>OX038877.1:6907275-7424775 GCA_943789525.1 Agriphila geniculea | reverse complement strand
ACTACTTACCTAATTTTAAGAATATCTTAGTTATTTGTTAACAACCTACAAAGACCATTAAATTGCATTCATTTTATTTTATGTAAGAAGTTGACTAAGAGTAGCGTAAACTAGGGAAGTGCAGAAAACCGTAATCTTTTCCCTTAGAGTAAGACGGGCTTACGAAACGAAGCCTTTGTTGCTCGAAGTCTTTTCCGAAGCTTATTTCCCATTCACGAAATGTGAGCAAAAGAGCGGATTTTCAAAGTGTCATTTAACACCAAAAAATATACTATTCGCCTCACTAGATGGCGTTGACGGACAAGTGAACTGTCAAAATTGGCTTTGAAAAATAAACGGCCTGCGCCTAATTGGTTGTTAGTAGATGTTTTCGGTGTTTTCATGTGAATTGCGTTTCTTTTTCTACGTTTCCTAAAGTTGACATTTGCCTGTGCCTATTGACGCCATCTATCGAGCCTACAGTTTTTTGTCATTTTGAAATTCCCTCAATTGCGCCTGTTTCGTAATATCTTTACACAATAATTGAGTCACATTTACAGTCATTTTAATTAAAACGATCACATCATTATTTTTCCAGCAACAAGAGAAGGTCCACCTATCAAACCAAGAGAAGCTGCAGCTACTCCACCACCACAACCAAAACCAGCAGATCCTGAACGGCCACGGCATCGCCACGGCGTCGGTTTCGACCGCCACCGTGGTGAACGAGGGGGGAGGGGGAGGGGCGTACTTCACGCACGGGCACACGCACTATGCGCCGGAGAGGCAGCACACGCATGCGCACCACCTCTGCCTCATGTGCCGGCAAGAGTTTGCGGGGAAAGCGGAGTTCATGTTCCATGTTCGAGGTCACTTTGAAGGTAGGCTAATTTAGTAATCATAATTACCTGCATTCAAAATTAAGTGTGAGTTTTTCGTTTAAAATAATACCGTCCGAAGCTAGCTTCTATTACCATTAATTTATATTACATACCATATCGGAAAACTCCATACATTCTGCCAGCGTTCATTTCATAATTCCATCTCAAAATGCGTAACTATTTTTTTCTTGGACATAAAGAAAGTGCAGATAAATCTGTACGTATGGTTATGGTAACCTACCTCAGCCTGCCGAGGTAGGTTACCGATTACCGATATGACCGATTTATATCGCGTGATATAGCCTTTTATCACGTTTAACTGTCAGAAGTTCTTAATTCTACAGCGTAAATAAAAATATTATTTTCCCTCTCTTTTCCTTTACTTAATTTGTTGTTATGTGTACTTATGCCAGATAACAGTATAAATTTTCTACTAATTTACCTATTGTAATATTTGGTTGAATGCTCTAAGATATAACCACAGTATTTATCTATAGTTTCTGTTATATAATAAGTCTATGTAGGTACGTCACTGACCCTGTCAGAAAAACAGCGCCTCTGTGCCTGTCTACCGGTCACAGAGGCATATATGCTGAGGCAGGTTTTTATTGGCCTCACACGCACATCTTAGGTTTAATTTTATATTATTTTTTAATTTTATTAGTTTAAGTTTTTTTACAAAACCCCTCTGTATTTCTTTTTTTCATTACTTTGTTTGTACATTTCTGTTGTATTCTTCGTTTTATGTCATCTGTAAATATGTGTGAGTGTCAATAAATGTTTATTCTATTCTATTCTATTAAAATACAAAGAAATTTGACAGTTGAGTGTCGATAAAATGCTATATCACGCGATATAAATCGGTCATGCTAGGCAGGCAGGCCCCATAGCATGACCACCGAAACACGATATCTATCGCGTGACATAGCGTTTTATCGATACTCTACCTCAACTATCAAAATCCATTGTCTTTTGACAGTTAAACTTGATAAAACGCTATATCATATCACGTTTCCGTGGTCATGGTAGACTTATAAATGGGTTATTAAGAAACCATCTTGCATACATTACTTATACCATAGAGACTTTTTCTTTAAGGATTAATATCTCATGAATTGAACATTGAGTTTTTGATGACGATCAAAATCGAAGGACCAGTATTTTTAGACTTGTCCATCATCCATTTTAATGTCCTCACTGCTGGGGCACAGGCCTTCCTTATGGATGGATAAGGAGGACGGGCCATAACCCATCACGCGGGCCCAATACGGATTGGTGGGTGTTAACGACTGCAAATGCAGCCGGGACCGACGGCTTAAGACGTGAAATACACAGAAGAGATGCGGCGGAGATGTGGCGCAGATACGGCGGCGATGCCGGCGATACGTGTATTTGATTGGGCGAAAGCATCCGAAAGTCTCACATCTGCACCGTATCGCCGCCGTATCCGCGCCACGTCGCTTCTGTGTATTTCACGCCTAACGTGCCTTTCGAAGCACGGAGGAGCTCGAGATAGTAAATTTTTGGTCACCTATCCCATGACCGACCCTTGCGATGGTTGCTTAACCTCCGCAATCGCTGGGCCAGGCACTAAACCACTGCGCCACCAAGCTCTTGCCTTTAATTGCAAATAATGTTCCACAGGTAAAGTAAGCGACATCGCAGCAGCGGACGTGCTGGCGCGTTCGTTAGTAGACAACTCTGGGCTGTGCACCTGAGCCACGCCCACGCCCATCAGCTACGACGCCTGCGCCAAGGGCCTCTTCCAAGACGACACTATCATGCTGAAGTTTTGAGCACAGATGGGTACCAACTTAGAGTAGGTAGGCTAACAGAAAGACTTAAGTACCCCTCGACTAGAATAAGTGTATTGCAACGCCGCCTTACCGTTATTATAGATCTTTCTGTTTCTGTCGGTCAGAAACATCGACTAGAGCAAAAATACTGTTCGACTGCGACCGATTTACTTATCCGATACGGAAGCGCACAGTCTTTCTAGTGAATGTTCCTGCATGATGAAAATATAGAGCGACTAGCTTTTGCCCGCGACTGCGTTCGCGTGATTAAGATAGTTGTGCATTTATTTTGAAGTCTGGGATTACCAATATACCTAGGTATTTATCAATAGACCTTAGTACCAACTGGAACATTCTGTAGCACCCTGTATAACGAGAATTTTCCAAAACCCTTTCTTAGTACTCACCCACACCATGAAAGGTCCCCTCCAACAATAGTGTCTCTTCCTTCAGTCCTATACAAATCTCCATACAAACTGAAACAACCTGTAGCACCCTGTATAACGGGAATTTTTCAAAACCCTTTCTTAATATCCTAAAAGGAATCTACCCTCCAAAATGGTGTATCTATCTTCAGCCCTATACAAATTCCCATACAAACTGGAACACCCTGTAGCATCCTGTATAACGAAAATTTTACAAAACCCTTTCTTCCCTAGACAGAAAAATGGATGCTAAAGCCATGCCGCAGTTGAAAGTTGTCCGATTTTAAAATGTTATTCTATTCAAGAGACAGATTTTTTAACTAAGAACAATGATAGTAACATTGACTAATAATGAAATCTAACATTGACTAATAATGAAATCTAACATTGACTAATAAAGAAAAAAAAACGACAAAGTATTAGATAAAATTAATGCCACAACTTTATCTAATACTTACTTTGTCGTTTTTTTTTTTAATTAGGTAGTATTAGTAAAAATATTATTTGTATTTTAAGTAATACCCAATAAGACGTGTCTTCATTCCCATTATCGATATTTTTGAACGAGGGTACGACATTAGTTTAAAAATATAAGTATGAACTAAATAGTAAGTTAGGATAAAAACATGAAATGCTAAGAACCAATCCACATGCCACCACAATAGTGAATACACACCAATAGTTGTTTTTTTACTAAATTAGAGTTTAAGAGTTTTGTATCGTGAATTTGTATACACATCAATGCCGCCTATTTTGCTTTTGCTCTCTGATGAATTTGCGATATGCCTTCGCAATCCGCCAACAAAGTAGTCACAGAGCTTTTTAATAGATTATTAAAAAAATTGTCTTTTAGTAAAGCTAGAAATTGTAAAAATGTACATATAAGTACTCAGAAAAATATGAATTATACAAGGAAACGTTTGATAGAATCCTGTAACACCGCTTTATATCAATAATTTATATTTAGCTCTAATTGTAAATACTATCTAGGCATGTCAATGGAGATGAGTGAATCTAGTCATTTTGCAATGGACCTGGTCAGTTTGAATCTAGTCCTTGTATATTAGAAGTAGGAATAAAGATGTCTGTTTCTTTTTGACATCTAAAACTTAAATAATTTACTATAATATTCTTCGTTTTTATTTTTTTTATTTTTTCCCGAATAGAAATATTATTATTTTTTAGCTAGCGATAGTCGGTGGAGTACGTTTCTCAGAGTTGGATTACTCTATAACGCGCGCAAGTCTACAAGCTATCACAGTAACATTTGCTTTATTTGTGTGCTTTTTAGCGCAAAAAAACACGCATTTAGCAAATGTTATTTGCATTTAGCATTCTAATACTTATTGCTAAAAAAATCCGTCAGATTTGTGCTAAAAACTGTTTGTGCACACAAATAAAACCCAGCTTTAGATGGAGAAAGCAACGTCTAGGTGTTGTCTGTAAAATGCAACTCATATGTACTACTACCAGGATATTCAGGTATCACCGGTTATGAAAAAGCCGACGAGCTTGCTAAAACTGAGGCGCGGGGCCAATAGATCAGCCCAGAACCATTCTGTGGCATCCCGAAATATCAGAATATGCAACTCCTTAAAGATAATCTCTTGGACGACACTAGAAACTTCTAACTAAAACAACCAGGATTGAGACACGCCAAATCCTTGGTGGAAGGCTACTCGCAAAGACGGACGGATAAGCTTATACAGTTCAGTAGGTCGAACATCAGCGCGATAGAGTCTTAACTGGAAACTGCAAACTAAGCAAACACATTTTATATGAAATTGAGTGATACTTACTTTACCAGGGGCCGTACTGGCTAACGAATCGAACTTCGAAAAGTCTGCCGGGTTTCAAATTAAAACGGATAAATCAAGCCCCAATTGGGTTAAAATGGCGAACCCTAATTCATGAGGTCACACAAACATCATTATCTTCCAAATAACTTTAACAAATAGTATAATACGAAATTCCTTTCTTCTATGTAGGGGAGAGTAGGGTATTACCGCGCGGTTGATAATTTCGCACCCCTTGGTTTCTCGAAAACTATCAACTCTATGCACCTGCAATAACAGTCAAATCTTAGCTCTAAGAACCTCTAACCTCGCCCGCACACCTTCAATTTCCGTCGAACAACCAGAGCGGAAGGCCACGTGCTTTTAGTTTTTCCACGCACACGATCTTTTTTTTTCTAAAATTTTAATGAGAGGTGAGTCAATCAATTTTAACTTATGACTAATAAACTAATATAATAAACTAATAAACATTTATAACGTAAAAAATATGTAGAATTTGTGTGCAGAATTATTTTCAATTAATTCTTTAAGTTTGTTTTTGTTTCCGAGGATACAAATAAAAATTACCATGTTTGATAATTTCGCGCGCAGGGCGCGGAATTATACAATATGAAATTATCTATGGCAAATATTGTTCTTTACAGAAGGCGACGAAAACGAAGGAAGATGGCTAATCTTCCTACGAAGTAATTGCATACTAAAGTAAAAGCATTCCAAAAATGAACAATTATTTTAAGATTAATTAGTTTTCGAAGTAGAAAGACATCTTTTGTGTAACAAACGAATGATGTCTTTATAAATCGTTTAATATGGAAACTTATAAGTTTACAATTTTGAGACTGAGTTGATTAATGAATATAAAAAGAAATAAATATCTATAATTTCCATTTTTTCCAAACGTTGTAGTAATAGTTATCAGTTTATTGTCAATTTAAATTAGAGGCGCGGTTTTATCAGACCCAGCGCAAAGTACCGACCTAGGGGCACGATATTATCAGGCCAGTTTGATAATATCGCGTTTTCCCATTTTTTTGTTTTTTGCTCATATTTTTGTTTCGTGTTTTATTTTGAAGATTTTGAAGATTCGTTAGCGTAGCTAGATAAATTCCCCACCTATAGTAATATTTAGTTTTTATTTTAACCCAACCTGAGGTTAGTAATATTTAAATTTCCTTAGGGGCTCGGTAATACCCTACTCTCCCCTATCTGTTTTAATTTGAAACTCGGCAAAATTTCCGAAGTTCGATTCGTTAGCCGGTACGGCCCCAGATAACTATTGCATTCTGAAAAATATTAAAAACTAGTATTAGTTATAAATTATTATTGTATGTATGCCTTTTTTTCTGGTTTAAGTAAATGTGTTTGTGTAGTTACAATCTGGATTAACGCCTTAAGTGGCCACATTAGGCTAGTGGACTCACGATGAACCCTTAAGCAAAATTTTACTTACGCGCATTATAGGTAATAAGTACTTTGTCTTTATACCTCTGGTTTAATTTCATTACAGATACTATTTAATTTGGCTTGTAGGTAAGGTGTTTGGCACTTGCAGATGGGAATTGGTTCGTATCGTTCTTTGGTGCTACTGTTTATATTTTTATCGATAAAACAAAATTTACTGAGTCGATGAATAGTACTGAAATAGTAGCATCGTATAGAACTATTAATTAGGCTATTGAACGTAGGCTATAGAATGGTCCGACGTCCTATCCACATTAGTTTTAATGTACAATACCTAATGCCAATATCTACTTATAGAAAACAAAAAATATAGTCAGCAAAATCGGAGACTGGAATTGGAGACTTGAACTTTACCTACATTCTACCTACATTAAAATGTTTTTGACAATAATTATGCTACACCGATATTTAGTGAAAAACTTTAAATTATCATGTCACTGCAGCATTCTCGTAGCCATATACTGACCACGGCATTTAGCAAAATAATACATAGTTACACTAATCACGAGAATTAAATCATTATCATAGATTGAAATCCAAAATAAATAAACTTTATTACTCACTGTTATTTCGGAAAAGACTTTTGGCCCAAACTTATAAACGTAAATTCCCTAACTAGATCGTTTTCTCGAAACGCTAATAAAAAAATATACTTTTGGCGAATTTTGTTGAACATATAAATAAGACAAATGTGGATTGGACTAGGAATGATTTCGCTCTAAGCGAATCAGAGCACGATGGAAGTTACAAATTGTTTAGGGATAATGTATGAAAATGTAATGTAGGTAAGGAAGTGCCACGAAAGGTATACCTATAGGTGGGACGTCTATGCAATAAATTTAGGTTATTAATATTTTACACATGATTTTATTTAATCTTACTTACTATTTCGTTCGATCTACATTTTAAATCTCCATCTGTTGTAAAAAAAAACAGTGAGTTTTTAGTCATTTAAATCTGTGGTTTTAGTAGAGAAAAAAGCTTTATTGTTGCCGACTTTATAGTTTTGGTAACAAAAAAAAAATTGTATAAATCGGATAACAACTGACGAAGTTATGATAAAACATACATGAAAAAAAAAATACCGTCGACTTGAGAACCTCCTCCTTTTTTTGAAGTCGGTTAAAAAGAATATATTTCCTTCATATAATTTTGTGAGAGATTCTCTGATTATTACCACAGTCTATCTATAAAAACTTAATAGACTGTGATATTACACTCCATAATTTATTTCCATAATAAATCTATAAAAGGTAGAGTTTTTTATTATCTGCATCAAGTCAAATCATTCCCACGTCACAATGAATTGCATCAGTTTCACATTTATTTATGCCCAAGATTTATGCACATAATCATTATTTTCATAACTACGAGTATAAAGTGACAATGAAGTTATATTACGAAGAATAAAACTAAACAAACACTGTAAAACAATTATGAAATCTTTATAGATGTGTTATTTGCGAGTTATATATGTACTTACCTTTATATATTTCGGCTATCTTTTTAACTTTTGCAAGTCATTTATTCGTTTTTTTTGTTGTAGTATTTAAGAAAACTATTTTTATAGTAGGTGTGTAAGTCGAGAAGTCATTGAGCGAATAAATTGGCTTTCAAAGCGATCTCAATAAACTAGTTTGTATGTATGAAAGTATTATGATAATAGAGTTTTATACGGCGCCGGCTGCGGTAGGTAGGTACTATCGGGAGCTAAATAAATATTCTTGAGATATTGTCTTTTTTCAAGTATCGAATTCAAGTTATTATTTGGTTCTTTTTTACAAAATATTGAATACGTTACGAACAACGTTTACACTAAGAACTTATAATACCAACAACGAAATTTATAAGCATGTGTGTATTATAAACAGAAACCCCTAGAAAGTATTCATTTTTGTTATGAGAAATTCCAAAAATGTTTATGGATAAAAAAATGTATATTATTAGATTTTATACAGCAATTAGATTTTTGATATTTTTTTCATTACTTATTCATTTATTAATCGTTCATGCTGATTAGTTGTTGATATGAACAATTTTTCTCAGTATTTTTTGGTAATTTATTAAATTGACGATGAAAAAAACCAATGTCTACTTCTTACAAAAAATTCAAAAATATACGTGTAACAGAACTAATAGCTAAACCAGAATATGGCAGATCAAATCAAACTGCTCTTCTTTTACTATGGGACCCATTCTGAAATCGTGAAAAAAATCAGCTGTTTCATCATTTTCATATTTTCGTTATTAGTTTTTGTATGAAACAGCTGACATTTTTATCGCAATTTCAGAGTTGGTCCCATAGTAAAAGTTGTTCAGTTTGATGGACCCAATCTACCATATTCTGGTTTGGCTATTAATTCTGTTACATGTTGTATATCTATTGAAATAGATATCTACAGATATTAAACATAGATATAAATCTATAGATACCATTACCGTGACTTAATTGAAGTACTTACTATTCATTGCACAGTGGTAAAGTCATGTAAATACTTATAATTATGTAGAGTAGGTATAAGTACTTTCTTACGCTCAAATATGGTATGTATTTAGCATAGTACTGTAATATTAAAAATTCGCTCGCCATAAAACTGAAAATGAAATGTAATATAAATTATGTTTTTTTTTATAAAACGCTTTAATTTTTTTATATTTTTAGTGTGGATTTAAATATGTACAAAATAATTAAGTATATGAATATGGAAATGCTAATTATTGATAGTTTAAGCTACATTGTACTTATCAGAAATGTTTAAGTTGAGAATTACAATGATTGCGTTTTTTGTTAGCCCATAGTTGATTGCATTTGTAAATTTTACATGTTTAAATAATTTATAATAGGGCTTTAATGTATGAAAAACTAATGCAGGTATAGAAGTAACGTAAAAACCGAAAACTTTTCCGAAGACGAACTATACATAAAATCCAAGACGTGTTAAATTATTTTGTATTGAAATAAGTTTCAGAGAGAAAAATACAGTTTATAATTTATTGCATAATATTTACAAACCATAAAAAGATATTTTGCATTATATCAGTATTCGAACATTAATAAAATAACGCAAATAAATACCTACTTAAGATAAAATTCGGAACTTGGACAGTCACTTTGTGATGTTATCATTTTAAAATTGATGCGTTTCCACACAAAGACATGCAGCCTAGTATGAGTAGCATGACCATCGAAACATGATTTGATTATACCTACAACATACAACGTGTTACAAAAATACCATCAAACTAAACAACATTTACAATGGGACCAACTCTGAAATCGCGAAAAAAATTAGATGTTTCATACAAAAATAATTAATAACGAAAATATTAAAGTGCATGAAACAACTGATTTTTTCCGCGATTTCAGAGCTGGTCCCATAGTAACAGTTCTTTAGTTTGATGGTCCTTTATGTATCATATTCTGGTTTAGCTATTAATTTTGTTACACTTTGTATATCGCGATATAACGTTTTATCGACACTCAACTGTCGAAATCGACTATCTTTTGTTGACAATTAAACGTAACAAATCTTGCGTTTGGGTGGTCATGCGAGGGGGGCTGGTCGAGCAAGTTTTATCTAGTAAGGAGTCCTCCTTGCCATTTTCTATATGTCCCTGCAGATTTTTCTAGGGAAGTATTTCAGTTTCTTCGTCAGAATCACATGTAAAATTTTCGCTGTTAATAAAACGAAACCGAGTAGTTGTATATTGAACTTTACAGCGTTTAATGTGTATGAAAATTATTGTAATATTAGGAGCAATAAATCGGTCGCATATCGTTAATTGAAGCTGGATTTGTAAAGAGTTTATAAGAGTAATCTCGTAATGTATAGTAAAGTAAAGTAGCAAGAGTTTGGAATAAAAGAGAATAATACAAACTATTTGGTTTTTTTACCAGTTATACCCACTGAGCAAGTAATCACTACCGTTTTAATACCTACGTGTGGCAGGCATTAACTGTGTGTGTTATTATTATGTACTTTTATTATATCTTTTCACTGACCTGAAAAAAAAAATTATGCATCTTTTGTTCATTTAAAATAATAAAATTAAGTTGCACCTACTTACTTACATATTTTTTTTTAATTACATTAAAATGCAAAGAGGTCCTAAAGTGAATAAACTATAAACAACGTCATTTTGACGTGCAAAGTCAAAGCAATAAAATGTCATAAATTTTTATTGACTACATTATCAAAATTCTGGTGGTATATCTATAATGTTTTAAATTACTGTGCAATATAAGTGTTTAGCAATACTCTTGCATCTGTTCCTTCGGTTACCAAGTATTTAGTAATTTGATGTGACAACAGGATAACAAGGCAAGTCCAATTTTTGGGTACGTACCTATGTACAAGTCTCTTGTCGGTAACTATAATCATCATTAGCAGAGGTAGAGAAGCTTTAACAATAAATCTTCCTCCGATTCAAAATTATGTACTTATATTCCTAACTGATAATGAGCTACTTATTTCACTTTATCACCAATATGTATTCACAACATTTTATACCATAACATTTTCTTTTGGATTATAATAATAATAAAGCATTTTCTTAATTTTCGATGCAAGTTTATATAACTTTAAACAGAAAAAAGACCAAAAAATGTTTGATAATAATCATTCGACTACATAATACTTATTATTTATTTTATTTTATGGCTGATCAATATTCATCATTGCATTCAAATACAATGATACAAGAAAGTTAATATAGTTCTGTAGCACAATATTGTTTAACAAACAATTTAGCACAATCCTAATCATATGTTATTACTTATATAAATCGTTATCTTATTCATTAGATAAGGAGAATTTGCCGTTATTAGGAGAATTATCTCTATTGTAAATACCATTTATTATACACCATAATTGCAAGTTGCATTTAAATGTATATAAGTTTTTATTTTGGTTTTTTTTCCTTTTTTAGTGTTGGTTTTTTTTAAATATGGAAGGTGCCTGTCTTCGAATAAAATTCACCCCACTTTTACAAGATCTGCAGAAAGATTCAAATCACTGCTTAGAAATAGTACCCGAAATAACAAACGCCCAGAACCTCGACAAAATTTACTGGAAGAACGAGGAAAATTATAAAGAATACACCTTTCCTATTACTTACAAAATAATAATCAGAAAAAAATATATTACGAACAATGAAGATTTAGATAAGACCTATTATTCGTGTGTCGATTTGTTACTTCATTCTTCTGACACTGGTATTGGTCTTCCGAGACTTGAATCAGATGATATCAAAAAAGTACTGAGTGATACTTTTATATTGAACAATTTCCCGCAAGGTACTGATAAATGTAGTAGTATAATTCTGAAGAACCTTACGCATAGTTATGAAAATGTTGATCAAAAGCTAGCTGAAATACAAACTGAAATCAATGATTCTTCAAGCACACCAAAAATTTCTACTGTGGAATCGGTAAAGTTTCTTGTTGCGGAATCTAATGATACTGAAGTGCAAACTGAACAATCAGGTAACATTTTTTTTACTTTGCGTAGGTAAGTAGGTACATTAGGAAAAAATAAAAATATTATTTATTTTTATTTATTTTCAGTTTTACCTAATAAAACAGATGTTATCCTGAAAATGGAAGCTGATGATCAATGTTGTAAAAAGATAACAGTGGATCAAGTGTCTAACAATAATATACAAAACGACAATCAATTTAAATTAGACCGAATACATTTAGACGATAATTCTCAATTAGCAAACGTTAAATGTAAAATTGATACCAAACATAGTTTGAGTTGGACACCAATATACTCATTGAGTATGGATGACAATATCATTAGAGACAACAATATTGTAGAATCTCATCCTTTCTTGTACCTACCGTTAAACAAGAAAAAGATGGATGACATTGATTATTATCAAAATATTTTACCTAATGATAACTTCCTATACAATGACATATTTAAAATGAATACCGCACTTTATAAACCTTCGCAGCAATTTGACTGTCGGTCTCATAGAGTTCTACCGGAGGTCCGGGTTGCCAAAATTGTTCAACAAATGGAGAGAGAGATAAAACCTTTGAAGATTATCCTTAATGACATCATAAGCAAATGTTCTACACTAGGATACGTCAAAAAGAATTTTCAGAAAGAAATTGGAAATCAAGTAAACAGTGAAAAAGAAATTAATAAAAGTAGCAATAAAATGAATAAGCCAAAGTCTAATCGTGTAGTGTACTCAATCGTGTTCGATGGTTGATTACCCCCTTTTTGTAATAAACGTCTGGGTTGTTGTATTTTTTTTTTATTTATTCCAACTTATCTAAAGACCTATTACTCAAACCTGACCGGTATCCGCAGTGGGTAACGGTAATTCCGAGTATCCCGACCGATATTTCAACCGGTATTTTGTATTTGTATGGGATTACCGCAGCTGTTGCAAAACCGAAAATGCATACCGGATGGATACGCGGTACGTATCGCGTGTTCGGCGAAACTTTTACTCCCTCCCGCGGACGTACCCCGCGCCGCCTGCTCGCAGCGCTCGCGCCGCGCTCCAGTACCGTTACCGCCTCCGGTACGGTAAAGTTCTGCTATGGTTTGAACAGCGCGTTATCCGCATACCCATCGGGATATAGTTACCGCCACCGGTACAGGATACCGATCAGATTTGTGTAGGCCTTAACTGCTACTGTAGAATATAAAATTTACTGAACATATAAAATTTTAAAATACACGTTTTTGAAACGGACTAAATTATTACAAAAAAATCGGACTAAAAACATTAAAACGGACTAGTAAAAACAGACTAAAAAGTAAAAAATAAATTCTTCTGTAAATATTTATAACCAGAAGAAATTTTCGTCTCAAATGACCACCGGTGATGCGATTTAGTAGTTAGATGGAATTTATACTATGGCACACAATATTAATTAAGGATCAAATTCATATTTGATTACTTAAGATATTTTTGGACAAGATTCAACACATACCATTATAGATGCAAAGGTTTATTATCAGATTTTTTTTATTACTGCGGAGGGTTTCACATTATCACAACATTACACAATATATTTTAATACGATTTTTAGTTTATTTATTTATTATTACCACAGATTAATATAATACTATTTATTATTTATTACAAATTTAGCTAGATAAGAACAGCTACATTAATTTAAATCAAAATTGTACAGTTTAAATACAAGTATTTCTTTTGCCTAGATTTCTAGGTGTGTGCGCGTTATTCGAAACAAAAAAATAATGTACCGTAAATCAATGTATTGCGTATTTATCATTACTAAAACTTTACTTTTAGAACAATGGCCTCAGAGTCCGTAGTAGATCAAATAGTCAAAAGCCTCTCATTTGAAGTAGAGGCAGTACCGCAGGACAAAGATGTGCAACCGAGTACGTCATCAAATATGACGCCAATGAACGTAAAAATAAGAGTTCGCAAAAAGCACGAAAGTGATATGGAAAAGGGCATAATATCAGTACAAAAAAACCCCGGTAGTGCGCCAGAAAGAATGCGATTGGTCAGTAGTGACCAAACAATCATGTCTTTTAATGTCCTAATGGAAGCTGAATTTGTAAAAAAGGGAAAAAGAAAGCCCAGAAAAAACTTTTTCGGTGAGTTGTAGTTATGATTAAACATTTTTGAGTTTTTCAATTACATAATTATTTGACTTGACGCTCAACCAAATTGTAACAGCTTATGTAAGTATTATCAATGTTGCCACCTACAGAATTAATTTTAATGCTTTGATAAAGCCTGTTTGTTTTTGTAAATGAAACATCAAAAATTATGTAGGTATTGTCTCTGAGTGCGGCAGTAAATTATTGATGGAAGTTAGATAACAATTACACTTTAATAATGAATACAGGAGGATGTCTAGGAACACAATATGATGATGACGATGGACCTTACGGTCCCAGTTCGACTTATAATGCCAAAAAAGATGATTCAAGCATAACAAGCAAATCGGAAGGTGTATCAAAACAAAATTTTACTTTACAAAAGCTTCACCGCGACAACACTGAACCAGTACCCGCATTAATAAAACATTCAATATTAGGAAAATGTAAACCAGGTAAGTTATTAAATTATCAGATCCTATGTTTTAGTCAAAATGAACAAAACAAACAAATGTGTTTATTTTTTTTCAGGGGGTTGTTTAGATCCTCCTTTTGGTGAAGATAAGTACTCATACAAACCTGTTGAGAAAGATGATTTTTTGATTACAAATATCCCTAAAGATGAATTTATAGAAAAACCTGACAAAAAGACCGAAAGTTTCAAGGATAAATGTTCAAAAACCGTTTTGAAAGGAAAAATAGATAATGAATCATTATTACGTCTTAAGGAAACAGACTCTGACTCTATTATCACATATCCACCTGAAATCTCTTCAAGTCAGAATATCCACGATAAGTATTTGAGAACTAGAATTATTAGTGATGAAAAACAAAGGAAGTCGGCCACTGAGGGTTCTGAATTTTTTTACATCCCAGCAAAAAGAAGCCGCATGGAATCTAAAGATCATAAACTTTCTCGTGAAGGTTCTTCAAATGATTTGGGTACAGAAAAACCAGAAAAAGGTAACCGCCAAAAATTTAAAATGGCTAAGAGAAAAAAAGAAGAAATATCTTCTGAATTAGAGGATAATACTACACCTCAACATCACATAAAAAGCACTTCACTTGATCAAAATATACAAAAAGAGATGAAAGAAAAAGGAATTATACATCCTAAACAGACAGAAATAGAAAAAATATCAGTGTATGGTGCTCGAGCAGATAACAATGTACATCAAAGGTCCTCAAGCGTTATTCCTGGAGAAACCAAAGGACAGTCATCAGGGAAGGATATTAAAATGACTAAAAGAGAAAAAGGAGAAGTTTCTGGTGAATTCGATGGCATAACTACACCCAAAGATCACATAAAAAGCATTTCACCTGACCAAAATATCCAAGAAGAGATGAAAGAAAAAGGAAGTATACATCTTAAACAGACAGGCATAGAAAAGATATCAGTATATGGTGCTCGAGCAGATTCCAATGTATATCAAAGGTCCTCGAGCGTTATTTCTGGAAAAACCAAAGAACAGTCATCAAGGAAGGATATTAAAATGACTAACACAGAAAAAGGAGAAGTTTCTGATGAATTTGAAGACATTACTACACCCAAAGATCACATGAAAGGCGCTTCACCTGATCAATATATACAAGAAGAGATGAAAGAAAAAGGAAGTATATATCTTAAACAGACAGGCGTAGAAAAATTATCAGTTTATGGTGCTAGAGCAGATAACAATGTAAATCAAAGTTCTTTTAGCGATATTCCTGGAGAAACCGAAGAACAGTCGTCAGCCCGGGGTGTTAAAATATGTAAGAGAAAAAAAGGAGAAGTTCTTGCTGAATTCGAGGACATTAATACACCCCAACATCATTTGAACAGCGCTTCACTTGATAAAAATATACAAGAAGAGATAAATGAAAAAGAAAGTATACATCTTAAACAGATAGAAATAGAAAAGAAATCAATGTATGATGCTCAAGCAGATGACAATCTACAGCCAAGGTCATCCAGCATTATGTACTTATATTCCTAACTGATAATGAGCTACTTATTTCACTTTATCACCAATATGTATTCACAACATTTTATACCATAACATTTTCTTTTGGATTATAATAATAATAAAGCATTTTCTTAATTTTCGATGCAAGTTTATATAACTTTAAACAGAAAAAAGACCAAAAAATGTTTGATAATAATCATTCGACTACATAATACTTATTATTTATTTTATTTTATGGCTGATCAATATTCATCATTGCATTCAAATACAATGATACAAGAAAGTTAATATAGTTCTGTAGCACAATATTGTTTAACAAACAATTTAGCACAATCCTAATCATATGTTATTACTTATATAAATCGTTATCTTATTCATTAGATAAGGAGAATTTGCCGTTATTAGGAGAATTATCTCTATTGTAAATACCATTTATTATACACCATAATTGCAAGTTGCATTTAAATGTATATAAGTTTTTATTTTGGTTTTTTTTCCTTTTTTAGTGTTGGTTTTTTTTAAATATGGAAGGTGCCTGTCTTCGAATAAAATTCACCCCACTTTTACAAGATCTGCAGAAAGATTCAAATCACTGCTTAGAAATAGTACCCGAAATAACAAACGCCCAGAACCTCGACAAAATTTACTGGAAGAACGAGGAAAATTATAAAGAATACACCTTTCCTATTACTTACAAAATAATAATCAGAAAAAAATATATTACGAACAATGAAGATTTAGATAAGACCTATTATTCGTGTGTCGATTTGTTACTTCATTCTTCTGACACTGGTATTGGTCTTCCGAGACTTGAATCAGATGATATCAAAAAAGTACTGAGTGATACTTTTATATTGAACAATTTCCCGCAAGGTACTGATAAATGTAGTAGTATAATTCTGAAGAACCTTACGCATAGTTATGAAAATGTTGATCAAAAGCTAGCTGAAATACAAACTGAAATCAATGATTCTTCAAGCACACCAAAAATTTCTACTGTGGAATCGGTAAAGTTTCTTGTTGCGGAATCTAATGATACTGAAGTGCAAACTGAACAATCAGGTAACATTTTTTTTACTTTGCGTAGGTAAGTAGGTACATTAGGAAAAAATAAAAATATTATTTATTTTTATTTATTTTCAGTTTTACCTAATAAAACAGATGTTATCCTGAAAATGGAAGCTGATGATCAATGTTGTAAAAAGATAACAGTGGATCAAGTGTCTAACAATAATATACAAAACGACAATCAATTTAAATTAGACCGAATACATTTAGACGATAATTCTCAATTAGCAAACGTTAAATGTAAAATTGATACCAAACATAGTTTGAGTTGGACACCAATATACTCATTGAGTATGGATGACAATATCATTAGAGACAACAATATTGTAGAATCTCATCCTTTCTTGTACCTACCGTTAAACAAGAAAAAGATGGATGACATTGATTATTATCAAAATATTTTACCTAATGATAACTTCCTATACAATGACATATTTAAAATGAATACCGCACTTTATAAACCTTCGCAGCAATTTGACTGTCGGTCTCATAGAGTTCTACCGGAGGTCCGGGTTGCCAAAATTGTTCAACAAATGGAGAGAGAGATAAAACCTTTGAAGATTATCCTTAATGACATCATAAGCAAATGTTCTACACTAGGATACGTCAAAAAGAATTTTCAGAAAGAAATTGGAAATCAAGTAAACAGTGAAAAAGAAATTAATAAAAGTAGCAATAAAATGAATAAGCCAAAGTCTAATCGTGTAGTGTACTCAATCGTGTTCGATGGTTGATTACCCCCTTTTTGTAATAAACGTCTGGGTTGTTGTATTTTTTTTTTATTTATTCCAACTTATCTAAAGACCTATTACTCAAACCTGACCGGTATCCGCAGTGGGTAACGGTAATTCCGAGTATCCCGACCGATATTTCAACCGGTATTTTGTATTTGTATGGGATTACCGCAGCTGTTGCAAAACCGAAAATGCATACCGGATGGATACGCGGTACGTATCGCGTGTTCGGCGAAACTTTTACTCCCTCCCGCGGACGTACCCCGCGCCGCCTGCTCGCAGCGCTCGCGCCGCGCTCCAGTACCGTTACCGCCTCCGGTACGGTAAAGTTCTGCTATGGTTTGAACAGCGCGTTATCCGCATACCCATCGGGATATAGTTACCGCCACCGGTACAGGATACCGATCAGATTTGTGTAGGCCTTAACTGCTACTGTAGAATATAAAATTTACTGAACATATAAAATTTTAAAATACACGTTTTTGAAACGGACTAAATTATTACAAAAAAATCGGACTAAAAACATTAAAACGGACTAGTAAAAACAGACTAAAAAGTAAAAAATAAATTCTTCTGTAAATATTTATAACCAGAAGAAATTTTCGTCTCAAATGACCACCGGTGATGCGATTTAGTAGTTAGATGGAATTTATACTATGGCACACAATATTAATTAAGGATCAAATTCATATTTGATTACTTAAGATATTTTTGGACAAGATTCAACACATACCATTATAGATGCAAAGGTTTATTATCAGATTTTTTTTATTACTGCGGAGGGTTTCACATTATCACAACATTACACAATATATTTTAATACGATTTTTAGTTTATTTATTTATTATTACCACAGATTAATATAATACTATTTATTATTTATTACAAATTTAGCTAGATAAGAACAGCTACATTAATTTAAATCAAAATTGTACAGTTTAAATACAAGTATTTCTTTTGCCTAGATTTCTAGGTGTGTGCGCGTTATTCGAAACAAAAAAATAATGTACCGTAAATCAATGTATTGCGTATTTATCATTACTAAAACTTTACTTTTAGAACAATGGCCTCAGAGTCCGTAGTAGATCAAATAGTCAAAAGCCTCTCATTTGAAGTAGAGGCAGTACCGCAGGACAAAGATGTGCAACCGAGTACGTCATCAAATATGACGCCAATGAACGTAAAAATAAGAGTTCGCAAAAAGCACGAAAGTGATATGGAAAAGGGCATAATATCAGTACAAAAAAACCCCGGTAGTGCGCCAGAAAGAATGCGATTGGTCAGTAGTGACCAAACAATCATGTCTTTTAATGTCCTAATGGAAGCTGAATTTGTAAAAAAGGGAAAAAGAAAGCCCAGAAAAAACTTTTTCGGTGAGTTGTAGTTATGATTAAACATTTTTGAGTTTTTCAATTACATAATTATTTGACTTGACGCTCAACCAAATTGTAACAGCTTATGTAAGTATTATCAATGTTGCCACCTACAGAATTAATTTTAATGCTTTGATAAAGCCTGTTTGTTTTTGTAAATGAAACATCAAAAATTATGTAGGTATTGTCTCTGAGTGCGGCAGTAAATTATTGATGGAAGTTAGATAACAATTACACTTTAATAATGAATACAGGAGGATGTCTAGGAACACAATATGATGATGACGATGGACCTTACGGTCCCAGTTCGACTTATAATGCCAAAAAAGATGATTCAAGCATAACAAGCAAATCGGAAGGTGTATCAAAACAAAATTTTACTTTACAAAAGCTTCACCGCGACAACACTGAACCAGTACCCGCATTAATAAAACATTCAATATTAGGAAAATGTAAACCAGGTAAGTTATTAAATTATCAGATCCTATGTTTTAGTCAAAATGAACAAAACAAACAAATGTGTTTATTTTTTTTCAGGGGGTTGTTTAGATCCTCCTTTTGGTGAAGATAAGTACTCATACAAACCTGTTGAGAAAGATGATTTTTTGATTACAAATATCCCTAAAGATGAATTTATAGAAAAACCTGACAAAAAGACCGAAAGTTTCAAGGATAAATGTTCAAAAACCGTTTTGAAAGGAAAAATAGATAATGAATCATTATTACGTCTTAAGGAAACAGACTCTGACTCTATTATCACATATCCACCTGAAATCTCTTCAAGTCAGAATATCCACGATAAGTATTTGAGAACTAGAATTATTAGTGATGAAAAACAAAGGAAGTCGGCCACTGAGGGTTCTGAATTTTTTTACATCCCAGCAAAAAGAAGCCGCATGGAATCTAAAGATCATAAACTTTCTCGTGAAGGTTCTTCAAATGATTTGGGTACAGAAAAACCAGAAAAAGGTAACCGCCAAAAATTTAAAATGGCTAAGAGAAAAAAAGAAGAAATATCTTCTGAATTAGAGGATAATACTACACCTCAACATCACATAAAAAGCACTTCACTTGATCAAAATATACAAAAAGAGATGAAAGAAAAAGGAATTATACATCCTAAACAGACAGAAATAGAAAAAATATCAGTGTATGGTGCTCGAGCAGATAACAATGTACATCAAAGGTCCTCAAGCGTTATTCCTGGAGAAACCAAAGGACAGTCATCAGGGAAGGATATTAAAATGACTAAAAGAGAAAAAGGAGAAGTTTCTGGTGAATTCGATGGCATAACTACACCCAAAGATCACATAAAAAGCATTTCACCTGACCAAAATATCCAAGAAGAGATGAAAGAAAAAGGAAGTATACATCTTAAACAGACAGGCATAGAAAAGATATCAGTATATGGTGCTCGAGCAGATTCCAATGTATATCAAAGGTCCTCGAGCGTTATTTCTGGAAAAACCAAAGAACAGTCATCAAGGAAGGATATTAAAATGACTAACACAGAAAAAGGAGAAGTTTCTGATGAATTTGAAGACATTACTACACCCAAAGATCACATGAAAGGCGCTTCACCTGATCAATATATACAAGAAGAGATGAAAGAAAAAGGAAGTATATATCTTAAACAGACAGGCGTAGAAAAATTATCAGTTTATGGTGCTAGAGCAGATAACAATGTAAATCAAAGTTCTTTTAGCGATATTCCTGGAGAAACCGAAGAACAGTCGTCAGCCCGGGGTGTTAAAATATGTAAGAGAAAAAAAGGAGAAGTTCTTGCTGAATTCGAGGACATTAATACACCCCAACATCATTTGAACAGCGCTTCACTTGATAAAAATATACAAGAAGAGATAAATGAAAAAGAAAGTATACATCTTAAACAGATAGAAATAGAAAAGAAATCAATGTATGATGCTCAAGCAGATGACAATCTACAGCCAAGGTCATCCAGCATAATTCATGGAGAAATCAAAGAACGATCACCAGGCAAGGATGTTAAAGCAGAAAATAAGATGAAGCATATTATTATACCAACAACCGTACCTATTGCTGAAAATTATAATACAAGTCTTACGTCAATCGAGAAAATACAGGTGCAAAAGAAAACACCAAATCAAACTGCCTTAGATGAAATTAAATATCAAAATAGAGATACAGAGGCTTTTTCAGATTTGTTAAAAGATAATAAAATAAAAAAAGAAAACGATAAAACAAACATGAATGAATATTTGTCTAAGCCGAACATAATTTCTGCTGACGATAGCAATAAAATAACGTCATCTGTATCTTTAGAAGAATTGCAAAATATTAGTCATGGAAGCGCTGACACATCTAAAGCTATGATAAAACCACTTCAGCATACTTCATCCGATAAAATTAAAGATGAAAGCAAAGATCCAGAAATATTAACCAATTTAATGATGTTAAATAAAGTAAAAGGCTTCACAGAGCCAGCATCAAAATTGAACATAGACCATACTAATAATAGTAAAACTTCGGAAACAATTTTATGTAATGAATTAAAAGATCTTACCAATAAGGTAAATGATAAAACTTTGTTTGAACCGAATGAACAAAACATCGAAATAAAAGAAAAATCCACAATAACGAAAACAACAGTCAAATACGATTCGGCAGAGAAGACCGATGGTGTTCACGGAGAGTCCGAGAATTTAGCCGGTCTAATGAGCGATGATAAACTAAAACAATATGAGAACACAATACCTTTATCCAACAAGGAAGATGGCATGCAAAGTAGGCTATCGAAACCTTTTTCACTAGTTAATACAAAATTTCATGAAAAAGAAAAAGAAACGACTTATTCCAGAGAGTACTTAAATGGAAATATGAAAGAAAACAAAGGCTACGATAATAATACTCCAATATCTATGGAAACATATAATTATCCCGAAACAAAAGGTATATCTTCAGAGAAACACACGGCTTATGATAGCAAAGATAAGCAATTATTGTCATCAGACGATAATTATGGATTAAGCCAAAATATAATAGACGACAAAATGTTTGTTCATAGGACAGTAGGTAGTATAAAATCTACCTCATCATTAACCGATACATTTTCAAAAACTAGAACACTGGAGGACAAATTAAATTATACAGATACTTTACATAACCGATTAGCCGAAGATGAAAGCAGCTTTAATCACCCACAATTACAATCTCCAATTACCCATTATCAGGATGGACAAGATAATAAAGAAGGATCAGTTTTATCACATAGCAGTCAACAAAAAGACGCTTTAAAAAAAATGTTTACTTACCCTCAGTCAAATACTCCACTTTATCAGAATGAGCTCGAAAATGAAAAAAGAGCAACTTTACTGGGTAGCCAACAAGAAGATCTTTTAAATAATATATTTAGTTATCAACAATCTAAATCTCCAATCGCCAGTTATCAGAGTGGACGAACAAGTGATAAAGGAGCAATATCACCACGTAGTCAACAAGAAGATGTTTTACAGATGAGAAATATGCACTCTTATTACCAAGACAGAGCTATTAAAGACAGCAGCGACCTTAATACTTTTGACACGATCGGCGACTTAATGGACGCAAGTCAAGGTAACTAAAATGTAACTCGTTTCTACCACATAACTATCTTGGGTCAAATTGCCTTCTCCTACCTATTACATATAGCTCTAAACTCTCCAATCATATTGGTTGGTCGGTGAATGATATAAGTAATTTACATATTTCTCGGTCCAGCTCTGTTGTTTTAATTGGTAATTATTCCCTCGAATGGAACATTTAATTAAGTACCACTGTAAAAATGAAATCTGATATTCAAATGACTTTTGTACTGCCAATTAGGAATTCGTGCAAATAACCAAATGTATATCATAATTTATTATCATAAAAGTGAAGGTGCTTTCTTAGCTATCGATAACAATTTTATCATAACTACCTATATTTTTTCTAGACTCCAAACATTTATTGATTAAATACAGTGAAGGCGATGACGATTCAGGAAGTAACATTTACTACAAGCCTTCATCTGTATTGATGGAACATAAAGGTTTCAGCGAAGGTTCACTTCTAAGACTAGATGATATAGACGATGAAACCACAAAGGTAAAAGACAGACTAGTGACACCACAGAAACTCTTTTCAGATATTGAACATACTTTAGAGGACGCAGTTATAACTAAATATCAAGATGGTAAAGGAAAGAGTGAGTTAACGCCATCTCAATATGACTTAGGAGCAACGTATCAACCGTCGATGCACTCTAATATGTTTGAGGAAAACATTGGTTCTAGAAACCATGTTGCGTCTAAGCAATATGGTGCAATCACAACATCAGACGTTTCTAGTCAACGTAGCTTTGATAAACTTATAGACGATACAAGTGACTTAAGCAAATCATTAAATGATATTCGTTACACTGAATCATCGTTGAAATCATCAATGAGTTCAGGTAATAAGCCATATGGAAAATTTGAAGGGAGTGTTAAAAAAGAGTACGACATGCTCTCAAATAAACGTAAAAATGTAGAAAAAAGGATCAAAGATTCACACGGATCTTTAAAAAGGCCTTTGAAAGATGATTTAATATCACTCAATTTGGGATTCAAGTCATACGAAAACGATGAAAAAGAAAGAATTCTTGAAACTTTTGATACATCCAAAGAACCCAATCGAAAACCTGATGATGCTATTACAGTGATAAGAACACAAATTAGGGCTCGAGTTAATGACTTGAGGATACCAATAGATGCAGAAAATGAAATGTTGATACAAATCCGAAGAAGTAAAAGTCCTCTTAGAGTCCAAATAGAGGAAAAATGCGAAACATCTTCTACGCGATTGGATAAAATTGGTATGTGAATATCTCTTCTGATCTATTTAAGCCTCTTAAATACTTGTACGATGCGTATAATATTCCTTTTTTTAGGTCTCAAAAACCCGGACAGAGAAACACAAGACCTTCTGAATTGTATATACGAACGAGATTTGATTCCCTTACATAAAGCATTCAAGTACTTAAAACGAGATCTTGACATGTTAGCAATTATTCCAAAAACCGAATTTAAAGACAAAGCAATCGGCCCAAGGAGGTCAAATATATTTCGTATCGTTAAAGTTAAACCAAAGCCGAAATGTCGTTGTTGGGAAAACTGGTAGAATATCCAAAGTAAAATATTTAATGATGATGATGATGATTAAATGAATTTAATGAAAAAAAATATATTTTCATGAAATATGTATCTTTGTATTTTTTAAACTTGCTATTGTTATGTTCTTACAATTTTTTGAATTTTATAATAAACTAGCTGCCGCCCGCGACTTCGTCTGCGTGGAAAGGTTTTTTTGCTATCCCTCGGGAAAACACTTTTTTCGGGATGAAAGGTACCCTATGTCCTTCTCTGTACCTCTGACAACGTGTATACGAAATTTCATGATCATCGGTTTAGTAGTTAAGACGTGAAGGCGTAACAAACAAACGGACTTTCGCATTTATAATATTAGTAAGGACTAGCAACCGCCCACGGCTTCGTCTGCGTGGAAAGTTATTTGTCTATCTTACGGGAAAATTATTTTTCGGGATGAAAGGTACCTTATGTCCCTTTATGTACCCTGTATCCCTGACAACGTGCATACAAAATTTCATGATGATCGGTTTATTTGTCAAGACGTGAAGGCGGGAGAGGGGCGCGCGCTATTGGTCGCTCACAAGAGCACAGGCGCGAACTTTCCCCACTCCTTTGAAACAATTTCAAGATATGCCTCGCTTTTGTTCAGTTGTTGGTTAAAATTATTTGCATCGTCCTTTACTTTATTCAAAACTTAAGTTTAACCCTACCCATTTTGTACCCATTGAAGTTTTAAACATTGCTACAGCGCCTTGTAAAGTGTAAACAGTACCTTATGGGGTATTTACACGTGTCGACTTGGCAGGCAACTTGGCAGACAACTTCAGTCAATTAGCGCTTTTTATCGACAATCGCTTGTAATATCGAATCGCTAGTCGCTACCTCATTGAAATTAGGTTTGCGATTAGATTTTACAAGCGATTGTCGATAAAAAGCACTAATTGACTAAACTCGCCTGCCAAGTCGCTCCATATAAATACCCCATTAATCAGACAGTACTACGGTAGAAGCTTAGTGTTTATAACAAGCGCCGCAGACCGGTCCAAATTAGTCACTATCTACAATTATAACGTGCCACCCGATTACACCGCTGCACCGGTGATAACATCGCAACAAAATACCTACTAATTACGAATTTCACTCGAATATATAGATAATTTTGCAACCCGGTTAAATTGTTGACGTGAAAAATAAAAAAAAAATTGTGAGAATTCAACTTGATGTTGATCGATGCGTTGCCCAAAATTTAGTGTCTGTGTAAAACTTTTTTTTTGTGAGTTGTGATTGTGAAGTATGGCTGGTAAAATTAATTCTGTGTCTAAACAAGTGGACGAAAAAGGGAAATATGTAGCAGATCTAGAACAAGCCCTTTCCGTTGTCGGTAAGTACATAAATGTTCTTACTTATTATTATTACTTACATAAGGTATTCATAATACCAATCATAGAAAGTTAGGCCTTAGACAAAGAGTATAGTAGGTATTCGAAAAGGGAAGCTCATATAAGATGTTTTACAAAAAGGTAGGTATGCAAAAGTTGAATTTATTTAGCACTGTTTTTTTTTTAATTCAATAAATGCCTTCCTGTCCGGAAATGATCAAATAATTCCATTAAACTAAATAATTATTTTTCGTAAAATTGTGCATAGCTTGGAAACTGTTTGATCGATTTCAAATTCATGTTCTCCATGGTGTTGCCAAGAATTGAAACCAATCAAGACCACGTAACAATACTAGTACTGCTGTTATTGAAATTATGACAAGACATGAAATAAAACACTTTTTAACGGATACTAGCGCGGTTTTATTGAATGTACTTTGGTATTTAGTTGGTATTTGGTTTGATTTTTGGTTTTCCCGACCCCCGTGACCACGGCAACTGCAAAGGTGCCGAAACGTCGGGAAAACCAAAAATCAAACCAAATACCAACTAAATACCAAAGTACATTCAATAAAACCGCGCTAGTATCCGTTAAAAAGTGTTTTATTTCATGTCTAGTGAGCGCGTAAGCTTGAGAAGTGAATATGACTAGATTTGGCATTATTTATATGCAAAAGATTTTTTCAGAAGTACTTAGGTATTTTATATACGTCAAAAACTGCTCATAAAAATATTAAGTTAAAAGAAAATAATGATATATCGTCGTTTTTAACTGACTTCAAAAAAAGAAGGAAGAAGGTTATCAATTCGACAATTTTTTTGTATGCATGTTCCTCAATATATCTCCTCGAATTTTATTGTGAACTGTGATTTTCAAAATTCTATTTTCATTCGAAAGGGTATTTGCTTTAGATGGTCCCATTTAATTTTCATACTAAACGGTTTAGTTGTTTTCAAGTAGGTATACCTAATCCTGAAAGAAGTCGGTTAAATACTATGATTTTGTATGAACTACCTTGACGACTTCGTCGTTTTTTATAAACCGATTTAGATTAGTATTTTTTTTGGGAAAGGGAAACCTTAAGTGTAACACGCTAACATACCACAAAAAACCGGCCAAGTGCGTGTCGGGCCACGCGCAGTAGGGTTCCGTAGTTACATTATACCATACCATATTTTAATACCGCTATCATTTTTCACCTGAAAAAATAACTTTGTTTTTCACAGTGTTTGTATGAACGACAAAGTTATATTTGCGGTTTTAGAAAATGTACTATATTTCGAAAACTTTTTACTGCGTCTCGTTCAAACCAATTTTCGTTGAAAGTGTTCACTAAGATCTATAGCATATATTTTTTTTTAGATTTTTCACTCTCTTACTTTAAAAGTTAAAGGGAAGGGGGGGGGGGGACACACATTTTACCACTTTGGCAGTATATATCTTTCAAACGGTTGACTTTGTAAAAAAATTGTCTTAAGAACCTCAATGTCATTTTTAAAGACCTATCTATAAATACCCCGCAAGTATTGATTTGATGAAAAAAAATATTTTCTGTTTCAGTTCCATGTATGTGGAGCCCCCCCTTAATCTTTTATTTTTTTATTTTTGTGAGGAAATCGTAAAGCGGTTTACAGAATACATCTACCTACTAAGTTTCAACTATGTAGTCCTAATACTTTCGGAATAAAGTGGCTGTGACATACGGACGGACAGACAGACAGACAGACAGACAGACAGACAGACAGACAGACAGACGGACAGACAGACATTACGAATCTATAAGGGTTCCGTTTTTTGCCATTTTGGCTACGGAACCCTAAAAAGATGTCCGTATGGATTGCGAGCCACTTCTCGTATTTTGATGAAATTAATATACTTATTTAGTAGCATTTTAAAACATTTTGTATGATTTATTCTCGATTTTGTAGTATAATACTTTAAAAATTATATTTTTTATTCTTTTCCAAACATTTAGATTGAGGAGCCACGTTAGACCTATAGGAACATCATGGATTAATATTTATCATAATTTGGTATGATTTTGTAGCATTTGAGTGTAGTTTGTAGACAAAATCTAAGCTCGTTAATATTAAAAATTAAAAAAGTTACCGTACATTATATGTGTGTACGTTGAAAAATTACGAGGTGTATATACACCTCCTCAGACCATATGGTCTGAGGAGCCACATTACATACATTTATGGTAACTTTTTTTACTTTAATATAACCGAGCTTAAATTTTGTCTACAAACTAATCTCAAATCAATCCAAACATTTAGATTGAGGAGCCACCTTTATGTTCATATAATTTTTGAAGTATTATACTACAAAATCAAGGATAGATCCTACAAAATGTTTTATCTTACTACTAAATAAGTATATTAATTTCATTAAAATACGAAGAGTGGCTTCTCAACCCATACGGACATCAAAAAAGTCGGGACGTGGTGGGGCCGGATGACAATTTTTTTTATTCTGAATGCCCCACCCGACTTTATAAGACGTGTTTTATTTTGATACCTATTTGTATCTAATTATTTGAATATTATTTATTTTTAAGTTTCTGTTTTTATTATCACGTTTTATGAAGGTTTTTCTTTTTTTGAAAGCTTTTTTTGAGGACGCTAGTGAGATCTGGTTTACTTTTTATAAAAAAAGATATAGTCTTATTTTTGAAGTCGGTTTAATGTTTAAAGTTTTAAACTTTTTTGCAATTCAATAATTAGCACTTTGTTTTGATCAAGATATGAATTCATAGAATATGAATATAAAATTCTTGGTAACGATAAAGACTGGGTTGGCTGTAAGTATAGATAAGATACCTATATATATCTCAGTCGAGCCGTGATTTGTGATAATTAAATTATAATTAATCTTTAGCAAACAATTGACGTTCTCACTTTGAAAGTATCTTTTTTACCTTCCTATTGTTTTTGAACAATAATGAATTTATTTGAAGGTAAAAATGACACCGCAGTTCACTAATGCAAGATATCTATTTATCAATAGATTGTCGATTTATTGTTAGGTGTTGTTATTTTATTTCGCATTTAATCTACTTTTATGTTGGTTTCGATAAATAAACATTTATAGCATTCAAAAAGATAGGTATAAGTACTAAATCTTTGTTGCTATAGACAAATATTAGGTATTTAATAGTACATTATGAGACAAGTTAGCTTAGGTTGCTCATTGCACACTAGGCCGTGGGTTGCAGCCCGAGCCGCAGGTGAGGGCGTAACTCAGACGAGTGTGCAATAAGCAAGAGCTCACGAGTTTCATACGATGTTTAACACATTTGCGAGGAAAAAACAAAGTAGTTTGCCACATAGCAAGAAATACGACAAAAACGCAGGTTTTTTTTTTGTTTTTTTCACACGCCTAATGCAAGAATATTTTGCAAACAAAGGGGTGAGTGAGTTTTGAAGGTCCCATTATTCGGTTTTTCACAAATATCTCGGAAACTATGAGTTCTAGCGACATGAGACTTTTTACTAAATAACAGCTGATTAAATTTGCTACAAGTTTAATCAAGTCAAGTTTTTCGATATTTTATAGTTTTCGAGAAATCCGCTCCTGAATGTCTGTCAACATGCTTAAGGCGAAGCTTGAGGCCTTGAGGGCCATGGAATGGCGCATTTTTTCCTGTGTCAAATGGTATTATTAAAAGGTCAAATTCGGCTTTAGATCGGTTAACGGCATTAAAGTTACTGCACGGCAGACTGTCCTCAAGCTTCACCTTAAGCATGTTGACAAATATTCAGGAGCAGATATCTCGAAAACTATACAAGATATCGAAAAACTTAAAAAAATAAAACTTATGTCGCTAGAACGCATAGTTTCCAAGATATATGTGAAAAACCGAAAAATTTGACCTTTAAACCCCCCTGCCCTTCCCCCAGCATAGGGGCTACGGGCGGGGACTTTTGATATGTTCACCTCCTAACAGGTCCAAACAAAGTTACGAAGTCAAAAATTGTGTTCCAAGCATTTCCCTCTATACCTTTTTTTGAGCTTTCTTTGCCTGAACTATAACACAAAATATAAATAAATTACAAATAGTATGATATTTAATTCGACTTGGTAGTCATTCGTTAAAAAGTAACTTTTTTCAACAACTTTTTACTAAATAAGTATTTATCAATGTATTCTCTACCTGCCTACTATTGTGTTTTTTTTTTGTAAAATGCGCGTATTTTTGCTACCCATGCATGTTTTGCTTCAACCACTGAAAGGCAAAAGTGAATCGTGTAATTTCAGCAAGGAAGCTGCAATTTTGCATTCAATTTTATATACCTACAATCTGTTGATTAAATTTTTTGAAGTCGAGATTGACCATGCATAGGTAGGTAGCTACTAGGGATTACACTACGCGATTTGGCAATACTCAAAAGATAAAACATAAGTAACAGAAGTCTGTCTATCCTTACGTCTTGTCTTATTTAGTAAACAATTTTTGACAGTTGCCATTTTTTTTTTATTTATTCGGAAGACCAACAGCTAAATTTAATACAGTAGGAAGCTTAAATAAGACTTGAAAGCCAATTACAGGTCCTCACCGATAGAAACAATTTACAACATTTACTAAGCACTTAATAAGTAGGTACAGGTACGCATTCCACATGGTAAAACTTAGATAATTATCAAAACAAGGCGTATAAGCCAAACAATAAGCAAAAAAAGGATTAAGATAAAACAATAATACTAAGTATAATTACATCAAACTTAAAAGATTATTTGCCAAAAAATTTAAGAATATGTAAGTAACTTTAAGAAAATTGTTATTAATAATTAACAATTTATTTCGTAATAAGTATATGTGTGGAAAACCATTTATTGTATTTTATAAATGATTATTTCAATAAAGAGTTGGGTGAAGATTGTTCACCATATAAGACAAGTAAGGATAGACAGACTTTTACTGTCTTATTCAGAGATGTTTCACAAAACTGGGGTGCAAGACTGTTTTAACAAAACCTGGTTTAATGTTTGTAAACCAATCACAATGCACACGGTGGGACTAAACGTTAAACTGTCACTCTGAATACGATTTGCGCTAAAATGGCGTTAGTCCGCAGTCTAACGCCATGTTAACTTTGGCCCTAGTTTAACGAACGCACTCTGAATAAGACAGTTAGGGTTTTACTTGCAATTTGCATGGTATCCGTACTCGTAGTCGGTCTGTGCTACGACCCGTAGCCCGTAGCACTTTTCTAAGTTTGTGATTTGTGGACTTGTATTATGATTTACTTATTCTGTGTTTGTGAACCCAAGGGCGGACCCAATGGACCTATGTTGCCGTCAAATCCATCATTATTATTTATCTCTATGGGTTGTAATTTGTAATCTTTTGGGATAATTAATGTGAAGGAGAAATTAAATATATACTTCTCTTTTTAGCTAAAGTATTTGACTTTTGGATTCGTAAGTAATGGTGAGGAGATGGTGAGATTAAATTTTTCATACCTATTACATTTATTTATCTAGGAGTTTAATTACGCTATGGATGCGAGATAGATTTTACACGAACGTGTTGAACATTGCAATGATATCGCTCGCTCTAGCTTACAGCTAGGTAAAATAAAGTAGTTAACAGTCTGGAAGAGATCGCTCTCAGCGATAAGGCCGCCTTTGTTTTTGGTAAGGTATTTGGTCAAAGGTAAATGGTAGAGTGACCATCAAACTGAACAACTTTTACTACGGGACCAACAATGAAATCGCGAAAATCAAATCAGCTGTTTCATACATTTTGATATTTTCGTTATAAATTTTTGTATGAAACAGCAGTTTTATTTTCGCGATTTCAAATTTGGTCCCATTAAAAGTTGTTCACTTTGATGGTCCCTATTTACCATATTCAGCTTTATAAGGCTTTTACCAAACACCTTGTATATCTATCTAACATCAATAAATATTGAGGACCAATTAAAAGCATCAATAAAGTGTTGGAGACTGCGTAACTTTCCGCTGGTGTTTGGTAGATTTTATTTTCTGCCACCAGGTGTCGGTGTGTACAATGTGAAGTACTGCCTGGCCCTGGCGCTGTTCCTTATCGCCGCTATCATCGAGCCAGTGGGGTACTCCTACGTCCTGCCGGCCAGTCGCTGCGACCTGCAGATGACGTATGCACAACGAGGGTTCATATCATCAGTGCCTTATATAGGTGGGTACCGTATATAGGTGGGTACGGTCTTACATCGCCGCCATTACTGCGAGGGAATGTAGTAGTAGTGATACTGAGAATGTAGTGATACCTTCTAAAAATACTAGACTATGAGCCCTAAAAATTCCACGATTTTTTATTAACAACTTATTAAATAAAAACCTCCGAGGACGCCACTTTCAGTCAGGGAATGGCCATAAGACCCGGCTATATTTTTTGCTGTGAGTTTATTAGGCTTTATTTCTTTGTCCCACGACGCTAAGAAACATCGTTCAGTTATATTGTAAAACTGTTACCCAAATTGCTTTGCTGACAGTTTTCTGCTGACATAGCAATTTGGGCTTTTAGTGTAGGAAAGGAAGGTAGTGGACCCCCACAGTAAATCCTCAGTAGAAAAAACTTTACAGTATGATAAATTATCATAAATGAAACATATTTTTTAAATTATCGAGAATGTTTTGGATATTTGTACATAGGTTTTGGTTCATACTATATTACATCCCTGCAACGTTTCATCGACTGAGGATTTATTGTTGGGCTCTGCATACATATCGCTTCATTTCCTACACTATTTCTATACACTTCCCTGCGGACTGCTCCTACTCTCCGTAGGATGGATCCGCAATCGGGGGTTTCGCATGATTATAGTGCGGAAAAAATTATATTTTCTTTAAGTATTCAAGAAAATAAATGTAAATTTTTACTGATGATGATATTTTATTGTTGCACGCAACGCAACTATAATAACATCCTACACAATGAGTCTTATCAGTGTGTTTGCTGACAAACAATGTTTAGTTTGCTTCTATTACATAAAAAGTACCGTAATACGGCATAATATCGAGATGATAAGCATAACGAGATTGACAATGGTTTGTTTATTTAGTTAAAATTAAAAATTCATGTACCTACTTTACTACTAATTAAAGTAGGTACTTTTATAGGGTTAAATTTGTATTGTAACTGTCCCTAAATGTGCTCAGATGGGACTCCAGCCCGTGTATTTTTGCTTATCGAGGCAGCTATTAATGTTAACCAAGTTGCTATCGAGACACTAGAAGACGCGTATTACCTATATTTTCCTAGACCTACCTACATAGGTAATTTAAAAAATAGGTACATACTCGTAAAGCATTGTGAATCTTGAAAGATCCAAAAATTATGTAAAATTAAATGAATAAAATAGATTCATTGTACTGATCCAAGGTATCGTTCTGACGTCATTTCCGTGGGGCTACCTAGTGGACACCCGAGGCCGGAAGCCGATCGTCATCTTCAGCTCACTGGCTGCGGGCACGCTGAGCATCCTGTCAGGTTTTATGCCAGAGATCATCAGTTTCACGGCATTCAAGTTCCTTACATCACTTTGGTATGTGTTCTTACTTCTGTTCTGTCTGACCTTTACCTGTGCCTAGATTCTGCGACCTTCATTACAATACTACTTATATGCTCCTATTTTATTAGTGATTTCTAAATCTGTTTCATGGGACTGTCTGACTGAAATTATGTTTGTAAACAAAACATTATGAATTTTTCATAATTGATCCAGAAATACGCAGTCTCAGTGGTGTTAGTTAGGTATCGCGAATTACTTATTAAAGGGTAATAAAAAATACGTATCTACCTAAACGGTTAAGTTGTATGAGCAGTGGCGTTGTTAAAATTCTGACTAGCAGATTTGCTTCAGCTACATATACCTATTGTAATTTTTTACACTACCTTACCTATAACTTAACAAAGTTATGATATAAGTTGACAGGTAGGTATCTGGACATTTTGACTGCATCTATTATGCCAGTGACTGTACCTGCGTACTTACGGCTTAGAACTTCGATCATCTAAGGCTTAGTAGTTTAATACTTGTAGACTATTATGTATTTTGTGTTAGTACTCTGTGCTATAATTTTAATCGCGGTTATTATAGTGTCTCATATTCATACTGGTTTAATAATTTATCAGCGTTATCTTAGAAATTCTACAACGTTTATTTAGTCATAAACATCATTGCCGGCTTTCATCTAAGTACATAAAAGAATAATAATCTGGTAAATCCCAACAAAAGATCCTTGAAATTTTTTTTATCATAATAAGTTATATTTTTGGGCGTAAGTGACCAATGAGTTATGTTCATACTAGAAGCCACTTCATTCCTAATTTTCAGACAAAATCCAGAAGCGTGTCTCACTGCTGTTTAGTCCATGCGTAAGCCGGTACGGCCCCTGTTTGTTGTTAAAACTAGGTGTAACCGATCTGCTGTACTCCTGTAGGTCCCGAATATACTTAAAAATTTCTAAATATATTTTTTTAACAGCCAACAGAAATAACTTTCTTAAGGGGCCATAATAGGAAAACATTGTTTGCGAGGGCCATATTTTTATATAGAAAACGTAAAGTTGTAGCCACAAAAAAAAACATACTACAAGCTAAAGAGATTATCTAGTAACTACAAGTATTAAATTGCGTAAAAGCCTTACAGATGACTGTAAAAGAATATCATCAAAAGCGCTTGTCGCGGGCCTTATTTTTGGCGTAAATAATAGCGGAAACGGATTGAATTCTACATCAAAATACGCCTAAACGTACTGTGCAGTTGCTCCAATAACTTTTTTCCAAGAAAGATAATTGTGCTAAAGATAATGATGAAAAAACAACGAAAAACATCGAAAAAGTGCAAAAGTGAGGTCTTTTCCATACTCTTTACACGTAAAGAAAAAGACAGAGACAAATGATTTCGCATAACGGAGCCTTAATACCCTATTTATTCCCCCTTAGTAGAAGCACAAAGAAGGCTAGACCAAGTTTAAACCGGCTACCCCTAGTATTAGCTGCGAGGAAATCGGCTACACCTAGGTTTAAGCAACAGCTACCGGCTACACAGAGTTTTAGCCGGCTAAAACTAGGTTTAGCCGCATTTCGGCCGTATTAGCCATGTAGGCATATTCTGTGCTGCAGTGCCGACCACTGCAGCGCTTCTTCACCACCTAACGGCAGCCTAATGCGGATTGGTGGGTGTAACGACTACGAAGGTAGCCGGCTTGACTTGCCTTCTGAAGCACGGAGGAGCTCAAGATATCGTCGATGGGCGTGCAAGACCGCGTAAGAGCAGTTTGCAATACCGCGTTTTTACATAAAAATCTATATTGTAATCTATCTATGTTGTAAATCGGTATTGCAATGCAAACTACTCTTGCGCGGTCTTGCACGCCCATCGACGATATAACATGTTTGGTCACCCATCCCATGACCGGCCCTTGCGAAATTTGCTAAACCGACGCAATCGCAGGGCGAACGCGCCATTGAGCTCCTACTACTTAGCCATAAAATTTGTAGTCGCCTCAACTAGCTTTTGACGCGATGAAAAGTGTAATTTGCACAGACATTAAGTACCTATGGCAATTTGTAAATTTTTTTACTTAGTTTTCTAACTAAGCAGTAACAACTACCTACAGACAAGACTAACAGACGGTTTAAACTTGACCCCACGACACCGACATGATAGGACGGTAGGCAGAATCAAAGAGAATGTAAAAAAACTAGCGTTTTAGGCAGAATTATTTGCTTATCACAACATTGTGTTTTACTTTGAGATACACTACGAGCTAGATAAAGCGATTAGGTAGGTAGGTACTTTGTGTAGAATGTGCAGCTAATCGCTTGATAAGAAATTGTGATTTAGGGCTTAATGTATGAAAATAGAAAATAATGAGTAAACAGAGAAACATCAATGCTGATGCGTTAAACGTGGCTAGAACGATCGAACATCGATTAGTTAAGATAGTTTGGCTGAGGCCTGTCATAAGATGGGTGACCAATTTTTTTGTTATGAGCCCTTCCTGCGATAAAAGGCATGCTAATTTACTGGTAGCCACTGGTGTACCATACCACAAACACATCCCTTAGCAAGAATTGGTCATGCAGCTGACGAAGTAAGTGACCTCGTCAGTTAGTGGAGTCAGTTTGTCTGATGCATGACCAATTCTTTTGTTTTTTGTTTTTTTATTATCTCAAGCTCCTCTGTGTTTCAGAAGGCATGTTAAGCCGTCGGCTGCATTTGCAGTACTTGGCCAAGTAGTTTTACGTGCATATGCCAGAGTAATATAAGGTGGTACCAAATGATGTGATGATACTTAAACAAGTGACAGTGTTGCTTAAACTGAACAACTTTCTCCAAGGAACATAGGTCGAAAAACGATTTTTTTTACGCCTTTCTTTACGTCATCTGAACAAATATTTGTATGAGAGTATGATTTTTTTTCGTTTTTTGACCATGTTCCTTGGAGAGTTGATCAGTTTAATTAACACCACACCCTGGGCACTCCATCAAGCGTCGCGTTTCAACTACCTATTACACAGACGCTACACAGTGACGTTTTTGCACACGCGCAACTGTGTGCGTGAAGTCTAGAGCTATTGAATGAGTCAGCCCACGGATCGGCACACGAACTCGCGCGGTGGGCGCCGGGTGGTGGGGTGATGTAATTGATTGCTGGACGGTGCGGAGAGTTTTATTTCTGTACGGTAGTGCTTATATCTATTCTGTGGTAACAGTGTCACTTCTTCACGTAGGTAGTATCATCACATCATTATATTATGCTTCGACTAACGGTGTTCTGGCTGTCAGCTTAGCCTGCCCCGCAGCGGTCCCGTACTCCTACATCGGCGAGATCCTGCCGCAGCAGTACCGAGACTTCGCCCTCTCAGTCACCAACTCCATGCAGATTATGGGATCTGCGCTGGTGCCGCGTAAGTTTATACAAATATTAATCACTAATTATACACAGAACCCGGAACGTTATGTATGTTATCTATAAAAATAAATAATGAGGATGGAAGATGACAATACAGTTAAGAAAGATAACATCCTTAATACTCTTAACTTGACTACCACTTAAAGATAATATAGACTCAGCAAAAAAACTCACTAAGGAGAAATATATAATTAATTCATGTTCTAAAACTACCTTTACTCTTCATCATCATCATCATATCAGCCACACGACACCCACTGCTGGGTATAGGCCTCCCCCAAGGATTTCCACGACGATCGGTCCTGCGCTTCCCACATCCAGTGGCTTCCAGCAACCTTCATCAGATCGTTGGTCCACCTTGTCGGGGGCCTACCCACTGCCACTTTAGCTGAGCAATCCTTCGAGCGATGTCGGTTACTTTAGTTCTCCTGCGGATCTCCTCATTTCTGATTCAATCACGCAGGGAAACGCCGAGCATGGCTCTCTCTATTGCACGCTGGGTGACCTTGAGCCTCCTTATGAGACCCATAGTTAGTGACCACGTTTCACTGCCGTAAGTCATCACTGGCAACACACACTGGTCATAGACTTTCGTCTTGAGACACTGAGGTAAATCGGACACGAAGATTTTTCGGAGCTTCCCGAATGCTGTCCATCCGAGTTGGATTCGACGAGAGATCTCCTTCTCAAAGTTGGACCTACCTAACTGGACTGCCTGTCCTAGGTATACATAATGGTCAACAACTTCAAGTGTAGTGTTCCCAACATGAACTGGAGCGGGCACAACATGGGCATTCGACATGATTTTCGTCTTATCCATGTTCATTTTAAGACCCACTCTTTGGGAAGCACTACGGAGATCTTCGAGCATTGTGTTCAGGTCCTCAAAGGTCTCAGCCATAAGAACTAGATCATAGGCAAAACGAAGGTGTGTTAGGTACTGGCCATTAATGTTGATGCCGAGTCCTTTCCAGTCTAAGAGTTTAAAGATGTCCTCCAACGCAGCTGTGAACAGTTTCGGAGAGATAATGTCTCCCTGTCTCACACCTCGCTGCAGTTGGATAGGATTTGTTCTCTGGTTCTGTACTCGGACCGACATGGTGGCATTTTTGTATAAATACCTCAACACCTCGATATACCTGTAGTCCACTTGGCATCTTTGGAGAGACTGCAGCATTGCCCAGGTTTCAATCGAATCAAAGGCTTTCTCATAATCCACGAACGCCAAGCAAAGTTGCAAATTATACTCATCGGTCTTCTGTATGACCTGCCGCAGCGTATGGATGTGGTCTATGGTGCTAAAGCCTTTTCGGCACCCGGCTTGTTCGGGAGGTTGGAAGTCGTCGAACTTGCGAGCGAGACGATTCGTAAGGACTCTCGAAAACAGCTTATAGACATGACTCAGAAGCGAGATGGGTCTATAGTTCTTTAAGAGGGACTTGTCACCCTTTTTAAAGAACAAAATCACCTCACTTATGTTCCATGTCTTCGGCGTTCTGCCCTCGACGATGACGGAATTGAAAAGCTTCTGGAGGACTTTAAGTATCGGCTTACCGCCCGCTCTCAGAAGTTCTGTAGTGATTCCGTCGTCATCCACCGCCTTGTTGTTTTTCAGCTGTTTGAGAGCCATAGTGTCGGGTAAGCTTGGCTCTGGGGTCTTTAGCTTTGCTTTCAACAGGTGTCTGCGTGGAATATAACTGCCCATAGAAACTCTCGATCTCCCTCAGGATTTCAGGCTTTGCTGAGATTATGCGTCCGTCGTCAGTTTTCAGCTTCGTCATCTGGCTTTGCCCAATAGACAGATCCTTTATTCCGCTCGATGGCCTCTTTAATACGATTCGTATTAACCTTTACTTTTAGTACCTACAATATCAATATTATCATGCCCTTGTATTAATCGATAGGTATATACAGCGAACTAAAATCTATGGAAGTGTAATTGCAAACAAATATTGCTTAAAAAATGGCACCACGGGGCCGAAAAAGTACAACCCGCTCAGCTTTAGTCGGGCCAGCCACGCACCCGCTGACTGACGTTAGTGTTGTTTTCAATATATTGCAGTTTGTATTGTGAAGAAAAGATAGAAAGAGAGAGTTTATTAGAAATGACGTCCTTTATAGTCAAATGGTGTAAAAGATGCAAAGAAGGCAGTAAAAAGATGCAGAAAAAACGTACCTTATTTTTTCGTTTAAGTATAGAAAATATCTATGAGAATACAAATTATGGTCGCTTATAAGCAACCAGTGTTCAGACGCTTTGTGCTGCATAATTAAATGGCAGCATTTTTAGCTCTATCCACTTAGTTGTAGGGGAAGCCGGGGTTCAAAGTGCCGATTTTTAAAAAACACCTAAAAATTATGTCAAAAATGTGACTGGGGTTTAATACTTAGGCATATATAGATGCAGAATTTATTGTAGTTTTAAATTATGTAGACGTATTTATTAAATTATTAATACCTTTTGGATCACGATACTTTTTTTGAGAAAAGATCCTAAGGAACAACCCACCCCGTCATGGGGCTGGTTGTTCCAACGTTGGGGTAAATAGTTCCAGTAGTATTTTTAATCATTACTGTTACAATAGTAGTTTGTGGTTATGTATAGATCAAACACAAAAGTACTTAACTCAAATATCCATGTATCATTTATTTACAAATATGAGAATTTCAAATCATATAAACTGACAAAAGGTTATCAAGCAATAATGGTCCTGGAATTTTGGAAGTTGGCTTAGTCCTTAAAGATTTTAAACTCTGTCGCCGTCATCCACCTAGCAACTCTTTCTGATTTTGATGCCAGGAATGATAGACATGTCAATTTTCAAAGCACTGTTAGATACCAACTTTTTCAGTTCTTCTGGTAGAAGACCAAAATAAACCAACGAATCTTTTAATCAATATACATCCAATGCCCTTTCACAGTCTGGGTTAAACATTTGTCTTGCATAAGCATTATACTAGCCTTAATTTTTTTTACATAAGAGTAAATAATGTCATAATATGGCATATTTCTAATTTCCGAGCGTTTTGAGTCTCTGACCAACTTTAATTCACTTGAAGTCATACTATGTTCCATTTTTCTTATATAAGTTCTCACCTTAAAAAATTTTTTGTTTAAATTAATCAGTTTCTGTATCATAAGACGTATGTTTTTACGCGGCACAACCAGCCCCAAGTCAGGGGAACTTTGAGCCCCAAATTCTATTTTCTAGATTATATAAAATATTTTTAAATAAGTATCATATGATCAAAAGTAATATATGTAAAAACAATCTCTATAGATTTACCAATAAATGAATCCAATTCACACATTAATCAATTTAAAGTTGATCGAAATAGACCAAAAAGTTTCAATACAAAAATATTTACAAAAGTACCATTTATGTACCTCTGAGCTACTGCCACACTTTCTGCCCGTCATGGCGTCACTAAAATAGCTGCCAAATATGCGCTATGGCATGACGTTTTAAAACATGCTTCACACTTATGCCTATCACTTTTTTTGGCAAAGCTATTTGCATCGGAACAACTTACCCCCGGCACTTTGAACCCCGGCCTCCCCTACTTTTCATGTGGTGCCATTTTTTGAGCAGAATGCTTATTCCATAGATTTTAGTTCGCTGGGTATATACTCAAACTGTCGAAATACACAATGGATTATGGAGCAATCACTATTATCATATCATGTTGCGGTGATCGTGCTGTAAAAATAGTGTACCTTAGGTAGGTATAGAAAAAAATTATGGTCACTCCAAGACACCAATCGGTTTCAGTGTTAGCATGGGCAATACTTCCTCAAGACTTCAGAGTAGACTTTGGTTCGTATGAGTTCCGTCCGTGGCGTCTCCTATGCATGGTGTACGCCCTATTCTTCATGGTGGCGGCGGGCCTGATGTCCTTCGGCCCCGAGAGCCCGAAGTTCCTCGTCTCTCAGGGGAGGCACGAGGAGGCTCTTGAAGTATTAAGGAACATGTACGCGGCGAACAAGGGCAAGTCGCCCGATGATTTTCCGGTAATTATACTACCACAGAATAAATAATAGTACTAGCGTAATACTACTCAAAACAAAATAGGGGCCACTAAAATGGTTTTCCATACAAACTAGCTAATTTCTGAAAAGTTTCTTCAAAATCAAATTCAAAATCAAATTCACAAAATCAAATTCACAAAATCAAATTCACAAAATCAAATTCACAAAATCAAATTCAAATAAAATGAGTTTGATCAAATTCACAAAATCAAATTCAAATAAAATGAGTTTGACTCTAACTCATTTTATTTGAATTTGATTTTGTTCGAAAACTATTATAATACTTAATCAACTTGCGAACTTTACTGTCTTATTTTTACGAATTTACTGTATGGGTAATTTCTTCTATTCGCCATGTGTCAGTTAGAAATAAATTGGAGTTTCATATAAAAATACGGGAAATTTAAAAATTTTCAGTTCTATCTGACACACGGCGAATATTGGAGAAATTATACAGTAAATTTTCGACCAATATCAAATTTGAAAAGATCAGATTGAATTATATTAAAAAAAAACTTTTCAGAAATAACTCGTTTGGAAAACCATATAGTGGCTCCTATTTTGTTTTGAGATCGTTTCAGTTAATCCTTGTATATAGTACGAAAAGTATAATGATGCGCGCTAGGAAAATAAACTAATTTTGATAGATGTTGCGCTTTATTTACAATAAGGCGTAACATACAAACAAAATAAGCATCAATAATTTACATGAGCCAATTGTACTAAATTGGACAAAAAATTTTTTTAAACTCGCGCGTTTCCAAATATGACGCTACTTACGAGAACTCCGATCCAATCCAACTATGCTCTTGGATTTTAACCAATAAAATTTGTATATTTTTAGATAAAAGCGCTGAAGGTACCTTACGAAAATGGAAGAAATAAGGTGAGCTTCATAACTTCTCTGAAAGAACAAACAATGCCATTGATGAAGCCGCCTCTAGTCAAGTGGATGATGCTCAATGGATTCTTACTTTTCGGTATATTTAACGTGTAAGTTAGAAAATATCTAGTAAATTAATATGCTCATAGAATAAATTAATGTAACGTTTACGCACAGTTCAATTAAAGTACAATAATAGTACATACCTACCTAAATAAAATTACTATTGTTCTTTGTACTGATTCAAAGCTGTCTCAAGAACTAAAATTGACATCATGGCTAAGGGAAATGGCCTTTGTATTTTCAATAAGTAAATATGAATCGCAGTTTAAAAGTATTTCATGTTTCTTTCTTTCTAGATAGGTATTGTGAATTTCCTTAAAGATTTAAATTCGAAACGAAGTTACTGATAATGATAAGGTTAGGTTATTTCGGTTATTACCTAGTTCAGTGAACGCTCACTACCGCTATCAGCTCCAAAATGGCGATAATCAAATGGAAACATTTTTAGGTCATCTATAAATAGGGGTCAACGCTTTTGCCTATCTTTTAGGCTGCCTATCCATTGACGCGGAGCTAGTCGGCGGAGAGTATAAACGAGGAAATATTAACTAAAAGGATTGAATAAAATCTCCGCTCCGCAATCCTATCAGTTAATATTTCCTCGTTTCTCCGCTCCGCTGACTCGCTCCGCGTCATTGGACAGGCAGCCTTTGAATGGGTCATTTGTACAAATTTCAGCAACTAAATATCATCAGATTTATATTATTTCAGCTTGAACGGCCTTTGGATGTGGGTGCCCGATGTGTTGAACCGAGTGCTGACTGGTGGTGGAGAAGAGGGCATGACCGCGTGTGACGTCATAGGGATGCGAAACACCAGTGTGAGTATTATTGGATCGAAATCATACACTTACCATAAAAAAACTAGGGTTACGGTGCATAGTACGAGTTTATGCAAACTGTACAAAAACTATCAAATATAATCGTATTCAGCACTATGATAGCTGTAGTAGAAGACTCGAATTACTTTGAACAAGAAAGAAAATCTGTAAACTCAACCGACATATTGAATCCATTTAATCTAGCTACTTAGGACATAGATTCTATTCAATGAAATCTTTTTTAAATTATGTTATTTTGTTTTAAATGTAATGGTAACGTTTGTAAATATCGTTACTTTTGCTTTCTGATAAATTAATTGCTCCTGTTTTTCTTGTCAGTTAAAAAAGTCACGGACTCAGGTAGGAAAATTAGACAATTCAAAAACTATTTCTAAGTTCATTTGAATAAAGATTTTTTACTTTGATATTGGTATATATATACTTAGATATCTTTTTGCAGGCTGAACAAGAAGCCGTGTGCGACGACACAATAGACACGCTAACATTCATGATAAACTCGGTAGCGTCAATCGTTTGCGCCTTCATCGCATTGGCCGTTAGCACCTCAGTAAGGTGCATCGGGAAGAAGATACTGCTCATCATAGTGTTCATCCTGATCGGTCTGTTCTGCATCCTGATCAATGTGACCACTATACAACTGTTGTTCGCCGTGTTGCTGTCGTCATTGCCGCTTGCTGGTCTCTCTATTGGGCCAGTAAACGCTTACAGTGTCGAATTATTTCCTACGCACCTGAGGTAAATGCATCCTTACTTCCTTATCCTTACTAATATTATAAATGCGAAAGTCCGTTTGTTTGTTTGTTTGTTACGCCTTCACGTCCTAACTACTGAACCGATCATCATAAAATTTTGCATACACGTTGTCAGGGGTACAGAGAAGGACATAGGGTACCTTTCATCCCGAAAAAATGTATTGTTCCCGAGCGAGAGCAAAAAACCTTTCCACGCAGACGAAGTCGCGTGCGACCGCTAGTCCTCACTAATATTATAAATGCGAAAGTCCGTTTGTTTGTTTATTTGTTTGTTTGTTTGTTACGCCTTCACGTCTTAACTACTGAACTGATCATCATGAAATTTTGCATACACGTTGTCAGGGGTACAGAGAAGGACATAGGGTACCTTTCATCCCGAAAAAATGTTCCCGAGCGAGAGCAAAAAACCTTTCCACGCAGACGAAGTCGCGTGCGGCCGCTAGTTAATATTATAAATGCAAAAGTCCGTTTGTTTGTTTGTTACGCCTTCACGTCTTAACTACTAAACTGATCATCACGTAACTTTACATACACGCTGTCATGGGTACAGAGAAGGATATTGGGTACATCATTCATCCCGAAAAAAGTATGGTTCCCAAGGAAAGCACAAAACCTTTCCACGGAGACGAAGTCGCGGGCGGCCGCCAGTTAGTCATATATCCATCTTTCATTTTTCCTTCGGGTGCTGTATAGGGTGTCTTAATCCGTAAAATTTTGTTTCTTTGTATGGAAAGCTGCAAAGTAACAACCCTAGACGTAAATAGACTATTGTTTTCGATAATTCAATCCCATTAATGGGAATGGGAATTAATTAGGTCTAGACCTAATTAATTCCCTAGGGTTGCCATTGCCACTAAGCCGTAAATTATTTTTCAAAAAAGTGGCGGTTTTCAGGGTTTTTTATAATTTTCCGGGGTTGTATGCATGAAGTATCTGCCATATTAGGTTACAGGGATTTTTTTGTAACACGTTGTATTTTATCATTATAAAAACACTGTCATTTTTCTTTTACAAGTAATATTAATCCAATCAGCACTTACAGAGCTGTAAAGTTTCAGATTATAACGTCATAATTCAGTAGCGCCATATACGTTTCATAGACAGATATAAGCCTTAAGGTATGATTCCGATCTCGGCAGCAAGCAGCAGTGCTGCCGCAGCAGTACGCTCTAAATTGAACCGTAGTGTTATTAATGTTATGTTTGAAAGTGTCGGGACCGCATAACTATGCGGCGCCACTTCTAATTGAGCGGGTATGCATTACAATGCCGACAATTCATAATACATACGACCGAAATATCGACACATAAAACACCTATTTTCAAAATACCGAACATTCTAAATAACGATATCCGATAGGCCGAAACTTGAAAGATCGATTATCAAATGACCGAAAGTTCGAAATCCCGAAAGGTCGAAATCCCGAAAGATCAAAATCCCGACAGTTAAAATGTCGAAACTTACTTCACCTACACATACATTTATGAAGGTAGGCGTTGCGGTTAATTTGTCTTACTCAAAAATGCTTGTAAAATGGTCATTATTTTGACAAAATCCACCAATCGAGTTTGAAAACGTTTTTTTTCCGGCTGGGTTCATGTCAAACTAACATGCTCGTCGCTGCGCTTCTCGCACCTATTTCGTGTCATGACTTCATGACTTACGGTCTACGGTTTCTAAGTCCCAGTAAGTCTACTGGGACTTGAAACTAGTCAGTTTAGACTAATTTTCGGCAGCTAAATTTACTATAAAGCATATCAGGCGAAGCCCAAATACACCTCCACAGCCAATTCGGTATAAAGTAGTTCGGGGTATAGAACTTAGGTATATTAACCTTCGGTATTTTAAGATTCGGGATTTAGTATTTTAGGTAAAATGTCCTTTCGTGATTTTAAACGTACGGCCAAACAACCATTCGGCCTTTTAATTTTCGGGATTTCGTCCATAGGTATTGTAAAATTCGGTCTTTTCTACTTCGGCATTGTAACACATACCCAATTGTGCCGCCTTTTCATAACATTACGGTTCAATTTCGAGCGCACTGCTGCTTGCTGCAGATCGGAATCATACCTTGTCCACACCAAATCAACCCTTTATTTGCAACGAGTCACACTGTGACTAGTTGAGAAAAAGAATCGCAACGAATAACAGTATAACTCGATGTGAATTTTTATTCTCATCTAGTAACACTTGTTAGTAAATTGATAATATTTATTTCTCTCCTTCTTCATCATCTGAGCGTGAAAAAATATTCTTTTAGTAACGATGTTAGGTAACTCGTCCAAGAGAAATATGAATTAATAATAAATATGAACCATTTACTAACAAGTGTTACTAGGTGAGATTAAAAATTCGCATCGAATCACACTGTTGCTCGTTGCGAATATTTTGCTCAACCAGTCACAGTCACAGTGCGAGACGATTCAGTGTGACTCATTGCGAATAAAAGAAATCAACTAAACGTCAACTTAAGTATTTCTTATAATATTTGCAAGCATTAGCATCACTCCATGCATCAATAATTATTTCATGTTAAAATATTGTTCACAGAGGAATGGCGGTAAGCCTGTCCATGATGATAGGTAGATTAGGCTCTATATTTGGCGCGAACATAGCAGGAGTTATGATTAATGAGTCTTGCGAGGGGATGTTCTATATGTTTGGAGGACTTTTAATATGTAAGTTGCAACTTATATTTTATCCAAGATGATTGTCCAAGGAGAATGGGGAATGTCCAAAAAAAATCAATTTGGCTGAATATTTTTTATAGGTAGAAGCTCCCTTAGTAATAGAAAAAAACATCAAAATTTTCGGTTGCGTGAAAATAAAGTCGCTTCGACTTCACAAATGTAGGAAAGTAACAGCAGAATAGAGATTTTACCTTTGCCATCACCTGCCACAACCACAACATGGTATTAAAAAAAATTTCAACACTTTTGTGTTTGACATTTTTGTCAAAACTTTTTTTTTAATTCTTGTTGTCATAGTGGCAGGTGTTGGCAAAGGTATAATCTCCATTCTGCTGTTACTTTCCTACATTTGTGAAGTCGAAGAGACTTTATTTTTTTTTAATTTTATCACGCGAATGAAAATTCTGCTTTTTTTCTATTACTAAGGGAGCTTATTCCTACCTATGAATAAATATTCAGCCAATTTTATTTTTTTTCGGACAATATTTTTTTTCTTCTTGTATAATGGGGAATCCATTATCCAAGAAGAAAAAAAAATTTTTGATTACCATTTAGTGTGAAGTATAACATACGAACTTCTAGAATATTCGACAGTAGTTTGTCTGTAAGTTGGAGTAGTTTCTAATATTTTTTTTTGTTTTTTATTGCAGTGTGCGGCTTATTCGCGTGTTTACTGCCCAGATCTAAACCACCACCAAGGAAAAAAGACGTAATAACACGATTATAAATCTCAATGGATTCTAGTTCTACTATCGTTATGTAGATTATTTAAAACTCAATAGTCCTTCAAGAGCAGGGCTTGGAACCGGTATCGAAAATACATGTATTGTAAAGGTAATAGCGGTATTTTCCATTTCGGTTCCTCTTAAGAGGTATTGCAAACTTTACACGTTATATACCTGAAAAATACCGGTATTCCAAGCCCTGTTCAAGACTACTAAGAATTTAAGATTTTGCATAAGATAATTACGAATATGAATACACGAAACGCTAAATTTGATTGGTAGAAAAGTAGGTATACCAGTTTGTAGAGACTACGTTAAAGAAATGCAATGCATTCTACATTGGAATGGAAGAATCCCAAGGCAAAATGGATATTTGATGATTTATAAAAAAACTTAAGTGTAGGCCACACACTGCGACTACGAATACTATACGAGGGTGGTTTGATAAGTCCGTGACTTTGTGAAGAAGAAAAAATTTTTTGAAGAATATTTTGTTTTATTTTTCTACATAATCTCCTTTCAGCTCTATACACTTCGACCAACGATGTTCCAACTTCTTCAACCCATCCAAAAAATAGTTTTTATCAAACCCTGAAAAATAGGCTCCTGTTTTAGCTATCACTTCTTCATTGGATGAACATCTTTATCCACCAAGCCATTTCTTCATGTTTGGGAAGAGAAAAAAGTCACACGGGGCCAAATATGGTGAAAACGGGGGGTGTGGCAATAGGTCGTATCGCAATTCCACAAGTTTTGATGTTGCGGTTGCCGACGAGTAGGCCGGAGCATTGTCGTGATGAAATAAAACTTTTTTCTTTGCTAGATGCGGTCTTTTCTTCAGCAGCTCTATATTGAATCTATCCAACAAAGCAACATGGTAAGCTCCGGTAATTGTCTTGCCTTTCTCCAAAAAATCGATGTAAATAACACCTTTGCTGTCCTAAAAGACAGTGGCCGTCTCTTTACCAGCCGAACAAACAGTTTTTGCCTTCTCCGTGGCACGTTCACCGGTAGAAGTCCACTGTTTTGACTGTTGCTTCGTCTTTGGCGTATATGGTGGACCCACGTTTCGTCAAGTGTTACGTACCGACGAAAAAAATCACTTGGATTGCGGTTATACAAACCTAGCATTGTTTAGAAGTTGTTACACGAGTTCGTTTTTGGCCGACTGTCAGCAAACGCGGCACCCATCTTTCAAAAAGGTTTTTCATGCCGAGAATATCGAGCAAAATATGAAAAATTCGTTCGGTAGAGATGTGAATAGCATCAGCTATCTCGCGTATCTTCACTTGACGGTCTGCCATAACAATGTCGTGGATTTGCTAACAATATCTTCAGTGGTGACCTCAATCGGCCTTCCTGGGCCGTCGGCGACAGTTGTGGTGGTACGACCACAACGAAATTCAGTAAACCACTTATGAACCATTCCATGAGATGGAGCAGAGTCCCCATAATATTTTTTCAGTTTCAGACGGAGGATCCATCTGCTTAATGGTTTTACCGCGTAAAAAGTAGTATTTTATCAATACGCAAAATTCGTTTTTCTCCGTTATAAAAGAATATCCCGACCTCACTTGCATAAATCCTTCCATTTTTTTTAATTTCGCGCCAATTTAAAAAATGCAACAGCATAAGCTCAGCAAAGAGTTTTAAATTAAGACAGGAAAATTGAATTATGAAAAAATATTGTATTCAACCTTAAAGTCACGGACATATCAAACTGCCCTAGTACTAATAGATGCTAATAGTAGTAAGGTTGTGTTTATAGTTTGAGGTGTAAACCCATGCTTTTCGCTTCGCTTTTATGTGGCCTGTGCTTTACATTATAATAAGATGTTAATACCTTATGTGATCTCAAAAACTACTGAATAAAACATAGAAGAAAAATATTTTTCTTAGTTTGATCAACATTATTGGAATTAACAAAACTCAAAATACTTATAACATGATATTAAGCTTTGCTAGGTTCTTGTTTAAGTTTTAGAAATATACGATATTTTATATAAAAAATAGTTTTTTCTTTACTTTTACTCTTACCTTCAGTAGTAAAATTAGTTAAAGTAAAAACAAGCCTTGGTAAAAAATATGTAATATAATAATATATTATTAGTAAACATCACGAAGATTATACAAATGTTATCATACATTATTTGATAGTAAGGTCAACTAAATAAATAAAGTTGATAGTGAGCGATAAACAATTATTTGCTTTCTATAACGTCAAATATTAAATGCATTTTAACGGTAAACCTATACGGAATAGTAAGCAGCTTTTAGTTTTAATAAAACATAACCCTCCTTTTTGGTTCCGCCGCAGTCGGGTAAAAGAATACGTACCGAGCTTGAAGTTTGTGTTAGTACGATATTTATTAGTTCTTCGTTTATTTAGTATTATAAAAATCCTATCATTTATACTTCATCATGGCATAGTCAAAAAGTCAGATTAGTGTAGTCCCCATTTTTCAAAAAGTCTTCAAATAACGATTTCCGTGGGACCCACCTCCGTTATACCGACTACCGGTATGTACTTGTTTGGTATGTTTTCCTGAATACAAAAAGTGCGGTAGTCACTTCCTATGGGTACGGGTTCGGAATTGGGAAATTCCGAACCCGTACCCATTATTTTCTACCATTTCCCTACTAAAGACGTTCATGACATGTATTGAACTGTCGTAAAATGCTAGATAAAAAAAAACATTCATGAACTAATCTCGACTCTACAGTAATTCTGCGACGTTAATTATTGACCTACAAATGAGATCAATGCGGTGGGAGGTGAAAAATAATTATTACTGGCATAAGTTACCAAAAATAATCTCATAATCTGTGGCTGAACTAATATTTTATACATACAAAAAAAATACCTTGCTCGTTGCGTTTTCATAACCCGAGGAATGTTAAATTCAATATTTATCAAAATTCAAGAGGCTGCCACAGCTTTGTCTCTTTCATACTTGTCCAAGTACTGCTGAATGTGTTCTTGTCCCATTCTCTCCTTTATCATTTTGAGCGAGATGGCGAATACTTCGGAGGCAATGTCCTCGTCTTTGGCCAGGGCGGAGGGGTCACAGTAGAAGCAGTTGTTGAAGTAGAGCCCGGTGACTCCTTCGAGGTCGGAGTCTGTAGCCACGTATACTGTGGTCGCGGCTGCTTGTTGCTGGAATTCAATTTTTTATTGTTACAATTTGTTTTATCGACACCCATGCTTTATTTGATTTGATTTAAAGTTTATAAATCCTCTGTAAAAGGTTCTGAATCAGCTTACTGCCAACATTAAAACAACCAGTGTCATAGTAACCACAATATCCGAGCGAGAGCATGTCGCGCTACCCGCGCCCACGCCTGACGAGTTACATTATGACATTCAGTACAACATTATAACACTCGTTCAGATGATTTTATGACGAGGAGGAGGAGCGCGACAAGCCCTCTCTCGGACATTACGGCTACCAACCATGACACTGGTTGTTTCAATGTTACCAATAAGGTATCGTTTCAAAACCTTTTATAGAGGATACATATCATGGGTGTAGATAAAGTATTGCAATCAACTGCACACTGCACATAATTAGGTATTAAAACACTCATGTGATACTATTATCACATTCGTGTTTAATACCCCTCATTATAGTACAGTTTCATAAATAACTATAAAGGCCCACTCTAGTGCCTGTATTATGATTATGAATTTGCATAGTCACGTTTACTATACTCGATAGCGAATGTAGTGAGCAATTTTGCAGTTTGGTAGAGCGCCTCTAGCGGTACCTTTAGAGATGAACCATCGTTACTAATTTATCCTTACTTAATATTATAAATGCGAAAGTCCGTTTGTTTGTTTGTTACGCCTTCACGTCGTAACTACTGAACCGATCATCATGAAATTTTGCATACACGTTATCAGGGGTGCAGAAAAGGACATAGGGTACCTTTCATCCAGAAAAAACGTACAGTTCCCGAGGGATAGCAAAAAAACTGTCCACGCATACGAAGTCGCGGACGGCCGCTAGTACTTTTCTAAAAGTTGTCATACAAATGTTAACTACACTCGCTATTGAGTATAGTAAGCGTAAATATTGAGTAATTGAGTATAGTAATAGTAAGTAAGCTCAAGGTCGCGCGATAAGCAACTACCGCTAGCCGTTCGTTCGAACGACTGTGTAGTCGCACGGCATCTTACTGCCTGCGTATATATACGTTTTTTTACTCATGTGTATATTATTGCCTCTTTCTAATAGTAACAATGTCGAATCGACATTACTGTGCCGTGTACGGGTGTCAAAATCAAAAAACCAATAAACAATTGTCGTTTTTCACATTATGATATACGCTAAGCAGTTCATTTAAAAGAAGACAACCCTAACGTTGCGTCGTCAGAAAAGGTAAGAGCACGCGATAGAAAGAGAGGCAACTACTAGGTGAACTGCGCGACCTGAATTGCACTTTATTGTGTCGGAGCAAAAGTCGCTATTTATTTAAATGATTCTGCCGAGTGCTGCTTCTGTACTTGTACTATTAGTTATTCTGTGCCCCTACTGGCCTCCGACACTCCACACAACTACCCGCGCGGAATAGCCAGGCGGTGGCGTGGAGGCTCGGTGCGCCCTTAAGACGACTCAATTCGAATTAATGCTGACATAAACAAACACTCTAAACGTAAAGTTAGGTTTGGAGCTAGTGAGGTGAGTCTAAACTAACTTTAAAGCTAACTTTATAGTTAGAGAGCTATTGAAAATTACTGCAAGAGTTATCTCAAGGTCCTTCTCTCAATATGATAGAGTGTTTAGTGTGTACATGAGTCAGCACCTACTCCCAGCGCCAGGAAGTGGAACATCCGGCGTCAGCACGCTTCCAAACATCTAGGATTTCGAAATGCTCGACAAGAGCTATCTCAAGGCTGAAAATTCGTATACTGCTAAATTATTATGCATAATTTATGAAAATAACAGTCAGACCAGTGTCATAGAACATAGGCAGTCAGCAGTCGCTCAAAGGGTGGAGTCCAAACAAGCTGTTTGGAGCTACAACGCGTTACAAAACAGGATTACACAGTTGAAACTTGGTAAGGGAGATGTATTCTGTAAACCGCTCTACGACTTTTACAAAAATAAAAAAATTAAAGATTAAGGGGGGCGCCCCATACATGGAAATGAAATAAAAAAAAAATTTTTCATCAAACCCATACGTGCGGGGTGTCTTAAGATAGCTCATCATATACATCTACTATAATACATCTACTTACCAAGTTTCAACTGCGTAATGCTGTTTTGTAACACGTTGTAGCTCCAAACTGTTTGAACTCCACCCTTAGATCGACTGCTGACTGCCTATGTTCCATGACACTGTGGTCTGACTGTTATTTTCATAAAGTATGCATAATAATTAAGCAGTATACCAATTTTCAGCCTTGAGATAACTCTTGTACCGACCTCGAAATTCATACAACTTACATGGCGTGCTGACTCGGCATGTTCCATGACACTGCGGTCTGACTACCGTCTTATTTTTTTTTTGTGCTATTCTCTACTATACTGCCAAATTTGAACCTTGAAATAACTCTTGTAGAGCATGTCGAAATCCTACATGTTTGGAAGCGTGCTGACGCCAGGTGTTCCACTTCCTGGCGTTGGGAGTAGGTGCTGACTCATGTACACCCTAAACACTCGATCATATTGAGAGAAGGACCTTGAGATAACTCTTGCAGTCATTTTCAATAGCTCTTTAACTATTAGCATACTTAGGTACTTTCATGCAAAATAGAAAATGGCTATCTATTTGAAGGCCTTCCTTCAAAAGAAACCAATTCTAAAGAATGTTAACAATTTTCTACCTTATACAATATGACATAATTAATGATGTAGAAAGCTTAGTCGAAAGAAAGAAATAATTTTTAAGTACTCTTTTCCACTTACCAAAGATTTAGTAAATGGACGAACGAGGAAAAATGCTAATCTGAACAACCACCAAGAATTGCTGAGATTTGTGTACACCATATTGCCTGGGTGTAGAGAGTTTACGTAAATGCCTTTACTTTTCCATTCCTCACTCAAAATCTGAAAGAAAAACGTTTATTGTGTTATTTATGATGCTATGAAACAAGGGATATGCAATGCAACGAATGAATTTAATACAGCAATGCCCACACCGGCATCCGGACAAGAATAGAAAATCTATTGTCTCATTTTCCGGGAGTTGATGGGTATTCTTAAATGCAACCAATGTGCACCACAAATTTTTATGATACAAAAACCGGTCACGAGCGAGTCGGACTCGCGCACCGAGGGTTTCCGTACCATCATAATAAATACACTGCAGAGTAGAATAATAAAATTACTATTGCAGTATTAGGTCAGTGCCATCTCTTGACCGATAGTGGAACTAATTTTTTTCTTAGGTCAGCGCCATCTGTTGACTGGTAGTGGAACTAATTAATTTTTATTTGTTTTTTAATTTCTAAAAAAGTGTGTTATATTGAGTCATCGTTTTATTTTTCCTGTAATCTTTACATAAACTACTATCACATAGAATTATTTCAGATGTTTCTCTTTGCAAACTTCGGAGATAAGGGGAGGAACGGTAGTTTTTTTAAACATTTTTCATCATAAGTCGAAAACTATGCGGCTTAAAAAATAAGGAAAAAATGTTTAAAAATGTGCAAACAGCGCTCTTTCATATGATACCCCACATGCCCTACTCGCCCCACTTCAATTTTTTAAGACCCCTTTTCAGTCCCTGTTGTAAAAAAATATTTGTTTTTTTATTTCATTCTTATTTGCAAAATAGTTGGGCAAACGTCATCTTAAACTATTCCAAATTTCAAGTTGATACCATTAGTAGTTCTCGAGATATCCAGCTGTGACAGACAGACAGACTGAGTCATAAGGGTTCCTTTTTACCATTTTGGTACGGAACCCTAAAAAACATGATTGCCATCGCCAAAGAGCATAATAATTATTATGCAACTAGCTTTTTCCGGCGACTTTGTCAGCGCGGAATTTTGTAACAAAAATTTCAGGAATCATTGTTTCAACCATAGACATAGAAAAATTTTCGCTGCGCTCAAGAAGACCAACAAAGCGTGGAAAAGAGAAGTTAACATCATACGGACACGGTCTATGTAAAAAAGAAACAAAGGATCAAGTGACATGTGCCAATTATGTACGCGCATCGAAGGAAGAACGCTTACGCAGCAGCCACACTCTATTGTCGTGCGCCGATGCATCGAGGTCAACTTGGCCACGAGTTGCCGACGCTGCATTTCCGTCAATACCAATAATTTACTTATTTTATATCACTTTGTATTCTTGCATCGAATCGGTCACTAGGCTAATTAGATTTAAATACTTTCATGTAATTTTTATGTTTCAATAATTAAACTTATAAAAAGTTTTTGGTTTTTTTTCGATCCTCCGGCTGTAGCTAACGTAATTGGCGCAGTCGGTAGGACCCTCGCGGGCCGGTTCGCGAGAGTTAGGATATCTATCTATCGAATCCGCGATCGCGTGTCGCCCGGGCGGCTTCCTAGCCCCGAGCCCGAGGATCCCGAATCTACGGACCTGCTGCCAGAGGAGAATCTAGACATCGATTCCAGAGGAAAAACCAGAGATGCTGTATATGTAAGTACACTTGAATTATTCTCGTGTTGCTTTCCTTTAGTCCTTAATTCCTTATTTTTTAAAGTTTCAAGATTTTTCACCCAAATAGTGAGAAAATTCGGCGTCCTGTATCGCAACAGGGTCGCCGTCGAGTTAGATTAGATCGTAATAGAGATTTAGATTATCTAGATTTATTTATGGACACGCCATTAATTCCAGCTCCTAGTGTTGCAAGTGAAATTAGTCCTAAAAAAATGGATACGGATATAATTTTTAAGGCTCTCCGCCTTGTTACGGAGTTCGATGGGAACCCAAACATATTAACAAGATTCATTAATATTTGTGACCGAATAGTAGCTGAATATGTAAGGGAAGGCCCAGAGTTTGCCTTCAGTTGTTTGTTGAATTGAATATTAAATAAAATTTCGGGTAATGCTGCTTCAACTTTAAATTCTAACGGTATCCCGGATCACTGGTCAGGAATAAGGACTGCATTAATTAATAACTTCTCTGACCAGCGCGACGAAACTGCTTTTTACAGTGACTTATCATTAGCAACCCAAGGCAATAAGTCTCCTCAAGACTTTTACGAGCATTGTCAGACATTGTTCAGTACTATAATGACGTTAGTACAATAGTAGACGCAAAACGCGCTCTTTATAGGAAAGTAGCTATGCAAGCCTTCGTACGCGGATTAAATGAACCCTTAGGGTCGCGCATTCGGAGGGTCGCGCATTCGGTGCATGCGCCCTCCCACTATAGAAAAAGCCCTCGAATATGTTCAAGAGGAATTAAATGTAATTTATCTACAGAATCGTGGAGATGCTCCTAAAACCCAGCATACTCCTAAGGTACCTACCCCATCTGTGTTGCCACCACCTCCACAGCCAAGACCTCAGTTTATGCAGGCACCCATGTGGCCAGCACCTGCAGGTCAGCGTGGTTACCAACCACCTCCTCAGGCTTTTAAGTTTCATAACCAGCCCGTACAGTATCAGCAGCGTATGGGCCCGACGCGTACCCAACAAATGTTTCGAGCTGCACCCCCTAACTATAATCCCCATAGTAACGTTTTCCGTTTACCTAATAGGAATAATCCTCAGTACAATGCAAACCCAAGACCTATGAGCGGAGTCCAAGCCTTTACGCCTAGACAATTACCCCACACTTTAATGACAGGACATGACTGGCGTAAGTCAGGAAATCCTCCCCCTACGAACTACTTCAAAACCCGAGAGATGAATCTTAACGAGTTCTATAATTATCACGGATCGTACTACCCCACAGAGTACTACGACGAGCCTGACTACCCTTATTATACAGGACCCTTGGACTATGACAATTACAGTGACTATACAACAGTTGACCAAACCGAAGCTATCACTGATGGTCCTGACATGACTGACTTAAGTGAACCACAACCGGGACCCAGTAATCCTAATCAGGATTTTTACAAGACTCCGTTTTCAAAGAAGCCAAAATAGAAATAAATCTTCAGACACAAAGACAACTACCCTACGTACAAATCCTTGACCCTCCTTTAAAACCACTCATTGACACAGGCGCTAACCAATCTTTTATCAGCCCAAAAGCCGTTGAAAGATACTTTACTGACTATCCTCTCAACTATGACCCATTCGAAGTGACAAACGTACTATGGGCAACAGCGTCGCTTAACCAGTTTGCAACAAAATTCGTGTGCGCGCGTATCGCCCCTGCACGAACTAAACGTATGTGACAGCGGGCGCGGCGTGCAAGCGATTTTAACCTTAGCAGTGGTTAAGCGACGCTGTTGCCCATGGTACATGCTACGACTTGTAACGAGTATTCTATTACAATACCATGCTTCAACGAATTCAATGACACTGACTTTATAAAACTTTTCATCTACCAATTCCATGACTATTTTGACGGTTTAATAGGACTAGATCTCCTGACTAAGTGGGAATCCAAGATAGACTTGAAAGAAGGGAAACTTGTCACCCGATCGTCGTCCAACCCAATTAAGATGTACAACTCGCGTAACGTCAATCTCTATGAGGACATCATCCCAGCGCAATCCTCAAAGTTAGTCAGAATCCCCATAGACACCCAGGATGGAGAAGTTTATATCAGGCAACAAGTAATATGTAATTGCATTATACACGATTGTCTTACCACAGCAAATGATAACCGCGGCTATTTAGAGATTGAAAACCCAACACCAAATGATATTATTCTTTCACTTGACCAACCGGCTCACGCGGAACTATTTAATATAGATTTTAACCAACCTAGGACTCGTATTGACGAGGTAATTTCGCGACTGCGTACAGAACATCTAAATGCAGAAGAAAAGGCTAATCTTATAGCTCTTTGTTCCTTATACTCGGACGTTTTTTATGTAGAAGGTGAGCCCTTAACTTTTACCAATAAAATTAAACACCAGATAAGATACGAGGTACCGGTCCATACAAAAAGTTACCGCTACCCATTCATACATAGACAAGAAGTTAGTGACCAAATAAATAAGATGCTGGAGCAGGGCATAATAAGACCATCTGATTCGGCTTGGAGCTCTCCAATCTGGGTTGTACCAAAAAAGATAGACGCATCAGGGAAACAAAAGTGGCGACTGATTGTTGACTTCCGAAAACTGAATGAAAAGACGATTGACGATAAACACCCAATTCCTAACATAAACGACGTACTTGACAAATTAGGTAAATGCCAATATTTTAGTACCCTAGACTTGGCAAGCGGCTTTTATCAGGTTGAAATGCACCCCCAGGACATCCCAAAAACAGGCTTTAATGTAGAGCACGGGCATTACGAATTCCTTCGTATGCCTATGGGCCTTAAGAACTCACCATCCACTTTCCAACGCGTGATGGATAACGTGTTGAGAGGCCTCCGGAATGAGATATGTCTGGTGTACCTGGATGATATAGTAGTATTCAGTACCTCGCTCCAGGAGCACATCCTTAACCTGGAAAAGGTTTTTCAGAGTCTCAAGGAGTCCAATTTCAAAATACAAATGGACAAATCCGAATTTCTGAAGCTTGAAACGGCTTACCTTGGTCACATCATCGGCAAGGACGGTATTAAACCGAATCCTGATAAAATAACTGCCATTAAAAACTACCCTATTCCAAAATCCCAAAAAGAAATTAAACAGTATTTAGGACTTCTCGGTTACTACCGCAAATTTATCCCAGATTTCGCCCATATCACGAAACCTATGACTCAGTGCCTAAAGAAAGGGAAGAAAATAACTTTTGATCCAGACTATGTAGAAAGCTTTGAGAAATGTAAAACTCTCCTCACAAACGACCCAATATTACAATACCCTGATTTTAATAAATAATTCCTTTTAACCTATAGGATCCGATAAACCTGTTTGTTATGCTTCGCGCACTCTTAACGATAGCGAACAGAAATACTGTACAATCGAAAAAGAGCTTCTTGCTATAGTCTGGGCTACTAAATACTTTCGACCATACCTGTTTGGAAGGAAGTTCAAGGTACTGACTGACCACAAACCCCTGCAGTGGATGATGAATTTGAAGTAACCAAATTCTCGTCTCAACAGGTGGCGACTGAAACTAAGCGAATACGACTTTACGGTGATGTATAAGAAGGGAAAAGCTAATACGAATGCCGACGCCCTATCCCGAATTGAAATCCACAACGAGGAAATAGAGTCCGTTATAGAAAGCCTTAAGGAACTTAGTTCACTCATAGCGAATCCATCTGAAAGTATAGCTCCGAACCCCGATCAACGGTCATCCACTGAAACAGCTCATACCAGCAATGAACATCCCATCTTAGAAATACCCATTGTAAATGAACCACTAAATAAATTTAATCGGCAAATATTCTTCACAGTTGTAGGAGATATAAAACGTAGGCCTGTAGTAACTAAACCTTTTGACACCCACACGCGAATTGCAGTACAGCTATCTGAAAATAATCTAGAGGAAGACGTAGTTAACGCTGTAAAGGAATATGTCAATCCAAAGGTTAAAACTGCCATTATGATAATTCCAACCCTTGCTATGTACTCTATAATTCCTATACTCCAAGATAAATTTAGAAGTTCAGCCATGAACCTTGTTCTTGCCAAAACAGAGCTGAGAGAAAATGTCAAGGAATATTTGCGCCAGCAAGATATAATTCGGTTGTACCACGAAGGTAAAACAAACCATCGTGGGATAACAGAAAGTTATCTAGCCCTTTCTCGCAAATATTATTGGCCTAAGATGAAGGATCACATCTCAAAATTTATCAATGAGTCAGGGTAAATACGATCGTAATCCCGTTCGACCCCAGTTCAATGTAGTACCTCCCGCGACTAAACCTGCTGCATGGACTGGTTCACAGTCCAAAACGAAAAATATGTTACATTTATAGATGTATTTACTAAATATGGTCAGGCATATCATTTACGTGACGGTACCGCAGTAAGTATTCTACACGCATTGTTAGTTTACTGTACACACCACGGGGTACCACTTACCATAGTTACCGACAACGGTACAGAATTCACGAACCAACTCTTTGCCGAATTTGTAAGATTATATCAAATAAACCATCACAGGATACTAGCACACTCCCCTAACGACAATGGTAACGTAGAACGCTTCCATTCCACCCTACTTGAGCATCTCCGTATACTGAAACTACAAAAGAAGGATGAACCTATGATTAATCTAATGCCCTATGCTATTATATTTCGTCGCTTCATACTCAGATATAAATAAATATATAATTATTTATGGTTTACTTGTAGTACCTTCCAGGTACTCGGCAGATTCGCACTATTTTAAAGAGTATGAAAACTACTAGTTTTAGGAAAGTGTCTCACCACTTCCGGTAATTACATTACCAACACCCCACCCCAGCTTACTTGGTTACCGGTCTTGCGATCGTACCTCATTCTTTTTTGGTGCGCGGCAGTGTTCGCACTTCTCACTCACCACGCCAGGGGGTCGTTCCGAACCTACGCTCCGAGTGCAACCGAACGCTCTAACGCCGTTCCAAACATTAGAGCGTGACGTTCGGTTGTAACAACTTTCCCGTTCCAAACGTCAGAGCGTTGCAACCAAACAACCATCAAAATTTATGGTTGTAAAACGCTCTGACGTTTGTCTATGAAAACATGTCAATGTCATTTGACATTATTTTGTATTTTGATGTTTTTGTGTCTAATTTTCAAACAAATCATGGTAGCTTCGCAAAAAAAACTGTTTTTATTTGATTTTGAATAAAGGAAAGTTTAAATTATTCCTATTTCAAGTGGAAAATGAGGACTTTGTTTTGACATTGACATTTAAAGTTCTTGGTCGTTCCTAACCTTAGAGTGAGTTAAAAAACAACCGTTTGGTTGTTTTTTAACTGCACTCTAAGCCTCTGAACGCAACCCAGTGTTGTATTTCTACAGTCTACTTAAATTTAAAAAAAAAAGTATTTTTATGAATTTAAAATACAACGAAAAGAAAAATTATTATCATGAAGAAAGTTCGGTAATATGAGAATTTACAAGGTAAGTGAAACTTTACTTTATAATGAGTGTCTATGCTAAGGGTTAGCCGTGAGTTAACACAAATAGCATAATTCTGCCTTTGTGTTGACTGCGGGTCAACACAAAATGGCGTTTATTAAACACCGTGGCATATGCGCGGTAGGGCCCCTGTTTTGCTACAAAAGTATCCATGCTCGGGGTTGAAGCTACAGTTGAAACGTTTAGTTAACACAAGGGGTTATCTGCGGCCTAACACAATGGCTAAAATACCGCCAGGGGTTGACTACGGGTAAACCCAATATGGCATTTAATTAAACACCGCGACATTTGCGCGGTAAGGCCTCCGTTTTGCTTTATAAGTATCCATGCTCGGAGTTAACCGTGAGTTAACACAAGTAGCAAATTTTGCCTAGGGGTTAGCCGCGAGCTAACACAATGGCTAAAATATCGCCTAGGGGTTGACTGCGAGTCAACACGTGGCGATTAAACACTGATCTGTTTGACAGATTTTGATTAGGCACTTGTGCCTTCACTTCATGTATGACAAACGGCTATTTTGAGCACTCCGATTTAGAGGAGCTTGTCTTACTTAATTTCCAATCGAACCAGTTACGATAACATTTTAACTGTAACTTGACCCCGACACTCGACACTCGAACAACTTTCGCAAAAGGCTTCATCTCCTCAGGTAGATAGAGCTAGATCCATAGCTGCAAAGAGCTATTAATGACGCACCTGCATTAGAATTTGTAGAGGGTATCGTAGCTAACCTCGCTAATCTTTAAATTAAGATTTGTGTTGTCATGCCAGGGTCTTACCTAGCCAACAACAACTGGGCATTGATATTCCCGTGATAAGCCAGGCGATAACCGCCTTAATAAAAAATGAGCAAAGTTACTGCCATTAAATGTCGCCTCTTGAGCGACCTCCATTGTAAAACGTGTAATGCCTAACCTGGATAAATCAGTTTCGCAAGTTTTCCAAGATTTATAGAAAATTCAAACTTTTTCGGTAGCATGTTGTTCGATAAAACTAAAGCTAAAGCCAGCAAAAGACGGGGTTACAATTCGAAGCCACATAAATGTGAATGCCTCGACTCACTTCATGCCGTGCCATGAATAGCAACCAGGTCAACTGGGCCAGCCACTGCCTGTTTCTCGCTCGACGAAAAAGAGAGGGGGGGCGAGGAGGCGTCCAGAGACCCCTAGCAAACCGCTACAACAACCGGAGCAGACAGAGGCTTGCTCGAGTAACTCTACAGCCTCTGCCATCACATCGTCGATAGAGTGCATCCAAGGGTGCCCCTTAGACACATCATCCTAAATAAGGTACATGCTGGCTGCATTCAATACTTTAATACTAATTGATTTATTTAAAATAACCAATATTAGTAGTAAAGATTGAATTAGAATGGGTTTTTGCCCTTTGCTGATAGTTACCTAAATTGTTTATGTAGTGTTCTATCGACGGAACATGATTATAACTATTTTTTATATAAAATCTTATTTGATTAGAATTGGGAGCAATTAAAAAATGACAACTGTCTAAAGATCAGTTTCTTTATATTTTGTCCTTTACTAAGTAAGTTCAATAGTGACAAAATAATTTTTAATTTAAAGCATCTGACCAGTTTATTACTTGAGACAAGTTTAAACTAAGTACAACTTTACTTTTAACATCTTAAACATCATTTTAAGATGGAAAATTATCAAACCGCAGTAAACTGCTGACTAATAAGCTGATAACACAACATATAATCTGTAACATTGATTGGAAATAAACTTATTTATTTATTTGTCTCTGTGAGTATTAAAAAATAATGAGTTTTTTTAAGATTGTTTTTGGGATTTTAGCATTTTACTATGCTATTTTTTGCTAGTTATTATTTAAAAATTAAAAGTTTTTATGATTTGAATTATCTTAATACAAGTTCTTACTTTGACTGTCATACGACATGTATGACAGTCAAAGGCTTTCTGATCGGGCTTTCAATAGCTTCGTGTCTTAGTAAGATAAACTTCCCTGAGAGGTAAGTGTTAATATATTTAGAGAACATTTTATGTACTAGTGTGGTATTGTATTAAGTTTAAGTATCAAAAATGCTTTGACTTTCTAATAATTAATTCTTAGTTGAGTGTCTTAGAGCCTACATTATGCAAATGTGCAAATTCTTAGGCTTTGATTTTAATATCAATAACATGACATTATTTCTACTGATCAAAAAATTGAATTGCATAATCATACCTACCCATGTCGGTATCATCTCTTGAAGAAATTCAAATTACAATGTAGCATAGATTCTCAAATCATTTTGGACCATTACAGCTGCTTGCCCAGCTTATGGAGTATTATGATTGGCAACACACATGTTTAAGATAGACAAAGTTCTTAACTTTGCAATAACATACTGAAATAGCGATCATGATACCGTAATAACTATTCCTGAGGTGATATAAAAATATATAACCTGGTGGTTACAAAACATTTTCACAATATTCAATGTAATAATTATAAGAATATTACTATTTAAATATAAATTTTCAGTTAACTAGAAATTTCAGCAGTCTTTTTGACACCAAAAACATTTGCCAACATGTAGTCTATTTGTTTAGTATTATTAGGCTTAAATAACACAACAGCCATTCATTTTATGATTCATTTAATTGTGTTGAGTGCATTACTCTCATTTTAATGATTAATTTACAATAATTTGGCAGTGGTGCGACAACCGTGATCATATGGTTTTAAGCATACGTCTCTTATCCGTACATAATATTTTTTCTCAAATAACCACAGTATTAATTGATGTTTCAAATTAGGTTGATTTCTTTGCGTCTCGCACCACGTCCAAATTAAAGATTAGGTACCTCCATGTCATGGAAACAAGATCAAAGTATATTTATGTATGTGTGTGTACATATATCTTTTTCTTCCTCCGCTTATCTATTTTACTACGTGGCCGATACAACTCTGGCCCTTTCTAAAGTATATCTTAGTTAAGAACCTAAGTATATATTCAGTTTAAAACCTGAAATAAACTTAATATTTTCAATACAGGCACCATCAGTAGTTTTACAACCGCACATTCTGCGTGCGGCCTTCATGCAGAAGGCGACACTAGCGGCGCGGCGGCCGAAGATAGAACTGATGACGGTCTCACTTTCAGCGGGCTTTAACTTTAGAAGCAGATCCTTTTTTCAGGCAAAAACTTGATCCATATCATAAATTCAGTTCAAGGTGTAATAATTTTTATAAGTGAACAATTTTGATAACGGTTTGTTAAACACATATATCTGCCTTGTCCCTATTAAGAACTGACGGAAACGGAACTTGACTGGAGCTGATGAAAAGGTAAAACGCTTACAAAAAGAGTTTTCAGAAGAACTCTTAAACCTAGATATTAGGTTATATATAATAGATTTCAAATTGGTATAAAAATCTATAATTAGGTAGGTAAATCTAGCTTAATGCCTACCGAAGACACCTACTTCTGAATTTGTTGGTTCTTTGTACCACCCACAAAGTCCAAAATACTTTTCATTAAAACTAAAAATAGGTACTTATAAACTAAACATCAAAAAATACACTGCTATTTTAGATATTATTAAAACCTCAAGTCGTGAACAATATCATTGTTATAATATACTCTTACCTATTTGCCTTTCTTGGTGACTATAAAAATATAATTATGTCCTGCTGTAATGCTACAGGGCTATTTGTCAGTGACCGGGACACAAGGCCCGAATAACATGAATAATCTCATTCCTGTGTAGTTTATTATTAAACATAAATTATCTTTTGTCCATCAGCCATTTTAATGTCCCCACTGCTGGGGCACAGGCCTTCCTTATGGGTGGATAAGGAGGACGGGCCATAACCCACTACGCGGGCCCAATGCGGATTGGTGGGTGTTAACGACTGCAAATGCAGCCGGGACCAACAGCTTAACGTGCCTTCCGAAGCACGGAGGAGCTCGAGATATTAAATTTTTGGTCACCCATCCCATGACCGACCCTTGCGAACGTTGCTTAACCTCCGCAATCGCTGGGCCAGGCGCTAAACCACTGCGCCACCGAGCTCATCAATTATCTTTTACTTACACATAAAACCAATCAAATTGATCGGTAGATCATGCAAAGGTTGTTCATCAGTTCTCAATTGTTTAACTAGTTATCAGTGCTCATGGCCGGCGACAAGCAGCCAGGTCTGCCATCTTGCTTCTGCGGGTCTCTATAGATAGAGAGCCACCATCGGAGGAACAGCGAACTGGATGGACAGGTCTTATGTATTTGCTCGAGTTTATAATTGATAAATTTTGAGAAACAATAGTTATTATTCCTAAAAATAATCAATTCACTTTTCCAAATAACAAACTTTTATTATTGTAATTTTGAGATAATTAATAATTATCTACATTATGGTTGAATAATAACGCTTTGAATTGATTACATTACATTCTAAGAATTTTTGTTTAGCAAAACTTTTCTTATATCTCCCTAAACATCTACAAGTAAACCATAAATAATTATATATTTATTTATATCTGAGTATGAAGCGACGAAATATAATATAAGATCAAACGAACTTCTAGAAGTGAAGTTCGATCGATATTATATGAGTCGCTTCATACGAAAGATATAAGCTTCCCACACACCCTTTGCACCCTTTAGTCAGTTTTGCTAATTTATTTGTATCTTTAAAAGAATGAGGTACGATCGCAAGACCGGTAACCAAGTAAGCTGGGGTGGGGTGTTGGTGACGTAATTACCGGAAGTGGTGAGACACTTTCCTAAAACTAGTAGTTTTCATACTCTTTAAAATAGTGCGAATGTGCCGAGTACCTGGAAGGTACTACAAGTAAACCATAAATAATTATATATTTATTTATATCTTTCGTATGAAGCGACTCATATAATATCGATCGAACTTCAATTCTAGAAGTTCGTTTGATCTTATATTATAGCTTATAATAGTTCTATTCACAGTTTCACAAAATGTCGACCATTCGACCTGTTAACTGGACACTTTAATCCTAGAGATCCTATTTCTATCGACCTGACGCAACATTTATTACAGCAATACGTCCAAAACCATAGGGAACAGATAAATAAAGTTTATGAAATCATCAACGACACGGCCATTGTCGATCGCACTGCTCTAATTAATAATCGCAATAAAGATAGGGAACCTGAAATAGAATATTTACCTTCACAACAGATATTTATTAAAAATCCAGCTGCTAGCCGACAAAAAACTGCTCCTCGTTTTACCCAAGATACAGTACTAGCAGATTTACCAATTCATATCTACACGTCAAAGAAACGTGGCCCTATAGCTAAGTCACGATTAAAACGAGTTCCTCATACAGCTAAATTGTTACAGAATAATCCTGACACTGACCAGCCTAATGACGCGCGCTCAAGAGATAAAACTTGAGAGCTTAGCCGAAGGACCAGGACTACTTCCTTACAGACTTGGGACAGCGCGACTAACTGAACAGTACCACACATTCATACAGTACATACGACTGGACGATTTAGAAACTAACATTAACTTAGTACAGGATCAATTACAGACTTACCGTTCCCGACTTCCTAACGACACTTACCTTTTATACGAACTACAAATAGAATATCTCTCTAATAAAATTAATAATGCACTAACCCAGTTGAATTCCCTTGAACCTGACAGTCGCGTTAAGAGAGGGCTCATAGATGGCCTAGGATCTATAGTTAAGAGCATTACCGGTAATTTAGAACATTCTGACGCTATACGGTATAACACAATTATTAAAGAATTACAAAGTAATCAAAATAAAATTGTATCCGAATCCAATAGCCAAACTAGTCTTAATAAAGAATGGATGAATAAATACCACACAATTCTCAATAAAATAGTTGAAAATCAAAGTAAAATCAATTCCACTTTAGAGTTGTTATTAGAGAAAGATGCTTATAGAGAAAGTAGTTTTATAAAATACGCTAAGTTTGCTCAACTATAAGATATCCTCTGTGAAAATATAGAAGACATTGTAGTAGAATTGATGAGAGTAGAAAATATGTTAGCTTTTATTCGAGTAGGGACTACGCACCATTCCATGATTACTGTAGATGTACTAAAAACTATGCTAAATAAATTAGATACCTTATATAGTCAGGAGCAAGTCCTAAACGTCGATTATAGAGATTACTATGACGTCATTAAGTCAGGTTACTATTACATAGGGAAACAGGTAGTAATAGTTTTCAAATTCCCCATAGTTTCTAAAAATGAATTCGATTTCTATAAATTATCCCTTGTTCCTAATAAAGACCAACAAATCCTTATACCACCATTTCCCTTCCTTGCAACAAACGAGAAATCATTCGTGTACATGGAGGCTGAATGCCCGAAGTTGAGTTCCTGGTACCTCTGCGAACGAAAGATACGTACTCAGCTTCGCACTCAACCAGACTGCATACAGAACCTGATCACGTCACAAGCCCTCGGTGAATCCTGCCATTTTACCTCAGTCTCCCTAACCAAGGAAGCCCTAGAAAAACTCGACGATCAGCACTACGTAATATCGTTCCCGTATTCGACCAGGGTGAGATCGACATGCGGCAGTCAAGACACTACGTTTCTACAGGGAAGTTATTTAATCACTATTCCTCTTAAATGCTACCTGCAAACTGCTGAGTTCACCGTCATCAACGAGAACGACGAGATCAAGGGCCAGCCTCTGAAACTTATGAAAATCCCCTACAGCAAAGTGGGTATCGATAAGCCACATCATCTCAGGTTGAACACCATCGACCTAGAAGGACTACACAGCATCCAGAACGAGATTATGATGGAGCCACCTCTACAACTGGAACGACTACAAGATGAAACGCTGTATCACACGACTATCCCGTTTTACGGTCTGATACTTTTAGGTGTCATTATTCTCATCGCAGCCCTTGTAACCCGACGCTATAAAACCTGGAAATCTAAGGAACCAGCTGAACACCCTCCGAACTTAACTACCAAGGAACATACTTACGCAGATCCCGAAGACATCAGGATGATGAAAATGGATAAAACCACTCCAGCGACATTTTCCCTAAAAGTCCTAAAATAGTCGCTGTTCTCGGGGTGGAGGAATTATGTACGCGCATCGAAGGAAGAACGCTTACGCAGCAGCCACACTCTATTGTCGTGCGCCGATGCATCGAGGTCAACTGGCCACGAGTTGCCGACGCTGCATTTCCGTCAATACCAATAATTTATTTATTTTATATCACTTTGTATTCTTGCATCGAATCGGTCACTAGGCTAATTAGATTTAAATACTTTCATGTAATTTTTATGTTTCAATAATTAAACTTATAAAAAGTTTTTGGTTTTTTTTTCGATCCTCCGGCTGTAGCTAACGTAATTTGCCAACATTTTTTACAGTAAGAGCCCCTAGCGTCCCGCCTAGCAAATGAGCAATCACAGTTTGTTTAAAATATTTTTTAATCTTAATTAGAATTTAAAATAAAGGTATCGTGGAGCTATGGTGTCTTGTACTCTAAGTAATTGTGATGTGACAAAAAGAAACAATCCAAGTAATCACACTTTTCAAAGGTAAAAAAGATATTGCCACACATTTCTCTAAAACCAAATTTCACTACATTTATTCGTTTATCGACAAAGAAAACAGTATGGAACATAGTTTATTAACTTCCTTTGCCATATATAGTCATATTTTATGAATCTAAGTCATATTTTACGTATCTCATATAAAATGTATTGATTCGTTTTCGGATCACCTGTTTATTGACTTTGTTGTTCTTTGACATTCTATTTCTATGGTTTCAACAGTAAATTTAACAAAGACATAAACGGACCGAACTTTCTTGTCTTTATAATTTTGGTATGGGTGTAAATAGAAATTGTGCTTACTTATAGCCCAGTTACCTACATATAGGTAGGAATACTTACTTTTGCAGTGATAACATTGAAAAGTTTTGAGTTATTGTATGCCATCATAGAAGTATACTGGTCCTTAGTCATTGATAAACTTTGTTGAGTGAACAGATTTTTTAAGTTGGCAAACCTGGAATATATAACACAAAAATAATTAAATAAATAAAAGGAAATAAACTTCATTTTGGCAACATTAAATTAACTTTTAATCAAATGTAATTTTATCTATAATAACAAAATGTATCAATGTCTTAAAACAACTGTATCATGACATGACATCCTGTATTCATTAATATACAGTACGAGGCATATAACTTGAAACCGGGTGGGGATTGCGCGAAACACGTATTTTAGGTATGCGTAGTGGTGAGGGGCGCGGGCGGCGGGAGAGGGGCGCGCGCTATTGGTCGCTCACAAGAGCACATGCGCGAACTTATCCCCACTTCGTCGAAAAAATTTCAAGATACGTGCCTAGTACTATACACTGCAGTAGCTGTTGTGGCGCTGCTGATAAAATGTATATGGATATTTCTCAATATACAGGGTGGAAAAAAAAGAAGGTAGTTGGAAGGAAAATACCCTTAATATACTGGCAAATTTTGCTGAAAGGAAACATTCCTTTATTTTTAAAAAGATGTAAAACTGCATTCAAAGATTTTTGATAAATCACTCGTTTCAGACAGGAATTGAACGGGCTAAATCCCAAAAATAACATATTTTAGTATTATCTTATGATACCAATCGATAGGATCAATGATAAGGATCAGTTTCTTTTAAATAACATAGTATTTTTAATTAAAGGTAGACCCAAGAAACATAAAATATTATAGTTTAACTCGTTCGATTCGGGGCCCAGACAAGTGATTTTTCAAAAAATCTCTGAATGTAGTTTTACTTCTTACTAGCTTTTGCCCGCGACTTCGTCCGCGTGGATATTAGAGAAAATCATTAGAGAACCTTTAACCACCTTAGATTCGATCAGCCGTTTTTACGCGATTAGGCATTAGGCGGGTCCCCACCAAGACGTTTGCCGCGCGTAGCGGGCCTCGGACGAGGCTGCTCGCTTGGTGGGGACTCGCCTAATAGCGTAAAAACGGCTGGTCGGCTCCTGGTAGAAGGTACCCTAATGATTTTCTCTAATATTTCTACCCCTATTTCACCTTTTAAGAGGCTGAATCATGTCCACCGTGTTGGACTCAAAATAAACGTCATTTTCGCAATCACCATCCCATAAAACGAGAAAGAACGACAAACCCCTCAAGAACGACATCCATATCGATTTATGTTTACTAACCTAATTTATCCCCTTAGGGGTTGATTTTGAAAGTAACAAAACATACGTTTGTCTATTTATTTTTAGATGTGCCCCTACGAAATTTAAAGTTGTAATGTCAATTTATATTATTTTTCCACAGAAAATTTGAACCCCATTTTCACCCCTTTAGGGGTTCAATCTACGAACAAATCATGTCTTCCGTGTTGGACTCCAAAATGAATGTTATTTTCGCAATCGTCATCCCAGAAAACCCCAATGACGACATCCATATCTATTTTTAAGTTTATTTACCCCATTTCATCCCCATAGGGGTTAAAATACTCATAATAACAATATATACATTGCGTTAGATTTCCATCCAGAAGCCTGAATTATAAATTTAGCGATTTTTACTTCGAGAATGAAGGATTTTTTTCTATATGTTACCGGCAATGTATGAAATGCAGGCATTGTATACAATGCCTAGGCATTGTATACAATGCCTGGCCCTTTTAGGCAATGTATGAAATATAATGAATATTGATATCTATTTCACACATTACCTAGGCAGTGTATACAATGACTAGGCATTGTATAGAATGCCTGCTGGTCCACCGGTAATGTGTATAATAAAAAGATTTTCGAGAATAGATTCAAGGGGGGATCGAGGGGGGCTTGGGGAAAGCTCGAGGGGGGGGGGCTTGGGGAAAGCTCGAGGGGGGGGGCTTGAGGAAAGCTCGAGGGGGGGGCTCGGGGAAAGCTCGAGGAGGGTTCGATGGGGGGCTCGAGGGGGGCTCGAGGGGGGCTCGAGGGGGGCTCGAGGGTGGCTCGAGGGGGGCTCGAGGCGGTCTCGAGGGGGGCTCAAGGGGGGCTCGAGGGGGGCTCGAGGGGGGCTCGAGGGGGCTCGAGAGGGGCTCGAGGGGGCTCGAGGGGGGCTCGAGGGGGGCTCGAGGGGGGCTCGAGGGGGGCTCGAGGGGGGCTCGAGGGGGGCTCGAGGGGGGCTCGAGGGGGGCTCGAGGGGGGCTCGAGGGGGCTCGAGGGGGGCTCGAGGGGGGCTCGAGGGGGCTCGAGGGGGGCTCGAGGGGGGCTCTTTGGAATCGAACCTGTTTTACTCCTGTAGGTCCCGCGTATAGGTTAGAAATTTAAGGCGAGCGCGGAGCGCAGCGGAGCGTGAGCCTTAAATTTCGAGGTTATTTTTTTATAACAGACAACAGAAATTTGAGTTTGGAATCGAACCTGCTTCACTCCTGTAGGTCCCGCGTATAGGTTAGAAATTTAAGGCGAGCGCGAAGCGCAGCGGAGCGTGAGCCTTAAATTTCGAGGTTATTTTTTTATAACAGACAACAGAAATATACTTATTTTACACATTGCCGGTGGACCAGCAGGCATTGTATACAATGCCTAGGCAAAGTATAAAATGAATTATATTTCATACATTGCCTGATCGTTTTAGGCATTGTATACAATGCCTAGGCATTGTATACAATGCCGGATTATACACATTGCCGGTAACATATACACAACGTTTTCACCCCTGCGGGGGTAGAATTTTGAAAAATGCTGAGACACATATTTATTATTCTTTGATCGTCTAACCTAAACACAAAATTTGGAGATCCTAGCTTCAAAACTGAGGGACTTTCACAGCCCCGGATCTACGTTTTCGAAAGGGGGGGCAGAAGGCAATATTTTTTTCCGAAAAATACGTGTCTATTGTAAACAGCAATTTTTAGTCAGTTTCATCCAATAATTTTTTTTTAGTAAGAATAACGGCCGCGCATCGCGATTTTTTTGTCAGTTACATCCTCATATTCTTGATCGAAGGTTACATCCAATAATCTTTGAGTTTTGCTTGTCTATAGTAAAAAGAAAACAGTCGCGCAGCGCGATTTTTAGCCGGTTTCATCAACTATATAATCTCACTAATCTTGTAATATGTGACATGTGTGTTTTATCCGGGCGGGTAGCCGGCCGTCTCGCGTGATAAAATTTTGTAAATTGAATTGAACTTTGTGAATTGTGTGAAAAAAAAATGCCTGTCTCAGCTTAGCGCCACCTACGCGCCTATCTAAACCGAAAAATCCCTGTCAAAGGTGGCAATTGCCTGTCAGATGGTAACCATGCCCGCGCCGCCGTCCGCCGCCGTTTTCCTTGCCTCGCGGCCGGCATAACTTACTTGGGAAGACTAAGGGGCCTAGTCTTCGCCGCCCGGGGCAAGTGCCAGCCCCCGCCCCGCCCTAGATCCCGGCCTGGACTTTCATACAAAATTTAATTCCTTATTTCATCCTCTTAGGGATGAAATTTTCAAAATTCCTTCTTTAGTGGATGCCTACAATGAATATTTGTGTACAAAATTTCAAGTGTCTATATCCAGTGGTTTGGGCTGGGCGTTGATATGACAGTCACCCCTTCACTTTTATATAAGAGAAGATTTACTAGAAGAGAAACTTATTAGTATCCGTCTGATTAATTATCTTAATAAATATAACATTCTATCTAAATTTCAATATGGTTTTCGTAAAGGTATTTCTACTCAAGACATTATATTAGATTTGATCTCTATTATAACTGAGGAAGTTGACAAAAAAAAAAATGCCTTACCATCTTTTTAGACCTAAAAAAGGCTTTTGATACGATTTCTGTCTCGGTTCTTGTAAACAGACTGGAGAGGATAGGGATTAGAGGAAATGCACTCTCTCTTTTTAGTAGCTACCTTCATAATAGAACTCAAGCTGTAAAAATAGACAGTTTCATCAGTGATGAAAAAGAAGTTAAATACGGTGTTCCGCAGGGGAGTGTCCTTGGCCCGACTCTCTTTTTAATCTACATCAATGAACTATGTAATTTACAAGATGTCGGGGGAAGGATACTCTCGTATGCGGATGACACTGCTATTATCTTCACTGCCAAGACTTGGAGCTCTGTTCACGGGGTGGCTGCGCTTGGTTTGGCACGTGTGTCGGATTGGCTGAGGGAAAACCTTCTAACTTTAAACATCCAAAAAACAAACTATATTTGCTTTGCTCCCTATACAACATCACAGCCAAGTAATAACTTGTGCATCAAAATCCATAGCTGCCCAAATCCCGAAAACACTCCGTGTGAATGTCCCGTCATAAACAAGGTGAGCCAAACGAAATACCTCGGTATAATCGTTGATCAGAGGCTTAATTGGCACTCGCAGCTGGAATCTGTCATAAATAGGATTAGGAAACTAATGTGGGTGTTTAAATTACTACGGTCAGTAATGCCTAGTTCTCTTTTAAATAAAATTTACATAGCCCTAGCACAATCAGTAATCTCCTATTGTATCCCAATCTGGGGAGGTGCAAATAAGACTGACTTCTTAGATCTGGAAAGGGCACAAAGATCTCTGATAAAAATCATGTACTTCAAACCTTACAGCTTCTCTACAGACAGCCTGTACAAAATTAGTAAACTTCTTTCAGTTCGAAAATTATATATACTTAATCTGACCCTAAAATTCCATAAATCCTTACCGTTCAGAGAATCAGTTCAAAGAAAAAGAAGAAATGACATTGTTGCCCCCCTACCCCCTGTACGTACTGCCTTTGCTAGAAGACAGTACTCATCCCAATCAGTATTTATATACAATAAACTTAACAAAATACTTAAAATTTATCCTATGCATTTGTATATGTGTAAAAAATGTCTAACGCTATGGTTAGGAACACTTACTTATGACGAAGTCGAAAATCTTTTAACTAGAGTCGCTTAACAGCACAAAAAAACACACACACACACACACACACACACACACACACACACACACACACACACCTCTTAGCTAGATTTAAAAACTTTGTAATTTGATTAACTTTGTTTATTTAATTTTTTTTTTTCTACTGTTGAAATATATTTTATTTTTGTAATCTACTGTTATCCATAGGGAAGTAGCGGGTCATTCCCAATACAAGTATCGTCAGATTACTTATAGGGAAGTCTCAGCAATTTTTGTAACTAAGATTACCGAAATAAATGAATTTTTATTTTTATTTATTATTATTTAAAATAAAGGAATATTTCCTTTCAGTAAACTCTGCTAACATTAATATTTACTTTCCCTTCAACTACCGTCGTTTTTTTCCACTCTGTATAATTGAAGTAGTTTATTTACCTATGTGATTCAGATGAAACAAATATAACTCTGGATCTTCTTTTGAGCAAAGGTTCCAATAACAGCGCCAAGTACATATGACTCAAGTGGTTTACTTGAAATGTTGTCTCCAACGAGTCTTCTGTCGAAGTAAATTGTAGACCAAATACACCTGCATTCAGAATTACCATGTCCAAATGGCTGGAAGTATTAATAAATACTTAGTATAATTTTATGACCTGGGTGGTGCAGTGGGCAACTTGCAGGTCTACCATGTAAGAGGTCCCAGGTTCAATTCCCGGCTGAGCAGAAATTTAAATGATGAATTTTAATTTCTGTGATGGGTCTGGGTGTTACTATGTATATAATAAGTATATATTTAAATAGTATGTCCATCAGCCATTTTAATGTCCCCACTGCTGGGGCACAGGCCTTCCTTATAGGTGGAGGACGGGCCATAACCAACCACGCGGGCCCAATGCGGATTGGTGGGTGTTAACGACTGCAAATGCAGCCGGGACTAACGGCTTAACGTGCCTTCCGAAGCACGAGATAATAAATTTATTCATTTATAAAGTATTATATTATTATCAGTTATCTAGCACCCATGTTACAAGCTTTACTTAGTTTAGGGCTAGATGGTGCTGTGTGAAATCATCCTAGCATTTATATTTTTTATTTTTATTTCTTAAACAAATTTAAATGTTTATGTTTATTAACTATATTGGACATGCAAAAGCAAGTCAAAGTCTGAAAGTAGGTTAGTGGAATGGATGAGATAAATAAAAACAAAAACTATACATTATTATAAAAAAAAAGTTTTAACAAAGAAGAATTATTACTTACTCGGAAAACAAAGTTTTCACAGCCAGTGCACATTTTTTGACACTCTGCAAAGAAGCCAAGTCCAAATGTATGGCTTTTAAGTTTTCTTCATCAGCATTGGTTTCCCTTACTATATCTTTAATAGCTTGCTTCGTTGACTCCATATTGCGATTGGCAAACAATACTTTGCAGCCATGCCTAGCTAATGATTTAGCTGTTTCATAACCAATACCAGCATTGGATCCAGTAATCAGGGCATACTTGCCAGAGAGGTCAACTCCGTGCAGCACCTGAAGACAAAAACAGTTTAAAGTAGATAAAGACAATATTTTTTTAGCAGATAAACAGGTGGAACACTTTTTAAGATTCCATACCCAAAGGGGGCGAACAGCTTTGCATTGCTGCCACTCATATGTCCATCTGTCTGTCTGTCGTCTGTTACAAAGCTCTATATCATTGGCTCTAGCTGTTAAACCATAGAAGCTACAGTCTTCGTCCACTAAAGATATTTCTTGCTAACAAAGTTGAATTGAAAGCCGGGTAAAAGTAATAAAATATATTTTAGAAGTCACATACCAAGTGAAGGGGGTGTGAATAAAAATATATATTTTTTAACTAAACAAGTGGTATCATTGCTAAGAGCTCATTATGTAGACAGATTGTTTATATCTTTTTAAATACTAGACAACAAAGGCATAAGAAACTGCCAAAGTCAGATTTTTTTCAGTTACCTATAAAGTATTTTTAACTTCTCATCAACCTAACTTCTCATTGACCTATGAACTAAATTATTACTTATATTTTACCAACAAATACATATATATTGATAAATATAAGTTTTGTTTTAAATTCTTTCATTTTCCTATTACAAACCATCTTAATTTTGCAGTCAGGTAACATTCTATTTCTATCCAATATTATAGTTTCTCAAGTTATTCTAGATGGTGCTATGCAGTTCTGAATTGTCTGTCTTACGCAGTTCTGTAGCAGAAGGCTACCAATATTTAATTTTGGTTTGCACAGACAGACAGCTTTATGGAACCCTAAATGTGCAAAGTCCAACACACACTTATTTATAATAATAATTTTTAGTCATCATAAATCTAAGTTATAGCACAGAATATATCTATAATAGTACTAACGTACAGAAGCCCATCCGCGTGAGGACAATCATATGATTGTCCTCATGCTACTCTCGCTGCACAGCAATAAAGTACAATTTCCTAATATTGCTGCATGCCTGATATAAAAACACCTACGAAACACCTCTTTCTGTGACGTAGCTCTGTCTCGACCGACACAACTTATGAATCACTAAGGTTGCTTCTCACTACTTACCGATATATTAGAAAACATCCGTTATGCCGATAATATACAATGAAATTACCTAATAATATAAAATAAAATAAACCTACCGAGCAAGCAGTAGGCTATTATAAAAGTTCCAGCGCATAGTGAGACCCCCCTGGTTATAGGTAGGTATAAAATACACACAGAAATGAGAACCATTTCATCACATTTTAGTGATAGTTTTATCAACCAACAGAGATTGCTACAAGCGACAGGGTATGCTAAGAAACTGTTTCTTACCTGATATGCTGTGGATGATGCATCAAATCTTTGTCTAAAATCGTGGACATGTTTCTTTTCATTTTTGGCAAATGCCAATCTTGGATCAACCTCAGTCTTTGTTCCGCTTTCGTTGTGCACATACAGAACTTTTTCAGATTCATCAACAATCTTTGACCATCCAAAAGGTAATTCTTTCGGTATTACTTTCTTACAACCAGTTCGGGGGTGGGTCCATTGAATTTTATTTGTACAATCACTGCAAGAAAGGTAGGTGTTGATGATATCTACAACCCGGTCAAGTTAAATTGGCATGTGGCTTGAATGGTTTTTTCTCACATGAGATGATTTTCTGGTCTGATACTTTAATGGCTGTGTAATTACTGATTTAGATTAAATACGCAATATGATAGTGGAATGATAAAACATGGTAACAGCACTTACAGCACAATATGTGAATGATTATAAGAAAAAGAAAATGTTGCTTTCGACTCAGGTGCAGAGTTAACTTGACCGGTTTGAAATAGTTACAATAATCGGGTAAAATAAGTCTATGATTGGGGGAAAAATAGTCGGCACGCCCTACCAATTACGATAAACGTTTTAGAACTTACTTTACATAATACACATTGCCGTCTTCAGTCGATCTTTGAACCCAACCTCCAGGGAGTTCATCGTCACTATCAGAATCCAAATTGTGCATAATAACTGAGACCTTTCAAAGTTGTAGAAATAAGCTTGAAGCTGAAGCAAAGCAGAAGAGAAAAGACAATTTTATGAAAGAAAATAAAGAGCCTTAGGCTTAGGCCATATCCTTATAGTTATTTTGTAAACAAACTTTTTTTTTACCGTTTGTCCGTTGTTTGTCATGTCATGTGATGTCAGCTGTCACTGCTGTGCTGTCACTTAGGCTGCGGTCCGCATGACGATTACATCGATTACGGCGTTTACAACGCTCACACGAGGTCCGCATTCGATATCGCTCTCAAATCGACAAATGACAGTTGGCGAATGCGAACCGCTCGTAAGCGCGCTAACGTTTTATTCTAACCTCATATACAAGATGGAATAATTGCTAGATACTAGTTTTGCTCTCTAAAGCGATGATAATGATGAAAAACGTTTGATTATTGAGTCGTGTGCACCCAACATCTTTTTTTTTCAACTTTTTACATCAACCACCTTTTTGGATAAGCTCCAAATTAATATTTACAAAATATTAACCAATATAATGCCCTATCCTATTGTTGTGAAGTGAGGAAAAGATCCTTTTATAACGAACTCTCTCATTTTTTGATTTTTTGGCGAAATAACATTCTGACACCTGTTGCGTTTGACAGTCACTTATAACTTTTGACAGGACGTTCACAGTGATTACGCTCCGAGGCATGGTCGCTGTAAGCCCAAGATGGCGCTGGTAATGACGTCATGAGTGACGTCACGCTAGATATTGTAAACGCGCTAACGTGCATGCGGACCGGCTGTTATCGCGGCTGTTATGACGTCATTACCAGCGCCATCTTGGGCTTACAGCGACCATGCCTCGGAGCGTAATCACTGTGAACGTCCTGTCAAAAGTTATAAGTGACTGTCAAACGAAACAGGTGTCAGAATTTAGTTTCGTCAAAAAATAAAAAAATGAGAGAGTTCGTTGTAGAAGGATCTTTCCTCACTTCACAACAATGGGATAGAGGATTATATTGCACTGGTTTATAATTCTGTACATGTATGCTTTGCTAAGGAAGAGTGACTCCTTCTGGCACAGGTGTCTTGGCACTTAAAAGAGGGAGCCCACCTTTAAATCTCTGTAAAACTATTTTTGTTACAGAAATAAACATTTTTTTTTCATTTTTTTCATTTTCATTTTCATTTATATTGGTTAATATTTTGTTAATATTAATTTGGAGCTTATCCAAAAAGGTGGTTGATGTAAAAAGTTGAAAAAAAAGATGTTGGGTGCACACGACTCAATAATCAAACGTTCTTCATCATTATCATCGCTTTAGAGAGCAAAAATAATATCTAGCAATTATTCCATCTTGTATTTGAGGTTAGAATAAAACGTTAGCGCGCTTACGAGCGGTTCGCATTCGCCAACTGTCATTTGTCGATTTTATTGATTTGAGCTCGATATCGAATGCGGACCTCGTGTGAGCGTTGTAAACGCCGTAATCGATGTAATCGCCATGCGGACCGCAGCCTTAGACGTCAGGTGAATGGAAGCATTCCAACAGACTAACCGCTGAGTCATCGATCGCAACAGAGTACATTTTGACCATTAACATGTACGGTACCGGATGATCGTCATCTCGTATGTGCCTTACTCCTTCTGGCTTGTGAGCTATAAAATCCTTCAGTGACGGCTAAACATTTTCTTATTTTGGTATTCAGAACAAACGTAACGCAAGAGTTTATTAATGATTGACGTCTGAACATGGCACTCACAAGATGACACTATAGATTATGGTTGCTGGAAATAACAAAAACTAGCTAATGAAAGTCCAGTTTTACTCTTTAGATCCTCAGTGACGCAAAAATAAATAAGATTTAACACTCGAACATCATACAAAACTGAACAGATCTCATAAAATCGTTGTTTAAACGTGGCCCACACGGAACCGTGTGTACCAGTTTTCATTTGTCAAAATATCGACAACTAAACCGTTTGGAGCCATATGAAGCAGTGTAGCAGCGTTACGTTTGATAAGTAACAGCATATAACACTTTAAATCAGTTCGCGTAACAACACATCAATAGAAAAAGCAAAAACAATATTCCGACCCATCAGACTGTGTGGCCCACAATTAATACTGTCTGTCACGTTACGTGAATTTTGCGTTACTTAAGTTGTAAAGCAGTTAATATTAATAAAAATTTCCGGTACTAAGGATCTAGTTTTATTTGGAACCAATCCCTGCAGTAGTTACAATATAATCCATGATAAAATTTGCATGAGATTTTAAAAAAAAATAGGGTGACTACAATGTACATTGATATTTTATTACGTATTCATGGACAGAAAGGCTATAATCGTCCTGTTAGTTAGCTTTACCACGGACTAGTTATTGTTTTACGGCTTTGCATTCTAGTGACTTTAGTTACCTAGATATTTATGTAATGCATGTTTAATTTAAAAAAATATGTCATTTTGACATGATTTTCGATATTAGATATAATTTTGTATAGATATATCGGATGAAAATATTTTATCGGCTAAAAACATAGATATACTTATAGTAATATATTAAATAGTTGAATATAATGCATGTCGTGGTAGCTTGTAAAAAAGACAACACTGTAGCATGTAAGTCCTTCGAATGTATCATTGCCTTGTCTTTGGTGTATGTTCTTGTTAGCTGTCCTAAAGCCGCGATTACATATCCCGATCTAGCATCCTCGTTAGGAACTAATTTAGAGTTGTCCCCCCCCCCCCCCCCAGGACCGCGCCAGGGCTAACCACGGAATCGCGAAAAAGAATCAGCTGTTCCATCCATTATAGTCGAGTCGATGTTGTGCTTTTCTATGGAACAGCTGATTTTTTTTCGATATTCCGTGGTTGGCCCAATAGTAAAAGTTGTCCATTCACGTGGTCTAAAATCCCCATTTCATTTTTAGATATACTTAAAATTTTACGTTGTATTATCTGTGGCACTAGTCTGTTTTTCAACAAGTCATTAATAATAATTATTGAACATTTTGTGATTGAACTGTGATATATTTGACATCATTATTGTTAGCAAAATAACTTTTTAGTGTCACACCTTTAGCGTTAATAAATCACAAATTGTTGAATTAATTTTCTGAGGTTTTATTTGCTTAAAAGTCCTAAAACGAATGTACTACGATACGCAGTCATACAGTCTCAGTAAATTTCAATACAATGTCCGCAAAAAATATACTTCATGGTCACCTTGGCTTATTTACATACTAATTTTAACCTCAAATTACATCGTAAGTACTGCAGTGATTGGTTCCAAATAAAGCTAGATCCTTAGTACCGGAAATTCTTATTACTATTACCTGCTTTACAACTTATGTAACGCAAAATTCACGTTACGTGACAGTATTAATTGTGGGCCACACAGTCTGATGGGTCGGAATATTGTTTTTGCTTTTTCTATTGATGTGTTGTTACGCGAACTGATTAAAAGTGTAATATGCTGTTACTTATCAAACGTAACGCTGCTACACTGTTTCATTTGGCTCCAAACGGTTTAGTTGTCGATATTTTGACAAATGAAAACTGGTACACACGGTTCCGTGTGTGTCACGTTTAAACAACGATTTTATGAGATCTGTTCTGTTTTGTATGATGTTCGAGTGTTAAATCTTATTTATTTTTGCGGCACTGAGCATCTAAGGAGTAAAACTGGACTTTAAACAGACTAAGCTTCCAGCCTTACAGGAGCTTTGGTCATCAGACCACATCTCTCTGCTAGGTAGTTCCACAGAGTAATTTCTAGTGAAATTACAGAGTGGAAGCATGACATCAGATGTCATTGCAAGTGGTTTGAGTTCAAGCACTGATTCATGTAAAGATCTCACTGCTTGAGAGTGCCAACCTACTTTACCGGTGTTGCCCACTCTATAGATCCCTGCTTTCGCCTCCTTCACAATAAACAGGTGAAGTGGCGGTAGGTTAAGCAGAGCATTTAGTGCTGCTCCTGGTGTTGTAGACATGGCCCCCGTTGCCATAAGGCACGCTAATCTTTGCAAGCTAGTTAGCTTGTTTATGACTGTCGTTTGAGTTGCTTTTTTCCACCATACTACACAGGCATACGTTATCATCGGTCTGACTATGTCAGTATACATCCACAGGGCAATTTTGGGGTTAAGGCCCCACCTTGCACCCGCTAAACGACAGCAGGTTCCTAAGGCAATTTTGGCCTTTTGGATCACATTATCTATGTGTGTATTCCACGTCAGCTTTTGGTCGATTGTAACGCCCAAGTATTTGGCTTCCGTAGAAAATGGTATGGGAGTCCCCTTTATAGTAGGCGCTTTAAGTTTGTCCAACTTACGCTTCCTAGTAAAAGGTACTATTGTTGTTTTGTTCGGGTTTACCGACAAACTGTTCTCAGTGCAGCACTTATTGATGACATTGAGAGACTTTTGGAGTATGGATGATACAGTGCTCTGACAGGGGCCTATTACACAGGCTACCATCGTCAGCATAGCCCTGTATGTCCAGGTCCTTTTTAAAGGCTTCAATCAGTAATTGATCGACAACAAGTGACCACAAAAGGGGCGATAACACGCCTCCCTGTGGGCATCCCCTAGTTATCTTGAAGCCTCTAGTAGTTCCGTGTAAACTAACGTTTATAGTTCTATGAAGGAGCATGCTTTCGATCCAGCGGATGGTTGTGCTGTCAATGTTCTTGTCACTCATTCCCCTAGAAAGGGTTTCGATAGTGACGTTATCGAAGGCTCCTTTAATATCGAGAAAAGCGCATAAGGCTATCTGTTTATCTTCTAGGGCCCTTTCGATCCTGTCTGTTAGTTCTAGCAGAGCAGTTTCTGTGGACTTTCCTTTACGATAAGCGTGTTGCTCTGTATGTAGGGGGCGTTCACGCAGTGGCTCGTCCCTTAAATACACGTCAATGACCTTTTCGATACTCTTGAGTAGGAACGAGGTGAGGCTTATGGGTCTGAAGGATTTTGGCTGTGAAAAGTCCTTCTTTCCAGCCTTTGGAATAAAGCGGACTTTTACTAAAGTCCATTTGCTTGGTATATATCCCCAGGCATAACTTGCCCTGAAGATTTTTACTAAGATGGGGATGAGGATTTCCTTTCCTTGCTGTAAGAGAGCTGGAAAAATATCATCCTCCCCCAGCTGATTTGAATGGCTTGAACGAGTCAATGGCCCATTCGACTCTGTTTGGTCTGAAGTTCCTTGCTGCTCTTCTCCAGTCCTCATTGTTAGGCCTGGCGAGGCGGCTTTGAGAAACATTCATCCCATTGGCGTCTGGCACTGACCCAGGAAAGTGCGTTGACGCCAAGAGTTCTATGGTTTCTTTCGCTGTTTCAGTGAAAGTCCCATCTGGTTTCCTTAATAGTCCCAGTTGTTTCGAAGGCGATTTGGCCAAAACTTTATGGATTCTGGCTCCTTGGGGTGCACCAATGATGCCCTCACAGAACTTTCTCCACGAGAGTCGCCTCGCCTTTCGTATTTCCCTGTTGTAGTCTGTCAAGGCTTTTGCATACCGATCCCAATTACCGGTCGATTTAGCCTTGTTGAACAGCTTACGTGCATCTTCCCTTAGTCCACTGAGCTGTTTGTTCCACCATGGTATGCTGCTGTTCCTAAAGGGCTTAAGAGGACAGCTCTCTTCGTAAGAGGTTGTAATGGCTTCAGTGACTTGGTCAACAGCATATTCCAGCATCTCAAGGGAACGTATACTTTTAGGAAGGTCCTGAAGCCTTTCCTGTAGTTTTTGTCTGTACAAACTCCAGTCTGCAGCTTTTGCATCCCTAAAAGTGACTGTTTCACACATATTGGTTGTGTTTAGTGCGAACCTAATAAGTCTATGATCTGACTTAGATGGTTCGTCACTAACGTGCCAGCCACTAACCTTTTTGGCTAGGTTGTTAGTGGACAAAGTTACATCAAGGACCTCCTGCCTGGATTTAGTTACAAATGTCGGTTTGCACCCTTTATTAACTATCTGCAAGCAGTTTGCGAGGATAAATTCATGTAATAACTCACCCCTGTTGTTAATGTCAGTGCTGCCGCAGTTGGTGTGATGGGCGTTGGCGTCACACCCGATCAGTAGCTCGGCGTTGTGTTCGTTAGCATATTCGACCACTTTTGCCAGCTCATTAGACGGGTCGTTCCTATCGCCATCAAGGTATGCAGAGCACACTATGAGGCGTCCACTTCCGCTCTTGACATTAACAAATGCTGCAACCAGGTCATCGGTACAAAGTCCTGGAATACATAGAAAATCAACATTTTTGTTGAATAAGATACATGTTCTCGGTTTGATCCCATCGGTATGGCAAACTAACTTGCCTGCAGGGCCGAGTCCAGATACCGTGTTGTTGTTGCCCAGCCACGGCTCCTGGATTAGAGCGATATGAAGGTTTTCTTCTTTGAAGAGTTTTTCTAGAACTGCCATGGCAGCTCTAGCGTGATGCAGATTGATCTGGACCACTTGTGTGTTGTGTGTGTTTTTTTGTGTTTGTGTCGTTGTGTGTGTGTTTGTGTGCGCGAATGTGTGTGTGTATGTGTGGTGAATGATGTGATATTAGGTGGCTTTCGTCCCATGCTTAGGGGCATTAGATTTGTCCACTTCAGCACTAGGGCGCCTTCCACCTACCGACCGTTGGGGGCCATGGGCTCCTTTAGGCGGCGTGATCCCTTGAGGGCGGTTCCTCGCAGTAGGGTTCCCGGGCTTTTGCTTCGCAGATTTCTGCTTCGCTAAGGCACGAGTGTTCACTGCTTTCGGTCCCACCTTAGGGGCCGATTTGGGCGGCAGGTTCTTTGCTCCATTGGAGACAGGCCCTGCCTTAGGCAGTTCGTTCGCTCCAGTGGAACCAGATCCTGCCTTAGTCAAGTTGTTTTCTCCAGAGGGAGTAGGCCCTGCTTTAGCCTTCTCATCCGCACCCGCGGGGGTATTTTCCCCTTTGATGCGGATGTGAACGCTTTTAAACCCAAATTGTGGCCTGAAATTCAGCTTGCGCAAGGATTCAATGGATGCACCGTCAATCGAAAGGGCGAGTGTAAATCCGTCCTTTCCTGGATTGACGTGCAGAATCCTCCACAAGTCCGTTCTCAGGCCGTTTTGTTCTCAAGAAGCGCCATTGCGTCCTTAGGAGACTCGACTTCCGACTTCGGAATAAAGACGACACCAGTCCTAGCTTTGGGGAGTTCGCTCTCACTCATGAGTGAGAGTTCTGCCTCCGGCCAGGGTTTGATGCCGCTCATTTTCTTTTCCAGCCACGCTTGGCTGCTTTCATCCTTGAGGATGATCTGCAGCCAGCCGGATTTGTATGAGCATCCTACGAGGCCTGGGCATGTCTCATCCCTGCCTTTGTTGATGACAGCTTGGATGATGGCACGCCTCACTAGACCTGCTTGCTCGTCCGACATGGGTTCCCTGTTACAGATTCCCACGCGGACGTTCGTAAGGGCGTCTTTGAAGGACTTTACGGGTTCCGATGTCGAGGTCGACGGTTCGTCCACTGACATCGGAGCAACGGAGGGCTCGACAAAGGACGGTTGAGGCGTCCTTGATTTCGAGTCCGCGTCCACCCGCGAAGTCTTTTTGACATGGTCCTTTGGTGATTCATCCTCGGACCGAAAGCGTTTGCACGCCTTGCGGTCCGAAGATGAAGCAGCAATAGCACCACTTAAAACCGCGTTTACCTTAACCCGCTCAAGGACGAGCCTGTAGGCCTCGCTAGGGTCCATACCTCCTTCCTTGAGCCGCTTAAGGGTTTTCCGCGCACTCCCAGAGAGATTTTTTCTCTTCCGGTTCGTATTCTCTGATGTCGACGGCGTCTTCGAGTCCGCGTTATTCGGCCCCGTGTCGTCGCCATCAGGAGTCGTCCCGGGAGAGGCATCTCCAGAGGATTGTTGCCCCTTACGGTTCGTTGCTTCTACGGTCGATGGCGTTTTTGAGTTCGTTTTAATCGGCCTCGCGTCATCCTCGTCAGGAGTCGTCCCGGGAGAGACAGCTCCAGAGAGCTGTTGCCCCTTCCGGTTCGTCTCTCCTGACTTTGATGACGTTAATGAGTCCGCTTTAGTCGGCCTCACGCCATCGTCCTTAGGAGCCGGCCCGTGACAGGCAGCTTCTGAATCCGACCCGGATTCTAGAAGTAATTCCGACAAATCGGGAATAGAAGCAGTTGGACTGCTAGATGGTTCCGGACGTCTTAATTCGTCCGGAGACATTTCAAAATTTTTAACTTTTTTTTGGTTCCATGCGGTTCCCACGAGTAGCAAGGGAAATAACAAGTCCAGTCCACCCGAGCAGAGCCCCGCTTGCTCGGGTTAGGCCAAATTACTACTTCAGGATTGCCATCTCACTGAAGAGACACCGTTTGTGACCAAGCACCCCCTTGGCCACGCATCCCTCGGCACGGTACGTTTAACACCTTGGATTGGGTAAGGAAGGGATAGGATGGGATATTTTTGGGTAAGATGGGATGTGCTGGGATGGGTTGGGTTGGAATAGGTGGGAGAGGGACAGGATTCGCAAAGACAGGATGCGCCTGATTGTTGATTTGTTACATCTGTTTCATAGGGAACCAGATCAAAAGCAGGCGGCACCACGGGCAGGTTAACAATCAAACTTGTCCTGGGGATCTTCACAACCTGCGCTCTCCCCCAGAACCTATCGCCACGTTACCATTTGGACTGATGGTAACGTAGAAGAGAGGCAATGTTGAGCGACATCATCGTCCAATAAAACATTACCTTTCTTCCGCCCCATCTTCATTTTAGGGTTACAGTCATCTGCCTCTCTACCTGAGTACTCTTCTAAGCTTAGTAAAAATGAATTTGACAAATGAAAACTGCACGCGTAGCATGAGCAAACGGGACTCTTGTCTACGAAGACTTGTCGTCTCGGCCTTCTCGATTGCTGAGCACAGTTTGACAGATAGGTGGGACTCGTTCTCAGAATTTCGAAACCTTTTAATGTCTTTTAATTAAAAAAGTGAATTTTAAAGGTAATATTTTTATTACAACACCAATAAACGTCAAAATTATCTAAAATGATCCGAAATAATTTAGTTTAAACAAGATTCTCATTTTTTTTATAAGTTCTAAGTTAAAGAGGCACTCAAGAAAGCGTTCTCTTCCGTAGACAAGCTCTCTCGAGCTCGAGAAGAATAATATTGCCAATAGAAAATAATTACTTTATTTCTCATAAAGCACCGTTCCTTTCTATAGATTTCACAACGCTAAACTCTTAAAACTAATTAAATAAAACTGTATGGATATAAATTCGTTTGCCTTTCTTTTATTGAGAGTATTTTGAAAAGATAACACAGACTACTAACGAAATTGTTAATTTAGAAGTCTGTGTAAAATGACGAGAAAATTACGAAATATTGACTTGCTACAAATTAGTAATCTGTGATATTAAAATCAACGTATGAAAATAATTTCAATTTTAAGTTTTTAAGGAATAAAATGTAAGCACGGACAATCTAGATTTATTTTTATTGCGAAATTTAGATTCATATAAAATAAAATACGTAGAAAACTATTTCGAATCTTCTTATTAGTCTGTGAACTCTCTCTCGACCTTCTCGACTACTCAAAGGGTGGTAGACAAGTTTCTCCGATTCAACTGTCAAATTAATGTCAGTTGAAGAGAAAAGCTCGTGTTTGTCGACTTTTGACATAAGGCCACGACAAAGAACAATACGAGTCTACTAGTTGTAAATGCGAGCATGAGTATCTCGATCTCAACCCGACAAAAGTGACATTTCGGTGTAGACAAGCCATTGTTCTGTGAGTCGAATCTTATCTCGATGTTGGTCATGCTACGCGTGCTGGTACACACGGTTCCGTGTGTGCCACGTTTAAACAACGATTTTATGAGATCTGTCCTGTTTTGTATGATGTTCGAGTGTTAAATCTTATTTATTTTTGCGTCACTGAGCATCTAAGGAGTAAAACCGGACTTTAGTTAGCTAGTTTTTGTTATTTCCAGCATCCATAATCTACAGTGTCATCTCGTGAGTACCATGTTCAGACGTCAATCATTCATAAACTCTTGCGTTACGTTTGTTCTGAATACCAAAATAAGAAATTGTGTAGCCGTCACTGAAGGATTTTATAGCTTACAAGCCAGAAGGAGTAAGGCACATACGAGATGACGATCATCATTCACATTACTTTCCTTTGTTAAAATGTATACTGTGGCGATCGATGACTCAGCTATTGGTCTGTTGGAATCGTGTTGGAATGCACCCATTGCTTGTAATTTTGTTTTGTCTTTGGATTAAAATGGCTGCTTTTGACACAAGTCAACGAAACGCAAGTGTGTCAAGGTGAATTGTCAAGTTAAAAAATATTAATATTTCTCATCATTTATCACCTTAGTTTTAACAAATTATTGCTGAAAATCGCGTTCTTTACTTTATTTTCTCTGAGCTGCAAGTGTATATTGATCTAATTGATTGAAACAAACGATGCTAGTTCGGACGCTTTTAGAACCGTTGTTTCGCTAATTCACTAGACACCCTTCTTTAATTGTGATTTTGGGATGCCTAAGCTTAAACGTTTTCGTTCGTAATAGTATTAGTTAATCGATCGTCATATAATGGGAGACAAGATAAATAGAGAGTACTTCGCACCTGCTGCAGCAACCTTCAACTACAACAATGTGGTAAGTTATTGCTTCATTTTGAACTATGCTCTTGAATTTCGGTATTTCTAACACACCATATCACTTTCTGATATTTTGTATAGGTACTTTCTAGATAAAGCAATGTTGACATGACCTAAGTATACTTGGACCAAGTAGTTTGGATGACTACTTGGATCATGTAAACGAGCAATCAAAGCGCTCTTGGATCAAAATTTTAATTAAAGTAAACTTTGATCATGCTCTACTTTCATCCAAGCCTGCTTGGACCAAGTAGTTTTGATGACTACTTGGCTTGGACGCTACTTGCATGGGCGTAGCGAGGTACGGGCAAGGGAGGCAGCTGCCCCCCTTAGAAAAGCAATCGTTCGCTGGTAAACTGTAATTCTGACGAGGTTCTTGCAACGCTTCTTATAAGGCCTTAGAAACTAACAGGCTTGAAAGCTGGCTCGTGAAATCCAACAAAACAATGATCAAAACAATATAGTTTAGGATTTTCTATGTCTGCCCCCCTCATATACAATCCTGGCTACGCCAGCTACTTGGATCAAACTTGGAAAAAGCTACTTTGTCCAAGTATAGGTACGTTGATCGTGTCAACAGGTATCCAAGTATACTTTCATCAAAGCTACTTTGTCCAAGTACACTTTGATCATGTCAATGCAGCTTAGCAGTAAATACCTAAAGTCGCATTACTCATCTCCCAGCAAAAATGTAAACAAAGGTGTTGCCAGAACAAAACAACTCAAGAGGAAATAGTATATTGCTAAGTCAAGAAATAAACACACCTGCATGTTTTTTCATCACGAACCTAATAAAAATAGATTAGATAAATATTCTGAATCATGAGTTTTGCGGCAAAAACAGTAATATAATTTAATATTTCATAATAACAGTTTTATAGTAGAAAAGATATTCATGATGCTGTGCACACATCAACTGCAAACCGTGTACATCAACCTTTGGTTCATTTTATAAAATTTAATAAAAAATAGTAATAATAGTAGCTGTAGTAGTAACATTTGTCTTTTGGTTTGGGGAGGGGGGGACGACGACGACAGGCGAAGATGCTAAGACATTCTGCCAGTTTTCGATTAAGAATGTATGTAAAAGATTATAAAATTTGTCTTAAAATAAGTTCAGTTTAACTTAGATCCAACATTTTAATAAGAATACCTAAATAATCTTTACATTTATTTCTTATTCAAAATAGTTTAACAAAAACCATAAACATTTAATTCATAGGGGAGAGTTACCAAACACTGAATAGGTAACTAGTTATTCGTTGTAATTATTTTTTCTTGAGGCGGCGCTAGTGGACGCACGATGCACCTTTAAGTATTTGGTCACTAATCTTGTTGTAATTTATTTGCATTTGCGTAGGAAGGGGGGAGCGTGCGCACCCCATAACAGTGTGGTGCCCCACCCCAGACAAAAAACCTGATTAACCTGATATATTGCCCTTCTATACTGCAACGAGGCTCTAGCACGCACCCCCCTCCCCCATTAGTTTTACCTCCGAACTGGGGGCCAGCTCCCCCCCTGGAAAAATCTCTAGATATGCCAATGTATATTTGGTAACGATATATTAAAGCTGATAAGTTTGTTGCGCCCGTTCTTCTTGTCAGTTAAAAAAGTCTGGAATGGGTGGTAGGAAAATATAGACGATTCAAAATCTCTAAATTTTTTAGTTTATTTGAATTAATATTATTTTGATTTCGACTTTGACTTTTATTGTAAATAAGGTTAGTTGAAACAATTATAATGGGAGGGCAACTGTCAAAATGGCACTGCATACGCTTGTTGCAGGAGAGCTATGAAAACAAAGGACTTTTACTTAAAAATATAGTTTTTTTAGCTTTAGAATGATTAAATTCTGTGAAGTAAATCTGGATATAGAAAAATGCATAAGTTCTGTAAGAATAAAAAGTCTTAATTTGGCTTTCAATACCGGCATCTCCATTTTGTTTCTTCCGCCTTTTATATCCATTTTGGGTCACCCATTGACCCAATCTTTTTCGGTAAAAAAATACCACAAAATAAATAACTATTTTCCCTTACATTTTGTTCTGAACGTCTACTGTCTTAGGAACAAGCATACGCAGCGACATCTACAATTAGCTTTGCGTTGCCAACCCCATTGATTGCAATGTCCTGTTACCTACGTATTTTTGATAGTTTAGGTACATACAGTCAATATCTAAGTTTAGTTTTCTTATCAGTTCTTATCAAGAATTTTTAACATCAAAATGGTTATGTTAGTTTATAAAGATAAAATTTCTAATTACCATCATACTTTAAAATTACTCTGGATAACATTATATTTATTATGACTCAAAATATAATAAACAAATTAAAAAGTTATAAAAGTGACCAAAGGTTTTCAATATCTGAAAATGTCACTCTCAGGGTCAGTTTGTCAATTTGACAGTGACGTTTCTTTGTTTACATTTTTGCTGGGAGATGAGTAATGCGACTTTAGGTAAGAACTTAAAGCATTAACCATTACGATACCAAATTAATACCTGTTTTACTTTGGTGATTTACATGAGAAAAAGTATGAGCCCTCTTAGTAAAATAATTGATACCTGCAGTTACAGCATCTCATTCCTATGACTGGTTACTAACTTTTTTGACAACAAAATGAATAAACGAAATAGCACATTACATACCAATTCCAAAAACTTGTTCACAAAGTAATAGAACCAGTGAAGGCTACTTAGATGTACAACTTTTTATAATGCTAATACAGCAGGGTTCCCAAACTTTTACCTTGTGCGCCCCACCCAACAGTTTTTATAACTATCTGGAGTCGCTCGTCGCGCCCCTCTTGGGATAGCTCTTCGCCCCCTTGGGGTGGCGGACCCCACTGTTTGGGAACCCATACTATAAAGAAGGGAGAAAAGAGAATGAGGATGTATACAGTGTGTATACAATACACAGGTACATTTTACTTCAATCAATCAGTATATTTATTTGCTTGAACATGGGTATAAACAATACAGATGACTTAAAATTAACAAAGTACACCATATCCTACAAATTTTTATCATGCGGAGCATTAAAACAATATTTAAAATAATTGCCATAAATCTTCATCATTCACTTATTTATGAAAAACAAAAAACAACATGCTGCCCTACTGAGGTACAAATATAGATAATTTAATTGTCTGAAATATTTGGGATAACGTTACATTAAATAATCATATAAATGTCAAATGTCATACAAGGTTACTAGTGCTATAAAATGTCAAAGAAATTGAAATGTCATGAAATTTATTTTAAGTAATTCTATAATAATTTGTCTTTGATATATTTGTCAATCGAGTAATACGCTTTGTCAATCAGAAATTTATTTTATTGTTTCTTAAAATTATTAGGAATCTCAATTTGTTTAATATTCTGCGGTAGTTTGTTATAAATTTTAACACCCATTGAGAAGACACTTTTGTAGTACATACTGGTTGTGCATGCAGTGGATTGTAGTACATTTTTATATCTTTTACTATTTAAAGTTTTGTAATTAGTAATGTTCTTTTTAACATATAAAACTGACTCGCGAATATATAGCGTAGGGAGCGTCATTAATTGGAGTTCTTTAAAAAACGGTTTGCAAGAATCGGTTTGTTTTAAGTGACACATTGCCCGTATACACTTTTTGTGAGCTTTCTCCTTATCTGTGGAGTTTCCCCAAAATAAGACACCATACTTGATTGTGGAGCCTACTACTTACAATTATATTGATGCAATCTAATTACTAGAGACCGGATTATATGCAAATGCATATGCATTTGCATATTTAACCCCTTTTCAGTAGTAGTTGTATATTTTGGTAAAAAAATTGAAATCATGCATATTTACACTCGATTTCGTCCTTCGTTCAGATGTCTAATATGTCCAAATAATGGCACTCAAATTTAAATTCTGCCTAGTCACCTCAGTACATGCCTCAGTGGACGTAGAACGGTCCTTTCCGCTTACAAAAATATATTGAGCGATCATAGACACAATTTGTCTTCAGAACATTTGGTACAGTACTTGTCGTATACATTTTTAAAGGTAAACTATGTCAAATGTTATTTTATTTATGTTATTTTCACGTGCCGGACTACAGCTGGGCCACAAAAAAAAAAAGTTGGAAATCTGACTTTTTGACTATGCCATGATGAAGACGATAGTTTGTCGGAGTTTTGAAAACTAAACGCAAGCCCGACAAATTCTGGTTTTTGTGCGACAAATTCTGACAAACTATCGTCTTCATCATGGCATAGTCAAAAAGTCAGATTTCCAACTTTTTTTTGTGGCCCAGCTGTAGTCCGGCACGTGTTATTTTCACAAATAGGATTGTTATTGTTGACTAATAATACCTTTTAAGACTAAATCAATATCTTTTTTACAACAGGGACTGAAAAGGAGTCTTAAAAATTTGAAGTGGAGCTACTAGGGCATGTGGGGTATCATATGAAAGAGCGCCGTTTGCACGTTTTCAATCATTTTTTCTTTTTGTTTTAGGCCGCATAGTTTTCGACTTATGATGAAAAATGTAAAATAAAATACCATTCCCCCCCCCCCCCCCCCCTTATTTCCGAAGTTTGCAAAGAGAAACATCTGAAATAATTCTATGTGATAGCAGTTTATATAAAGATTACAGGAAAAATAAAACGATGTCTCAATATAGCACACTTTTTTAGAAAATATCAAATTTCTAAAACAGTTAACATTAGTTCCACTATCGGTCAAGAGATGGCGCTGACCTAAAACTGCAATACGAATTTTATTATGCTACTCTGCAGTGTGGTTTGATGGTACAATTATGATGGTGCGGAACCCTCGGTGCGCGAGTCCGACTCGCTCTTGACCGGTTTTTTTTAATTTATTATTTCATGTTGCATATTTTGGCCCTTTTTATGGATTTTTGTGCATATTTTAGCTATTTTTCTTGCATATTTGCATGCATATTTTGGTCTTTTTATGTTGCATATAATCCGGTCTCTACTAATTAGTAATTACCTTTCCCAACCGAGATGTTTAGCAGATTTTTGCATTAATATTGCTTTATGTTATAACTAGGGATGCAACGATACCGATGCCGATAATCGTAAACCACAGGTATCGTAATTTTGACGATCTTCGGTATCGTAAAAAGAATTATGATTTATAACGATTCTTAAAACTAGTTAGATGCGATTTTTTTGCTTGAAAAGGAATGCAAGAGAGCGTTGATGTTTGCTCTGATATTCATCTTATTGTTTTTGTACGTCTTGGTGTTGTTTTTAATAGAAAACCATGCCAAAAAGGTACGAACACAGTGAGATATGGTAGCATTTTTCTAAAGGCCCACCAAATATTTAAAAAAAAAAACTGTATTTCCTAACTTTAAAAAAAATCCAAAGATTGTTCTCCACAGCTTGTTTAATCCATACGGATATAAGAAATAGACTGAAACCAGATAATTAAAAAATGTTATGTTTTCCTAATAAGAATTTAAAAGAAATTGATTATAATGATGTTATTTAAGTGGTAAATTTTACATAATTGTCTTTTTTTCTTAAATGTGAATAAAATAATTGTAATGCATTTGTTGTCGCATTTGTTATCGAATTCGCTATTACGATGCATTTGTATCGGTATCGTAATAGAAATATCGTTGCATCCCTAGTTATAACTATAAGATCTAAATTATTTACCTATTTCAAAATGAAAAAGAAAATCTGACACATTCATATCGGCACATCATAATCAAAACATTAAATTATTGTAATAGTTGTCAATTAATAGCAACATTAGCGACAAACATTTAGTTTTCCATCCTTTTCTTTCTGTATCGAAAAAACAAGAACAGAATGCTAAAATTAAGTTTAGTCCTGTCAATATAGTTAAGTTGCGCAAACAATATTGTCAAAAAAGTGACAGCATCACATTTGTCTAAGTTTAAGTTAAACAGATGTTGTATTGAATTGTATTTATACAATACAACATGTAATAATATTATATTGAATGCAGTTCCAATTAATTTTAACTTGCGGCCGCCCGCGACTTCGTCTGCGTGGAAGTTTTTTGCTATCCCTCAGGAACAATACTTTTTTCGGGATGAAAGGTACCTATAATCTTCTCTGTACCCCTGACAACGTGTATGTAAAATTTAATGATTATCGGTTCAGTAGTTAAGACGTGAAGGCATAACAAACAAACAAACGGACTTTCGCATTTATAATATTACTAAGGAAAACAAAATGAAGGTCTTCTTTCAGTAAAATTTCTCATCTTCAATATTTAAGGTACTTTCAAACTAAGGCAAAGTTGTAGGACACCCTGTATATATTGATTTTGTTGCAAAAGGCCTTATTAGTAGTGTTAAAAGCTATCTTTCAAAATCTACTTTGAATATAAAACATACTTGTTGTCTTGTAATGCAAATCTATTTATTTACAGGGTCACCACCATAAAAAATAGTATTACAAAATAAAATCAGTTACATGATCACAATAACTCTATTTTAATTTTGAAATCATGGGTCACGTTAAAACCCATGTCAGTACTTTTCAAGTTTGCTATGTAGAGGAGGGGCCAGGCCTTCAAAATTGAAATCCCGTCGGACAAGCGAGTGCTCTACCGACAACTGGTATCATTGTCTTCAGCATGATCTCCTGAACAATAATATAGCGGTTGTCGCATTATAAAGTGGTGGAGGGGGGAGGGGGGGGGGGAGGAAAAAGGTGCAAAACTCGGTTATCAGAGTTTGGCTAATTTCTCAATAACCACTTGTTCGATTTAAACAAACAAACTGTCATATGATAGGTAATATTCTTAACAACAGATTTTATCAAACAATGGTTTTTGTAGATACTATAGTTTATGAAATAATTAGATAAAATATGAATTTCAAATAAATATTTTTTTTGTTTTGTAGAATTGAAGCAGTAAATTGAAATAAACTACTATGTAATTAAAAATATGAAGATTTGCTCCAGAAAAAAAATATCGGTGAACAGCCCAGTCATTCCCTTATATAGAATAATAAACTTGTTAGACATTTTTGTCTAGTAACTAGCTAAAAAATTTTTTTTTGTGTCGCGTGGCGAAATTTTTTCTTCCATTTTTTTTTCTTAAATCCTCTACAGAATTAAAAGTATGAAGATTTGCCTCAGGAAAAAAATAACGGTAAATAGCCCAGTTATCCCATTATATAGAATGATAAACTTATCAAACATCTTTGTCTGGTAATTATGTTAAAAAAAATGTTTTTATTGCGTGGCGAATTTTCTTTATCTCTTTTTTTTCGAAAATCCTCTACAGAATTAAGACTATCAAAATTTGCCCCATAAAAAAATAATAGTGAATAGTCCAGTTATTTTTCTATATAAAATAATAAATTTGTAAAACATTTTTGTCTAATAACTGTGTTACAAAATGTTTTGTGGTGCGTGGCGAAATTTTCTTTACAATTTTTTTTTCGAAAATCCTCTACAAAATTAAATCTATGATGATTAGCCTCAGAAAAAAATGCTGGTGAATAGCTTAGTTATTGCACTATACAGAAAAATAAACTTATCAAACATTTTTATCTAGAAATTATGTTAAAAAAAAATATTTCTGTCACGCAGCGAAATTTTCTCTAACATATAATTTTTCCAAAAATCTTCTACAGAATTAAAACTATGAGGATTTTCTCCAGAAAAAAATATAGTAAATAGATCAACTATCCCACTATATAGATTAATAAACTTATCAAACATTTTGGTCTAGTAACTGTGTTAAAAATTGTTTTGTGTCACATAACACGGTGGACCTGCAAAGTTATGTTTAAATGAGTTTGCACGGCACAAAATATTTTTTAACACAGTTACTAGACAAAAATATTTGACAAGTTTATTATTCTATATAGTGAAATAACTGGGCTATTCACAATTATTTTTTTTCTGGGGCAAATCGTCATAGTTTTAATTCTGTAGAGGATTTTCGAACAAATGGTAGAAAAAATTTCACCTCGTGAACAAATAAACATTTTTTTAACATAGTTACTAGACAAAAATGTTTATCATGTTTATAATTTTATATATAGTGGAATAACTGGGCTATTCACCAGTATTTTTTTCCGAGGATAATCTTTATAGTTATAATTCTGTAGAGGAGTTTCGAAAAAAATGGTAGAAAACATTTCGCCACGTGACCCAAAAAATTTTTTAAGCATAGTTACTAGATAAAAATGTTTAACAAGTTTATTACTCCATATAGTGAAACAACTGTGCTATGTACAAATATTTTTTTTCTAGGGCAAATCCTCATAGTTTTAATTTCATAGTACTTTCTTTCAATTTACTGCTTCAATTCTGCAAAACTAAAAAAGCCTTTGTTTGAAATTCATCTTTTTTCAATTTTTGTAATAAACTTTAGTATTTACAAAAACCATTGTTAGATAAAATTTGTTGTTACGGGTATTATCTACCATATGACACCTTATTTGTTTTAATCGGACAAGCGGTTACTGAAAAATTATCCAAACCCTGATACCCGATTTCCGCATCTTTTCCCTCCCCTCCCTCCCCCCTCAACCACTTTATAATGCGACAACCGCTATATTCTTATTCAAGAGATCATGCTGAAGACAATGATACCAGTTGTCGGTAGAGAACTCTCTGGTTCAACGGGAATCGTCATTAGACGACTTTCGTTAAAGCGGTTTCCATATTATTCGGACAGTGACCTCCCGCACTATATCGATGATAATTTTGCTGTCTTCCAGCCAAATTTCAAAACTAAAAAACAAACAGCAAGCTAATGACTGTGGCAATTTTACGTAGTACTTTATACAATATGTACTTCTGTACTTTATTTTAATTTACTGCTTCAAATCTACAAAACCAAAAATGATTTTGTTTGAAATTCGACTTTTTTCTAATTATTTAATAAACTATAGTATTTACAAAAACCATTGCAAAATAAAATATGTTGTCAAGGATATTACCTACCCTAAAACACCTTATTTGTTTAAATCGGACAAGTGGTTGTTGAGAAAATTAACCAATTTCCGATACTCGACTTCCGCATCTTTTCCCTCCCCCCCTCCCCCCTCCACCACTTTATAATGCGACAACCGCTGTATTCTTGTTCAGGAGATCATGCTGAAGACAATGGTACCGGTTGTCGGTGGAGCACTCTCTTGTCCAGCCGGAATCGTAATTAGACGACTTTCGTAAATGTGGCATCTCCTCTAATGGCCCAACCAGCTATCAAAATTTCTTGCATAAAAATAGCATTCGGCCTTCCCTAACCATCCCGTTGGTGGTGTATGTCGTCGTGCGGCTAAAAAAGTAGTATAAGAACATTGTTGTGTAATGTGAATTTCTAGCTGTCGAGTCGAGTTCATGGGATGGGGAGCTCATTTTTCGTTCCAATATGTTAACCTACAGTTTTATGGGTGAATCAACTTTTTGATGTTTTATGGCATTTCTTAAATATCTATGTGAGCCATTTTTATATAAAGTTAATCTGTAGCTGCAAATACTCTTAGCTGACCATCGTATAAGAAAACTTAAGACATGACATTTTTTATGTGATTTTAAGGATTACATAGGTGACCCAATGGACAACCCATATTTGTCACACAAAAGCTAGGGACAAATTGACCCCTGGGTCACCCATGGTTTTTTTATAAACTACATATTGATTACTAGCGACCGCCCGCGGTCTACGTTCCCTAGCAAATTTATTCCTAGAATGCTCCGCGAGGCTATCGAAATAAATAAATACCCTAATTTCAATAGAGATGATGGTTGGAAAATTCCACCAGCTTGGGACCCCATCATTCACAAGCTTAAGCCCCTCGCACACACTGTAAGATCTAATGATACAGTTAGTTCCTTTTGCAAATAAATAAATAAATATAAAAGACGGAGGTCGGTTTTCCTCTCCAAGTTTTCTTTCGCCATTTCTTTCTTGGAGGGGCCTCCCAATTTTATGAAATGGTGGTAGCTTCAGTAGATTCTCTCTCCTTTTAGCACTAAATAATTCATAAAATTAAATTATAAATCAACATAAAACAATTAAACATTTTGTTAAAATTTTAATTTCTAAACGTCTAAAAAAAATTCATCGCTTGAGGGTAGACTCATGGGTAGCTTCAGTCCCCCGTGACCACGGCAGCTGCAAAGTTGCCGAAACGTCGGGAAAACCAAAAATCAAACCAAATACCAACTAATTACCAAAGTGCTTTCAATAAAACCGCGCTATTTGTTTGTTTTATTTCATGTCTAGTGAGCGCGTAAGCTTGAGAAGTGAATACGTAAATGCAGATTTATTACAGTTTTGATGCATTTAAAATGAATTAATAGGAACTATAAATTGCATGTGAATATAATTAGAAGCGTTTAAAAATTGCAAGTTTTACTCAAGTCCTTACTCGCCTATAGATACGAGAGTAAATATCATAAAATAGAGTTTTTTTTTAAAGAGTTCAGTATCTAGTTTTGTTTTAATTTATGAAAATTAACGCATGGCATGGGTCTTTTTGTCCTTTACATTAAAAAGTTGATTCACCCTTTATGAGTACTTAGCCCTTTAGTATAATAAAGGTGTTACTTAATTGTCTCTGGTCCAGAGCTCGACCCCCTCCGAAGTAAATTCCTGGCTACGGACCTGCCCCCCACACCACTACCTCGCAGTTGCCATACTTAACTTTTCACTCCTCAAAATTGCGGTATTGTAGTGTAGTATGTACTAGTCTAGTCGTCATTTGTCTGCTCATCGTCAAGTCAAAGGAGCTACCACACTGTAGGAAAAGATATTATACAATAGAGTGCAACCATCTTCTTCAAAATAGGTTGCATAGCATTTGCATCCAATCCAGTTTCACCCAACCATTTTTTTTGTTATCGAGCCTTCTAGTGACAAATGATCCAGTCTCCAGTTCTCCACTTATTTAGTTCTCATATCATAATCACCAATGGCGAGGGGTGAAATTATGTCGAAGGTAAAAAGCCGTTCTACAAAATTGTTACCTACGATCTGCATAGTGGATCGATGGGGTGGGATTTCTAAAAGGTAAGCCGATGGGAATCGGCTTCCATGGACCCTTCGCCACTGTGTGTAACCGTGTTTGTGATTGAAGTAACTAACAGCTATGGCTCTTGGTACTTGTTACCAAAACGCTAGTTAATATTAGTCTGATTCCAAACAGTTAAGTGCGGGAAGCTTTAAAAAAAACATGCTATTGTTCGCCATTTTCTATTTTACCAACAGTTGGCTTTACCGATGAACAATAATAATGATCCCACGACGAAACAATACGATGTGGGGCAAGCAGCTGACACAATTTAATTTGCGCGAAGTAAAACGCTCAGGTACCTATTAATTTACTCTCACGCTTCCACCTGCATAGCTCTTCACATTAATTATCTGTATAACTTGAGACAGAATGATTTGACGCAATATCTGAATAAAATTATACTAACTTGAATTCTGTCCTCGGATCACAAAGATTAGTTTCAATTTTCAATCCATAGCTGCTAATACCAAAGAGACCGAAACAATCAATGGCGACGTAAAAATTCGGAAAGTCAAACGTGTCTCGATTCGAGGATCGTTCAATAATGTCTTTGAAACATTGAGGCTACGGTCGCTGAAAGATAAAATAATGTTTATAGCTCCAAAGGTCGCATGTTTAGTACAGCTGCCGTCGGTACCAGGGTACCAGGTAGGTGGTTGCGTGAGCACTTCCCTCTGCCCCTGTTATGCTCAGCTATTTCGGAGTTAACGTGAAATTTGACAGCATATTATTACATAAAATAACCGCAAAAACTTTTGTTTTTGTTCTTTTATAAATATTAGCTTTCTAATAAGAAAAGCATTAACGGACACTGACTATTCTCGATCATGAAACTATGTAGTTAATAACTGCCCAAACTGTTTTGCTGAGCGCCTCTCGTTTTGATCCTGTGTAAATCTCATTGCTTTATTCTTTTCAAATGTTTACAACTGACTCTACTGGGATTGGTATTGTACAGACAGACCTAATTTTCGTATATTATAGATGTAAATGAAATGCTGTAGTCACCGATTGATCGCGTGTTTGTGGCAAAACCTATCTACCTAGTTGGCAACGTTTGGAATTTAGTTTGTCAGCCAGTTCACTTCAGTCTTGCGAAACCAGTGTTGCCTCGTGACCCCAACCAGTATCAGTTATTTTTTTTTACAAACCAAGAAATAAATGATAAAATCACGCAGTGATTTTGAAAAATGCAGCGATGAAAAGAGTGATGTTCTTAAAAAGGAAGTCGAAGGAAATGGTGCGTGTTCCAGTAAAGTTAGTAGATAGTGTTTAGTGAGACCCGTAGCCAGAAAGCATGCGGTAAGCTTCACGTTATAATCGAATCGTTTTCAATTATTAACTTGAGAGTTAATAGAAAACTACCGACTGTTTAGGTTGTACTTATAATTTCTTATCATTGGAGACTGCATTTGATGTACTGTGCCGTAAATGGAACTAGATACTTTTTTAAGTATTTCATGTTTTTCCCGTGTCTACTGCGTGGCACTACCAGTAGTGTGACGGGATTTTTTTCTTTCCCATGACTCTACCGGTGGTGCCATGGGTAGAACTATATCTCCCATGACACTGCTCGATGCCAGTTGTGTCACAGAAAATTTGATTTCCGGCGGCACTATCGTAAACTCTTTGATATACGGACACCATCTCCCATTTTTGTTTTATTTCTTTACTTCGCAATACGTCACCAAAGTACCAGGATCTTATAAATATGACAAGGAGTAATTAATAATGTTTTGATATTTTTGTTAAAATAAAAAGTAAAAAAATTACAGAAGTTAACCTTCTCCGTATTTAGGTATGTGATCCGGATACTTTGGTGACGTTCTCGTATTAAGCCCAATCTGAAACTGAAAGCTTTAGTAGTGTCGTAGTGTCATGGGTAATGAGTTTATCCCCTTCGTTCGCTTTAGGACAGATTCGCTTTAAGACAGAGTTTATCTATGGGAAATTTTGATATAAGAGTTTTTTTTAAATATATTTTTTGTTTAATAAACCAATGAGAGATGTAGAGCCACGGGAAAGAAAAAATACCCATGACTCTACTGATAGTGCCACGCAGACTACTGCTTAAATTAAATAAATCCTTCGTTGCCCGTGACACTAGTCAAGTAACGGACAACGAAGGATTTATTTAACGTAGGTAGGTACGTTAGTTACCTCTGAACTAATTGAGACTTTCCCAAAAACCAAACGCTGCGTGCCTTTGCTAGATGTTGTAAAATTGTCGACTGTGACATACCGTCATCCACCTCACTTACATCATTTTGTCTTTCTAGTCCAACCGTTTTTTACCTTATTTCGATTGCATCAACTAATTTAGTGTTACATCGGTAACAGCAACTATGAGAATCGTCGTATTTCCATTAAAACGTAATGCTCATTTTACGCAACTTCAAATGAATTTATTTAGTTGATTGAAGTGTTTCCATCACAGTCCCTTTTATCAGGAAATAAAAAGCCTCTTATTTCATTAATTATATATATTAATAAAATAATACTCTTATGACCAATGTGTGACCAAGGGACAATGCTCGTAATTTTTTAAACTGCCTGTAATATTATTTTCCGAATTGCACTTACTTATTTATGAGTGAGTGAGATATCAAGAATATTTACAACCGCAGTCTTAATATAACATTTCATTACTGTCTATAAGTTAGTTAGTACAATTCTCATTCCTGATTGAAATAAGGAAGGAATAAAGAAGGATAACCTAACGAGTTTTGTGCAATTAGAAGACAAAATAGTATGGATATACCCATGTTCGTTCCATATTATTTAGTGTAAGGTTTAACACAGAAAAAGTTTTATAAACTTTTTCTTTTTATCGATTTACATAAGTGTGAAAGAAATGTAATGTCACGTACTTATTTGGCATATTATTAGCTATTACTTTGGATATCCCACTATTACAACCAATAACTAGTGAAAATAATATCAAACTCCACTTTGCAACGGACGTTTCACCGTTTCTTTCTAATGTAAAACGAAGTATCGTTTTCTAACCGCAAATTTGTCCGCTTGCCTGTTACGTTTATATCGATTGCGGTGTACGTAATCGCAAAGTTTTGATACCGCTTTCAGTATTTCCTTCATCATGAACAAATAGCGGTTACTTTTTTGTGCGACCACCTACCTACTACGAAGTATGTTTTGCTCGCCCAGAGTATTTTAAATTGATTTATTTCTTACCTTTCACTTTTATAAAAATAATTTATGTATTTGTTGTCTTCTATTTACAACTTATCAAATCGCATCAAGAATTCACTTATCAGTATATTGTATTCTAACAGAACGTGGTCACGAATTTAATGTAATGGAGCAAAAAAGGTAGGTACTTCAAAATTGAATAATTTAATGATGTTTCAGACACCCTGTTACCACGACCGACCCGTGGTCACACCGTTTTACCACACCAGTGTGACTACGCGGAATTTGTTTTACTCGTGGTCACACCGACTCACCTTTGACATGAAAAATTACAGACTTAAATTACAGAAATTAGAAAGAAGACTTCATCAAAGTACCAGGATCACATAAATATGGAGAAGGTTTAACTTCTATATTTTTAATGGCTTTTTATTTTTTTCTAATTTTTCGTAATAATAACGATTTTTTTTTTAATTTGAGATAAAAGTCGTGCGCGGAGTCTAGATGGGTCCTTATACAAAATTCCTTCAGCTTCGCGTTAACCTCCTCTAAATCTATGCTACCCTGGTACTTTTGTAAAGTAATTCAAAGGAGATAAAAGTTTTTATTAACTGCGGCAGTCAAAAAAGGATTGTCATTGTAAATGGTGGCTCACAGCGCTTCCCACAATGAAGAGCTTATTACACCTTCCTGAATAACGGATCCGGAATTCAGAGTCCGATTTAGGACGAGAAATTCAGTCGGCAATTAGACCATCCTGAATAACGTATCCGATATCACAGCTTAACGATCATACAGTTGTTACTCAAAGTGGTTTGAGATTGTTTTGAGACATAAGTACATGAGTCGGGCGACTGTGCTACCTACCACAGCCTAAAAAGTATTTAGTTCCGTACGCCGCCGTACGGTTATATATTTGGTATAGTATAAATATATATATATGTTGATTATAAATAACCAACACCAAAAAAAGGATGTTCAGGGGACCTATTTTTGAATCGCGCTGAAGCACTCTTTTCGACTGATTTTCGTTCAACATATTATGACTCAATACAATGAGATGTCAAACGAAAATCAGTAGAAAAGAGAGGGATTCAAAAATAGGGCCCCAAGTTGCATAATTTTTTAGTGTTTGTTACCTACCTACTTACCACAGAATTCTGTAATTTGTAAACAGATTAAAAAAATATATCTTTAAGGATATAATTGGTTCCATTGAAATTGAATTTTCAAGTACCCAATCCATATCTTTATTTTTTTGAAATTCAAAAAGCAAAGCTTTTTTTCGTCAATATAAAAGGCGTTGACTGACTGTATGACTAAATACTGTGGTACTACTGTATCGGAGAGCCGAGCGTCCTGAATGTGATTACACTGTCCTAATTGCTTCCGATGTAGCATCCGTTACGTCGGAGACCATTTCTATCCTAACTAGGATCCTAAATCGGACACTACCTTCCTGAATGCAATTACACTTCTCTGAATTTAGGACAGACTTCATATCGGATCCGATATTCAGGATGATCTAATAAGCTCTTGAGAGTGAGTGAGTAAGCGAGAAGAGAATATGTACGCCGCCCCTTCTAATCCCATTCTTTAACTACGCCGGTTGTATTATTATATAAAATGGTTCAAGATTTTTTTGAAAATGGCGCGTTTCTGTCTGTACGCATGCGCATGCGCAGGCTTCCTACTTATAAATATTAAAATCAACTATCACGGTTATAGAAGCAAATATGGTCAAGAGTGTGTTGGTGTGACCACGGTTCGGGATAAATTCCCCGTAGTCACACCGGTGTGACTAAGGGGTAAAAAAATCCCCGTAGTCACACCGGTGTGGTAAAACGGTGTGACCACGGGTCGGTCGCGCCTGTTACTCGTGAATTGTTTTCTAACGATATTCAAACGTTCAGATGAAAGCTCACTATTATAGTGAATCATATTGCGTGTCCGTGTAACTATTTATACATTGTGCAACGGTAATTAGTACTTTCTCTGACTTACCGTCCAACCGTTGCTGTCGGGAGTTCGGTGCTGTCAATATCATACATAATTTTCCATTGATCTATGTCCAGTCCACGTCGAGGAATATCAAAGTCATTAGGAAAAGTCCATCGAACTAGAGAACTAAAAGTCGCTTTACACAAAAGTCAATAGCGGAATGCATGTTAGGTTACGCTTTTGTAGGGGAATAAGTTGCATAGTATATTTAGTTATTACTAGCATAGTTTTAGGTATATGTTTAGCAATAAATTGTTCTTACCTAGATGAAGAATTTGTTCACATAAATTTCTAACCTTAGTAAAGGACCAGTGTTACTTTTTATGTCATCATTAATTTATCTCTCTTAGCAATACTGCGTGTTATACGAACTCAATCATATAACCGCAATTCGTAAAGCTCATTTACGTGGCTTAACCACTGCGTTAGTGTTGAAACCTTACATCTAGCCACGACCAAGGCTACCCTTTGGTTTGATATAGTACAGTGTTATGTGATTGCAAGTTAACCTAGTGCAATAAACCAAACGAATAGTTGCCGGTTGTTTAATTTACCTACAAGAATTAAAAGATGCATAGTAATTTTATTATTAATTAGTAAAATTATTAGCCTTAGTGCTTCCGTTTGTCATCCATCATCAACATAAAAACCAAAAGTTAAAAAAAATAGAAGTTTAATTATTGAAATTAATAGTTATGCTTGAACAATTATTAAATGTAAGGTTAAGAGTTTTGTTGGGCAAATTTATATTTGTTTGTTACATTTGTTGTTAGATAGTATCACACTTTATCGTTTCCAAAAATATTGTCAAGCAAAATTAACAAAGTTCCCGAAAATAACTTTTTTAAATTTCTTTCATTTTTAAATCAGAGTTAGCAGCAGCCATTTTTTTAAATTTGGAACAAGTAGGATAATAATAATAATAATAATTTATTCAACCAAAATAAATAAATTACATTTTTACTTTACACTATTATAAAGGTTTTTTAGGGTTACAAAACAAAATAACACCAACTCCTAAACTAGGACGAATCCTGTTTCTTAGGAGTTGGTGACTCCTCCTTTTAGCATTGTATATAAAAACTTCTTAAAGCGCAGGTAAAGCGTTAAAAAAAACGTAAGTATTATTAGGTTACAATACTAAATGTGTGTGTGTGTGTGTGTGTGTGTGTGTGTGTGTGTGTGTGTGTGTGTGTGTGTGTGTGTGTGTACGTGTGTGTGTGTGTGTGTGTGTGTGTGTATGTGGGTGTGGGTGTGGTGTTATGAGTGCGTTATTTGATTAAACTTTCGGTCTCATCGTAATTAAGAGATAACAGATATTCATGCACAGTTTTTTTTAATTTGTACTTAGTAAGTGAGTATATTCGTTTTATCTTGTGAACTCTGTTATAAAGTTGTGAACTAAGAGCATTATATTGGTATTTAGCCCAAGTAGTACGACATCCAACCTGCGGACAAACAAGAGTACCGTGTCGTCTTGAAGACGTAACGTCATCGAGAAAAGTAGTTTAATTTCGTACAGTACGGTAGATTTGGCACCAATTTTCTAACATAATGTGACCTCGGGAGTTCTAATTTTGACATTCTTAAACCGCTTTAATTAGTTATACACTTTCACACATGGCTCACAATTCAAAACGAAGCTGCGTGATTTACCAAGCTTGGCGGCAGTGTAGCGAGAAGTTCAAGGGTTGTTTATTTTGTGTTTAACGGCACTTTTAGAAGGGGAGGCTATTTTGACTACTTCTATAATGGGATTTGTAATTTTACAGCTTTGTTGTCTTCGACGATTTTGTGGAATGTCCCTCATCCCTTGTTTTTGGACACTGGAACATAAAATTATTAATGAGAAGTCATCGTCCTAGCGGTTGTCAAAGATTAATTAAACGCCAAAAATTAATACATAAATCTGCATTTTAGCGGAGATCTACCTATATAACTTGATTGAATCGGTAATTTGTGCCGATGTCGAAATTTCAAACCAAACTTGCCTTTGCTAAAGAATATTGATATTGAATATACATTTGAAGCAGCTTCTAGCTTTTTTAAATATTACATTCAACTAAACTTTTATGAATTTATTTATTTTATTTTTATATTTGAATTGTTTAGCACGAAAAACTTAAACTTGATTTACTAGAGTCACATAGAATGATGTTAGCGCTAGGAATATTAACAATTTAATATAGTCTGTTAGTCCGACGATTTTTATCATTATTTTTATCATTATGCAATAATAACATGATTTTTTAGTAAAAGTAGTTATACTTATTTTGAGTCGAAAAGGCTAAGATTACTTTTAACTCATTGACCATGAGTTAACCTTACTTATTTCTATACTCACCGTTAGCAAAAACAATATTCAAAACACAAAAAAATGACATAAACGTTCGTGACTTCGCGTAGAAGTAGAAAACTATTTAAATTCGTTCCACATTATTATCATAAAAGTCCTACATAAAGACCCAAAACAAGATAGAAAAGAGGATGATGTTACTGTATTAATACCAAAACAAATCTAATAATAAAGATCACTGGTATATACAAGTATATTTATTATTGAGCGGAAGATGACAAGCAAATAGTGTTATTGAATAACATACAGTTACATAATTCACTCGACGAGTGCTATCGCATCTGATAATCGCATTACAATCAGTCGCCGGCTTAATGAATCTGCTACTAAGATGATCTTTTCACTTCGTGCCAATCACAATGTTCATAGATGATTTAATCGGTACCATCGACAAAAGATCTTTCACCTCAAATTCTGATGTTGCTATAACATTAATCGAACATTTAGCCGATAGGCAATCTTGATGGCTAATTGCAATAATTGTGAACGGTTTCCATTTGACATTTTAAACTTTCTAGAATAAAACTAAGCAACTACGGATATTGAATATTAACTTAGAAGAACAGGTTTCTCATTGATAATAAATAATAATAATAAAAATAAAAAATGTTTTATTTACATAAATTTTCTATCATAAGGTTTCACATTGATTTTGATTTCATTTGGCTATATTTTATAACGACTTTTTGATATCTTGGTAAAGGCATGCTTTGTTTGACTTGTGAACTTATAATTAGTAATTGTCCTTGATTATTTAAATACTTTGCATCGTCCATAGTTAAAGTTATTAGTCTTACAAATTCCACATAAAGTTGCTCAACGCCTATAGAAAGCTGACCACACGGATCTACAATGTGCTATTTCTAACTTGATCTTGACTCCGAGGAAACGCCATGTATAGGAGATACACTTTACTGGTGTGGTGAGATATCGCTTCATACTATATTCACTACCCGTATCCGTATAGTGAATAATTACTTAGTTAAAAGCTTATGGAGAAACTGAAAAGGTTTGCAAGGAGCAGCATAGTTTTTTTCAACTATTAATTTTAAACATGCACCTTTGTCATCTCTGTCTGCCCTTTTCGTTACCGAAATTCATGCGAAAATGTATGACAAAAAGGAATTCATGTTGTACCAAGAATAAGCATTCATTTCATATCACTAAAATGATTACTACATTCGGTTTTATTTAAAAAATATAGTAGCTACTCAAAGGAGTAATAATTTGAAGTATTCGGTGATATAACTCTTTCTATTTTTAGTTTTACGATAAGTACTTGATTTGACTTCAGCCTCAGAACTTGGTATTAAAATCCGGCTGCAATATGGAAACTAGTCACGCGTTATTAATATTAATAGTAAGTAATTTTACCTCGGCTTGTCTTATATATCCCGTCACTTGCATATCCTGTGATAATCTAGAAAGTCCAACATTTACCGGTACTAAAACACAAGCACCAGATTGTACAGTTATGAACATTTGAATAAAATTAAAGATTCAACGTTTCTGTAACCAATGAAACATGAAATTCTTTCCAAGCAGAGTTTCTATCTCAACACGTAGTTTTATTTTAGTATGAATTCGCACTTACACAGTAGAATCGGTTTCAGCTAATAAATAAAGAAAATAGCCCACTTCCGGTCGATGTTTTAATTACATTAATGTTAATGAGGCAGCTGGTGTCACGACCTGGTGCCTGGTGTTAACCTAAATATTTGCAGAGGGATGGGTAGTAGCAACTATTTTGTCATTTCCTCTGTCCCTAGACTGGACTAACCCTTTTTTAACACGCGAAGCAGTTATGAATACACACAATGTCAAAATAACATATTAACATTAGACAGATTCTTAAATACACTTTTAGAAACTTCAAAAAATAGCACACACGAAAGATGCCAGTCTTGTGGATTAGGCTTCTTTGACTGATTTACCATCCTGAATACAACATAGACGTCTTTGCCATCTGGTGGTTTTCCAGAAATTATGTTAAAGTGAAAAAAAAAAAAACAAATTTGGGCTCCTAACACATAAACCAACACCATACCGTGTGAGATACATAGCTTGGCAGAGTGACAGAAATTTATCTCTCTCTCTCTCTCTTCTCTCCTTTTGAAATATTTAGTATTTGGTTTATTACTTTATCTGGTTGCTTAATGTAATATCAAACTTTCGCTATCTTATGTAATGTTCCCTATAATAGACACAATTTAATTATGTGCACACGAGCGAACATTAATGTTCACGACCTGACCACCAGCATTATACCAATTTATCTGATAATGTCATGCTACGCCGATATTATGCGTATTACATAACCCATTGTCTTGTGGTCATTCGCAATTGATTTCAAGAATTTATCGCTCTCGAATTGCATCGGGCTATTATTTCATTCGTCCAGAGTATCATGCCATGTATGTGTCTTGCTACCAATCCATTGTAAATTGCCGTGATCTTATCCATCGATTTCTTTTCAATCTTCCGGTTCGGTTTCTCTTCAGCATTGATTAAAGTTAATAAACCATTCGCTTTTATGTACACTGTGATGTAAAATTATCTTATCCCCTTAAGCTCCAATTTGCTCGTTAAGCTTGATTTATCGACCATTTTTACTGTAGTCGTATTGGAGAAAGTAACATATCCGTATCCATGTCCATAGTTCACCAGACAAAAGCCATCGATCGTCGTTAATCAAATCAAAGCACAATGCAATGAATTGTTCATTTTGGGAAATTGGATTAATAGTTACCTGAACCACAGAATCAATAGGTAGGTTGTTTCAACGCCTGAAACCTATTGCTAATAAAGTAAGTACTTCTAAATCATGAAAACAGAAAATCTGGCGATTTTCCGATAGGATTTGCGATAGTTGTTTGACGGTCACGTTGTTCAATGGCTTTTGATCCTGATGCAACCCAAACTACGAATTCGTATCCCGCAAGGGCAAATGTACAACAACAACAACAATAACCATTTAGTACCTCAGTCTTTTTTTACCATTACTTATTGGAAATACATAATGGGTATGAGTTACCTAGAATTTCATAATACTAAAACCTTGTTCTTCATGCATGGAGCGTTATACAATTAATCATAATCGTAATTTAAGATAAAGAAGTCATTTAAGCGTTTTAAATGAATAAGCTGACAAACATCGTTGCACTTTTGTAATAGATTCACGTTAAACGTCTGTCTGTCACTTACAAAATCTCGGACGGGACGTCAGTTTTTAATCAGCGAAAGTAGTTGCGTGAAGGCGCGTGCGCAGCGAACAGCAATCGATCTTCGTCCGTGCTACCAACACACGATTCAGACATTTGGAGACCCCACTTACTCTGACAGATGCAATACGTGTCTAACGTGTCAGAATATTACCATATCCAGTGTCGGTAAACCATTACGTTACCTTACCACAAATTCAGAACAGAAGTTTTGCAAGAGCTCCTTTTTATTTCATAATATTATTGTTGACAGCTCTTTCTATTTCTTCTCCAACAATTGTTCCATTTAATTGTGTGTATAGATCTGCGATTCTACTAGGTCATCTACTCCATTTGGTATGTTTTCCATGGAGCCCGGTAGAAATCAGAATTAATCTTCATTAGTATACCAAATTAATTAATTAGAACTATAAAAATGGTAATTTATTGATCTTCAAAACGACTTCATTAACAATTTCACCTAAAATGTGTTCAGTTTATTAACATTGGATTTTTAATCCATCTGTCGAGTAGGTATTAATTTATTAGTTTTAACCGTATCCACGCTGAAATTTCAAATTGCTCTGCTGGAGTCATTACCACATTTACACAATTGAACATTGTCAGTTCCTATTGCGAAACTAGATCGCTATTAAATTGGTTTTCGTCATATTGCTCGCCAAATAACTTCTAAATTTGACATTCGCGTTGTGTTATGCAGTCGCGTTATAACATTATCTTTTAGGAACGCATAATAACTTACACTTGTCCAGAAACAGTAATCAAATGTTATTTGATGAATTAGCCTACAGTTATTGACTCACTGGTATCTGATATTTTAGTGTCAGCGATACGATCGACCTTTAACCTTACAATTGGTTAATTATTAAACGATAACAAGACAAGAAGGGATACAACAGCTAAGCATTTTGTAGGTCATATAATTTCTACTTTACCTTCTTTATTGATCATTTCTGTATTTCCAAACTGGTAATTTATTTGAAACTTAAGTTTCTTAAGACATTCATTTGACTTATATTGCTTAGCCGATGTCTTAAAACAAAGCCTGTCATATCTTTTATTGATCGTCTTCATAGGTTTCATCATATTTTAGTTGTTTTTTTTTCTTTTGGATGCTAATGAGCGGTGACTAAGGTCGCGCAGGCGCGAGCAGTTGTCGGTCGCTTGGTTACTCTCGCTCTTTCAACGTAAGGGGGTCATCGTGTCACTTTCTTCGTCTTCCGCTGTCTACTATGATTTGTGTGTTTTACATACGGTGGTCCATATCCTGTAGAAATATAACTAAAAATGTTAACTAATATTTTGTATGCTACCAGCTCAGTCTCATTTCAAGCAAATGTTACAATCGTTTTCGGCGCAAATTCGACTCGTAATAAAAACAAATAATACTTCGTACCAAAACTTTATCACTTAAAACCAGTTTGTTTAATCACGTTATACGAGTTCTCAAAACTTTCTTCATGAGTGCATTGTCGAATTTCTCTTCGTACGAAAATAACTCTTTATACAATAGCCAAATTAGTGCGCTACGTTGCTATTGTTGTCGCATGTGACATTCAGATATCTTTATTGCTAGTTAACTATTATTTTGTGTTGAACACTGACAAATTTCTATTCAATGTTTTCACAAATTATGAAATCAGTGGACGTAATTTATGAAAACAATGGCCTCTACCTCCGTTGATTGTTGGTGCTAAATCAACAGTAGAATATTGCGTGTCTCTAATTATATGGATGTTTCAAGTTGAATCTAAGCCTTAAGTTCTATCTATGCAAAATAGGCTGTTTTCATGTGGAAGTTGTGGAACCTATGGAAATACATAAACAGGGTTATTTGTTAAACACCAACAACCTCGCAAGAGTAGATTACTAACACCATAAACAACAACATCTGTCCTACGACTTGTTCGAAAACAGACAAAAAATATCGACTTTTCATACAAAACTCGATCAGCTGTTCGGGACATTTGTATAGAGAGAGAGTCGATTTTTTTTGTTGGTTTTCGGAAAAGTCGTAGAACAAATGTTTTTGTTTATGGTGTTCGTTATCTACTCCTGCGAGGTTGTTGGTGTTTAACAAATAACCCGTATACAAAATATACAAAATTCAAAATATACAAAAAATCCAATCGTGTAAGCTGATTATGTTGAAAAAACTTTTGTGTTGGTGACTGGACTCAGTCCAGTCCAGTGGACTGCAACTTATTTTTGGCCTCTATCAGATGAACCATGTGCTCGTTTGTCAAAATTCAATACAAATGCAGCACTAACCTGAATTGAATTTTGACAAACGAGCACATGGTTCATCTGATGGAGGCCAAAAGTTGCAGTCCACTGGACTGAGTCCAGTCACCAACACAAAAGTTTTTTCAACATAATCAGCTTACACGACTTGATATGATTACTTTATTCATTGTTGGACATTAAAATTGTTTCGGTAGATAAAAAAACCATTGTACATAGTAGGTATAAAGATAATGTTATGACTTTGAAGAATTCTGAAAGGCTCTGAGAACGCGATTCAATATGTCATTGTTATTCGATGTACCAATATTAAGCGGCTCAAAGCCGGTCATTATGGGACATGAGACAAATTCGTATTTTCGTAATCATTCATGAGCTCATTATAATTGTTCTCGGATCTAAAATGCCAGGAATATATACTTGCAATTTTGAGCACAATGTATGTCAATGTTAATACTGTATAATACCGGCTTGCGAACACCCACTCTTGAGTTAAGGTCGTGCTTAGGTGTAAGGCTTGAAAGCTACGACAGGATGATTTAGTATGATCTTTATATAAAGAATGAACTGCGTAGGAGGAAACAATCACTTGATGAAAGTCTTACAATTTATGAGTTGTGTGTAGAAAAAGAATGATTATATATTTGATTGTGTTAATAGAGAGTGGCCAATTCTTCATCTTTACTTTTGTGTCCAGATGAAAGCGCCCATGTGTTAATTAAAATTTTTATAGTGTACATTTTATTTAATATTCATTCACAAAAAACTTATTGAAACTGAATCTATTTATTTGACGAAACTTCTATCTCATTTAATTTCCCTACTACAATAATTTGCTTCGACTGATAATTTATCTCAATCTCTCAACTAGTAAAGCTGATAATTATATCCAAAATGATATACTACTCAACTTAATATGGTATTAGTGAAAAAAATATAAAATCTTGACAACAATTTTACGACATCTGTTACGAAATAGAAAATTAATTTGTTTATTTAAGTTTAATTTTAGGTGAAATTGACAACTTGACTTTCTCTCCTTATTGGTCAAGCGTATTTGGTAACAATTTTTATCCTTTTAGAAAGCTCCTCATGTGCATAAACGGCGCAATAATTTCATTGCAGCTTTCACGATATTGTTATATCATTGACGCTCCATGAGATTCCCATAAAAACAGGGAAAGTATGCAATCGGCGATCGGTAAAGACGGAGGCGAACGAATCGTCACGCCCATCCTACGCAGACTTGGAGAACGAAAGAAAGTGAATTTTAGTTGAGCCAATTGTTTGGTCAGTGAACCGGGAGTTGGGACAACATTGATTTAATGATTGAAATATTTGATGCGTGCCTCCTTGTTGTTTAGGGCAATGATTGCACCTTCACGCTCGGTTGCCGACTCCGCCCTCGATGCGAAGGCTTCAACCGCGTCCATGTACTATCATAGAAAAAAATCGGTACGAAGCTACTGGCTTGGCTACCTGCGGCTTGTAATGAGGAAGTAATTATGATACCTTTTTAAAGTGTTCTTGCATTTGAAGTTTAAACCAATTTCATTATATTGATGATAATGACTCATCGTCTGAATCAATTGATCGGATACTAAAATACAACCAAGTTACGAGTACTTATAATAGCTACAATAACTTTTATTTATTAACTTACTACAAACTTTTGTGTAAAAGGAAAAATATATTCTGTTGAAGCGCAAAATACCTCTCTGACACGAACAGATGTCTGTAGACATAATTCACCAACGCAACCGCCATCAGATATAAATTGACACCGCTGCGACTCACTTACGTCTTTTATACAGTGTTTGTCTACTATCGTGATGCTAATGTTGTCCTATTATGGTGATAGATAAATTATTCTTATCGATTGCTATATAACGTTTATTAGTCGTTATTATAACATTTTAGTGGCGTCTGCTCACGACACGACGCAAAAGTGCAATATACTAATCCTATGGCGTTTGGTGATCGAGGGATATCCTTTAGCAGGTAAATCTCCTGAACCCTTAGATCATTTTAAGAAGGGGAGCTATCTTGAATTTTTTTATGGGAGGGAGTATAACACAATCTTGTATGTTTCATAATAAGTCATTCAGCCGTTTTCTACCTGCAAGAGCCCAAACTTAGTATGATTGGAAAATGTTTTTCTGTTTTTTATAAAACCAGTAGCTCAATGTAACGATATTGTATATTTTGGAATCAGCTCAAGAAACCCTTTTATTTGATATCCCACACGATGGATTTATGAAAGAAAAAATATATACAAAAAACAGATTGTGTTATAACACCCTACCATACATAAATGCAAGATGGCTCCTCTTCTTAAAATTATCTAATTCTAAGGGTTCAGATAATTCAGAAGGTTCACCCTGTCAAAGGATATCCCTCAACCACAAAACGTCAAATTTTTACCTAGCAAACGCCACTATTTGTAAATAATTGTGAGTTTTACTGGGGTTTTTTTCTGAACTACAACCTACTCAAATATCTACCAAGCAACAGTTGTGAAACCATATGACCCAACACAAACATCATACAATGTTTTCCTGTCCTTAATCCTAATGCGAAGAATGCGGTTTCATTTTTACGCATTATTTGGTCAGTTATTGGCTCACGATGACCGAGGTTGGGTTCTCGCTTCGTTTCGCTTATTAACAAGTGCGAATGCAATTATTCGAAACTGGAGCATAACGACAGCTAATGCCCGTCACTGAACCAACGATATCACAACGTTGCTGCAAAAGTGACATTTCTTATGTCTTGCACTAAATACTGTTTGGATAGACAATGGATTTCTTCTTCAATAAACGTTCTAGTCATATATGCGCTTAGTCTAGAAAATAGAAAGTTGATTAGATATGACAAAAGAAATTGCATTCAAAGAGTTTTTTCTAAATCTGCAATGGACTTTTCACTTTACCGTAGACTCTTCTCTTACTTCGTCGAATGGCTAGCAATAAAACTGGGAAACCATCTAACCTAATTACTTTGTTCATCTTTAATACCGTTTCATGTAAATCGGACTCTTTCCACTCGTTAAAAAGTCGAAAAAAAAATATTTTATCTAAATGATAATAGTATCACGACTTCAGGTGGACAAACGAATTAGCAATGTGTACAACATTTCTCAGTCATGTTGAAAGCAAACTGTGTGTCGGTTTGAATAATTCATTTCATGTGTTATTTAACGTCGCTATGCCATGTTAAAACCTCATCAAGTTGCTCCATCTAGCTGCATATTGCATATTCGAGATTTTTAGGTTCTCCGCAGATTACCATCTGTAACGTTGATTACATCTCGTTTCGTAAGTAATCTAAGCAATATCGCTGTGCGTCAATATTTGCTTTAAGTATAATTTGCTTCTTGTTCCTTATGGCTGTTTGAAGTTACCAGGTCTTTTGTCCATTGCAGCACGTTCTCATATACGTTTACAGCAAAAAATACTTACCTACCTGCGTGTAGATGAATCCGTATTCTCATTCGCATTACGCAAACAGAGCAGCATAACTTGATGATTCTAATCCGACAAAAGATGCGCTACTTTAGTTCGGTGGCTGTACTCATTATTTTTTACAAATTGCACAACGTATGATTGTAGTGACATAACCTTTTGCTTGACGGAATAATTGCTGATTCTTGGATGCCGTGGAATAAAACGAATTAATAGCCGCCCCGCCTTCATTCGATCAATTTATCATCGGCTCGGTTATCGTACCGAAGTGGTGTTACAATCATAAGTGGCCAAACTTTGTAAATAATAGGTTACGTCGCATCGGTGTCAGTCAATCATACTCGCCTGAGTGTTGAAAAGAATATGGAACTAAATAAATTCGCCTTGTCATTGTTCATTCCACAGAATGTGTTACAGAATAGCTTTATTACTTCCGTAAGAGTTATTGCTGCGTTGATGATAGAACTGCAATAGGTACCGAATTGATGTAACTCTGAGTGGATTTGTCAATGTGGTCAGTCGGTGACTGTGGGGAATGAATTAGTCTTGTTTAATTTATTTAAACTATAATTTATTTCCTGGTGGTAAAATCTTTCCTTTTTTATTCATCGTGATCATCATTGACTTCATTGTGCGGCGAATTGTTTCATTTGGCGCTGTCTCGGTTTGTTTGACTGCTCTCAAAGTGTTTTAATGTAACATCCTACTTACCTAAAAAAGATACAATCACTGTAAATAGGAACTAACAAGATGTGGATAGGTAAGGTTAAATAAATTTTAAATTTATAGATAAATCTAAGTAGAGTTTCTAAAAATCTAAAATGGCATAGTTAAATGTTTACGTAGAACAGCTTAAAACAACGATGTTATATTTAAAAACATTGTAATGAATGAGCGTTGCTTAACATAAGTTAACCGAGGTTAAAAACCACAGTGCATTTTATTAGCTCGTTTCCTGCATACATTCAAAGGGCTGCGCGGTCTGCTTCTCATTAATAAACAATGTCGTGCTTCAAAGGCCAATTCTGGTGAACGTTTAAATATCTCTATGAACACTAAACATAGTAAAGTATCTGTGTTCCCATTCCCACCTCAAAACAGGAACTTAAGTACTCGGGACGTCGTTTGATAAAGCTTCAGCTTTATGAAGCAACTTTTCTCCCGTTAGCATAAAGTCTCCAGATTACCTTCTTATTTATCTGCTTTATCTGACAAGTGATTATTTGAGAATACACTGACTACAGACTGATCCGATGTTGAATGTCAAAACTTGGTGGAAATTCTTTATTTCATCACTAACTGGTCAATTGCTAAATGATTACAGTCAAAGAAGAAGTTTTGCTGACGTCACGTATGTATTCTGACTCCGAGGTACATACAATGCCAGTGAAAATCGACTATTGTCTTAAAATGTTTTATGTCGCCACACTCTCACGGTAGAATACCTTCGTGATATGGATGTTTGCAGTTTTGCATTACAAATAAAATGTCGTGAACTCACGGTGCCTTCGATAGGGAATCATTTGTACGGTAAAGTTTTTTTAATTCGTCTTTGATCGGAAACATTCCAATTTGCATTGATTTTGAAGAAGTAGGTACTAGGTACCCATAGGTATCATATCAACATCTGTTTATATAAGTATTGCCTTTATGAATTAAGTCATGCGACACTTAACCAATAACGACTGTACTTAGCTTATTTTATCTAATCATATCTAAACTAATCAAACTAGTTTAATCTGTAAGATCTAACTCACGCAATCACGCAGTTTGTCTAACACTGAATCCGCATTCATGCTGCTGAAGATTAGTTACGTCCGCGCTAAAAGAGTGTCGTCTATTACTTCACAGCGGAGCTAGACATATCAAACAAGTTTGGACATTGTCAATTCTACTCATTGTCTTCAATGGTCGCGTAACAATTAACACACACTCAACCGCCATTCCAACGCTTCATGATCAATGATACGCTGCGGTTTGATTGAATTTCAATTGACGACCCGAGGCCGTTCTAGTGCACACTCCCTTTGAGCGATTCTACATGATTATCTTTGCGAACGTGCGCGCAAACATGCAACTTCTTCAGCCTTAAGTCACCCACTGCTGAGTGTAGTAGGCCTCCTCGAACGCACGCCATCCCGTTCGGTCTTCCCCGTTTTTCCCCGCTACTTTGGTGATGTCGTCTGTCCATTTGGATTTCTGGCGGCCAACGCTTCTAGTACCGGTCCTTGGTCTCCGCTCCAGCACCTTTCTGCTCCACCGGTCATCGGTTCTGCGACATATGTGACCGGCCCATGGCCATTTCCTTTGTGCAATGATGCGCCCCACGTCAGTTAGTTTAGTGCGACTCCGGATTACAACACTGCTTGTAAAGATGCAACACTGCTTCTAAAATTGTACCGAATTTAACGACTTCATCAGACAGAGACAGAAAGAAAACGAATTTTATAGACGAGAAGTCTAGAAAATTCGGAAAAAAACTGTACTTTTCAGAAGACTGAACTCAATTTAAAACTAGATTTCATTGCGAAAGAAGAATATTGAATAACCTTAAGTTGACAAATCAACTCGGATTCATTTAGCTCTAGAAATAAGTAGCTAGGCATTTACAAACATTAATGATGAATCGAGGGCGTTCTAAATGATACTGTTAACCACTTGAGTGCGGGTGTTGAACTCTACAAGTTGAACCATTACGATTCAAATGGGGACTTCACATCGACCATATGGATGCTAATTTGTCAAACCGGGCGAGTGCAGTTTCAATAAAATCTTCAAAAACATAACTGAAAGTCTTGGCAATGTACGCAGTACGCACGCATATTGATACAGAAATGTGCCTCCACATACTATTTAAAAGTAGTTTAATTAAGCTTAAAACAATTCAATCGGTTTTATATTTATGAGTGCCGTCAAAAACAACTTGCTTAAACCAATCAACCATCCAATTATGAATTACTGCCATGTGTCCAAGTTACCAACTGGTTAAAGGTTAGCAAGCCCAAAATGCAAAATTAATGAGGCAAGATGCGAGATACTCGCTAAAAATAATTTGCAGCTTTCAAACATACACCAGACGCCAGATATAACCAATAGTCATTTTTTTATCTGGACCGGTCCAACGACATTTATTGACATTTACATTATGTTAACAAACTGGACGACTCACTTCTGCCTCTGGGATGTAAAAAGAAAGTAGTTAAGGCGCCAGCGGGCATGTCAATAAACTTCAGGCGGATCGCATAATGATATACCTATGACAAGATATCTCCTCTCTAAAATATAAATAAAACATCAGACGTGCACGGGGCGACAAATCGAACCTATTTACCTCCAAGCCTCCAAGGCATGTCGCGCTTGTCAGTTATGTTTTGCAATACCTATCTATGTGAAATATGAAATGAAAAACCATTATCTGGAAAGCGTCAGCCTGCATTGGTTTATGATTGCTTATGTTGCGATATGTTGTGAAAATAATGCAATTTTAAAATATCAAGAAGTTTATTACTTACATTACATGATGCGATGTAACAAGTGGTAGTTATTTTTTGTTTCCTTTTCCAGTGATTACATCTATTAGACCATTAAACTAGAAAACTTTAAAGGAACAGAATAAACATTTTGCCGCAGAAATATCTGGATCCGCAGGCTATAACTTTGAGCGGTGAAAGAGCAGGACCTGGGCGGGCCATTCACCCGCCCGCCTACGCCGTTAAAAATATCGATCAACCTTCCCAAGACTATTCCTTTGGAGAATGGAATAAGCATAACAAAAAAATATTAAAAAAAGCTGCTTTATCATAGTACTTCTCCACCTTATTCCTAACTGCACGCTTTTTGTCAATTTCAACGCTTTCCATTTTAAGAAACTTAATTATCGTTTCCTTAATCGAGTTATTATTGTTTTAGGAAATTGATTATACTGGAAAACTTGCTAGTTGTACAAGCTCTGAGTAGGTGTTTTTTCAATACCAAATCGTTGTTTCAATTTAGTTTTCTGAAGTCGGCAGGCTTTCTCGAAGATACTAAATAGTATTTAAAATGTATCTTTCTTGTCGTCTTGTCATGCCAATAAGACTGGTACAGTCTTGTCAAAAATGTCATTGTGTAACGGTTTAAGCTCTCAAGTCACAATCCAGCGTGGAAACTGGAAAGATCTCCAAATGTCCACATCCGCATCAGCGACGCTGTGGTCGACATACACACGACCAAATTATGCGAACCACTAACTCACCACGGATACTGCAGTTTTCTCCGAAACGTGAGAATAATAAACGGGAAACTATATTAGCAACTTAGCAAGAGAGTAAAAAATCGCATACTTTTCACACTACAACAGCTTTGCAGTGTTAATTAGGAAAGCAGTCTAAACTATTTTTACAAACAACACGAAAACTGCGTCAATAATAGATTTTACCAATTTTATAATAATATTAACTTGACAGTATTGGTATATGGGTGGGTCAGTTCGGTTTATAATAATGTGGTTCAGTTCCGGACCTTAGACAAGGAGAAAATAAAATCCCGTCAATGAATGTGACCACAAATTGTGACAAAGTGAAACTGTAACTACGTTATGAATTTAATATTATCAATAATGATAAATATCGAATTTGTTTTTGATTATTTCCACTTGCTAAGCCTATTTATTTGATTGTAATCAAGTTTGTAAACTTGTAGTCCTACTAATATTATAAATGTGAGAGTTTGTGGGTTTGGATGTTTGTTCCTCAATCACGCAAAAAATACCGAACGGATTTGGTTGAAATTTGGCACACAGATAGTAGATAGCCTAGATTGAAACATAGGATACTTTTTATCCCGATATTCCCTCGGGAACGGGAACCACGCGGGTGAAACCGCGGGCGGCCGCTAGTAGGTAATAAATTCCTTTCTATAGTGTAAGTAATCGTATTAACTTTATCACTGTTATTCCGGTTATTCCTTTTATCAGCAAAACAAAGGGATAACGTAATTATTTGCGTTAGAAAATTCAACTTGTGTTTTCCTCTTTGACTAAAGTTATTTATTAGTTGGTTTGGTAGGTACCTATTGAACTTTGCTTATCCAATGCACGACAAAGCAATATTTTTTATATAGGTAGCTTTGTTTAGGTATGTACAGACGGTGTTCTTAAGCAAAGTGCATTAAACTAGTGTCTGCATAGCATAATATACTGGTAGTATATAAGGTGGCACGTCTAGTCTTCGCAAAACGTGACGTTAGCCGGCCTTGGCGGTCGGTCTACCTTCGGTCTGATTCGTAGTCGTTCGAGCTTCGCTTGTCGGTCTCTTTCGCACTCAATGACTGTGCTACTCGACCCGTCTCGAATTTCCACACGCAAGGTTCGAGGAAACTGACTCAGCTGAGTTTTACTAGGTTCACATCGAGTAGCAACCTGTGCTTTATTTCTTTGATTTCATGATTCAGTTTCCAACGCTAACTCGTGGTGGTTACGAGGTTGCAACCATGATACGTCATAGTAGTTCTTTCTCTTTTTTTCTCGGTCCCGCACAGCTGCCTCCGACCAGTATTGTAAAAGCATTCGATACATACGGACTGTCACGTTGTTTTCGCTTATCGCTTTATCTGCTGACGATTTTACCGATTTGTTTACGACGTAACCGATTACGAATTTATGATAAAAAATACGATTTCGAATTTCAATGTGCATTGTCGTAACTTTGAAGATTTCGTAGCATAAGTTGTCTCGGCAGCGGACATTATCTTCGATTTTTGTGCAGCGACCGTGCGGTTGAATTTGCAATTTGTCGCTATTGTTTCCAAAACATTGGGTTTTGCAGTCATGTCACCAGAAGAAACAGTGCAGTGACTGTACCGATGTGTAGAATAGGAAGCGGCAACAATTGAGTGAGTGCGTGTATCGGATACGGCCCAGTGAGTCGGGGGGCCCTGTCCCGAGTGTCCTGTGTGGTTGCAGCTTGCGCTACCGTATCATTCAGGAGGGCAGTGACTGATGGAGGATTGCGTGGTGGGTGGGAGCTGGCGTCATGCAGGCACGCGTGGTTGCGTCTAGTGTCCCCAAACGGCAGCAAAACGGCAGCTACGGCGACTGCGACTGTACTTGCACCACAGGTTAATATACACATTTCAATATAAATATAGAAAACCTTACTGAACCTCTTGAAGTAAATAATGTTGATACTTAACATTTTAATGCTAAGTGATGGTATTGTCAACAATAACAGTCCTACGTGCAGTTCCTAGCAAACGATAATCAGCTGATGTATTAAATGGTTGACGGCATCCGTGCTGATAGTACTTCGTAAAGCTTAACTCTCTAATCATAAAGTTATTATTAACTTAATTGCATCCGTCGTTTAGAAAATTTCATTATTATACCGCAGCACCAAGGTGAATTGTGAAGGGATTAAGAATTCAGTAAAGATATAATTGATAGATAATACATTTATGACGACATCAATTGTGAATTACCTACGTCACTAGTCACATGTGGTTTCAAGTGTTAATTTTATTCATAACAACCAGGCAAACAAATGGATTCCAATTTAAACAGTTTGTATTATATCCATTGTGCTTACGTTTAACAGTTGAGTTTGTATTAATAATTCATAAGTACAAGTCTTTTACCTATTCAATTACATTGTTGACACAAAAGACAATGCTAGCGAATATCGTAAGCGAAACCTTAAACTTCTATTGCATTAGCATGGTATCTATTTAATACAACTAAGTAGTACTAGTATCGGTTATTGGTGTGGTGTGGTGACTGGTGACTCATTCTAGAAAGTATTTATCTATCCAGTTGTAACAAGTATAGTGCTTATACTACAGTGTAGATTAATTTTACTTCGACTAATAAACTATACTGAACTCTCATTACCTCGAATATTGTGAAAATCTGGACAGTAAAATAGTCGATTAAAACCACTTGATTTTAAAGGTAAACGCAGCGTGCCACCTTCGGAAATGACTTGTTTTTTGACATGAGTGAGACAGATTAAGAATCTAGATAGTGGCCAAAGTCTAATTTTAACTGATAACATACTCTTTCTTTTTTTCTATATCTCTCTGTATCTCTACAAATTATCGTGTAATTTAATTACATATCTCGAAAAAATGCTGGACATGTCATACAAAAAACACCATGATGAAACCGCAAAGAAGTTTAAAATTAAATTCAACAAAACCAGAATTATTCCAAGATAACCAGAATAATCCATAAATCAATATTGTATCCGGTATAACGTTATCAGCGTGCATGTTATGCCCCTGATGTTGCAGGCGTTCATAAGTTTCAGCACCCTGAACGTACAACTTGTCTTTTAATTTAAATGTAAATAAAAATATTTACGAAAATATCTCGCCTGCAGGCATAAGCGTAGCGTACCATGCATGACGAACCCGCAAAAATTTTGTCTGCGCCGAAATGTAAATAATTTACGAAATGTACACAATGTTTTGAAAGTTAGAAATGTCTAATATAATGTAGACAAAACAAAACTTCTTTCGAGCAGTGAAATGAACCCAAGACCTTGGGACGTTAGCTAAAGTTAATAACCAACATTCGATCATCCATCTATGATGATCGAAGTAACCTACTAAACTCGGATCCTCGGATGGTTTTTGCGCAGTCCCCAAATCGTAAAAGAGTGAAGTTTTCTTTGAATTCATGATTTTCTCAAATTTTTGTATTCTTACTTCAACAATTGATGTTATTTTAGGTACTGGTTTTGTGAACAAGACTACAAACCATTTATCTATGTTAAAGGTTACTCACATAAAGAATTAAACAACTGGAGTTTTAGGAATGCCTGTTTAAAAATAAATGTGACGAACATAACGAGAGCAAAAAGTGTTCAACTCGCGATGCATGACAAAAACTGTAGGCAGGTGTAATACATAACTGGTTCTAAAGGTGCTTATTACTTGTCGATTAGACCCATTAAGATGATCACGTTCTATCGTACTTAACTCTCACATATTTTTGTATTATGTCTATAAGTAAGTGCTTACTTTTACTATATCTGCCCGACGCACTGTAGGTTTGAATCAATATTAATCATCTCATTGATTGATTACACACGCTTTTGACTTCATTCATATGTATACTTCTAAATCTAAGGCTCCAATATATATTAACAGTAAGAACGTGAGAATTTAAAATGCAAACCCTAACTTATGATTTATTCACTGCTTGTGTTATTATATAATAAAATCAATTAATAATGACTAAGTATATTAATATCCATGTCAATCACATCACATGCCACTTACATTTGATTTAAGAGAACATAATAACTCTTACATCAACTAATTGCCCCTATAACCCTCATTAGAGAAAAACCTCAAGTCACGTCTATTCCTATTCCGTCTATTCCAAATATCTTCTCATTTTGTAACTTGTATAAAGTATGATTAGGTATCTACTTGCAAAATTAAAATAACTATATGCCATTATTGCAAATATCATAAGCAAAATCGTGAGTCAGATTGCACCTGCTTGGTGCAAATTATTTCAAAATTTAAATTGAATGCCGCAACCATACTCCTATTACACCTATGTCACTTCTACCCACAGAGATTTAGCATAGGTAAATGTTGTATATTTTTTTATTTATTTAAATAAGGAATAAGCTTACATACAAATCAACAATACAAAAAGAAATTGATAATAGCGTAGGAGCATCCGTATTACAAACCTAATACGGGAATTCGATTCAAAGATATTTATATGTCTCTTTGTAGCTAGAACAAAACAAATAAATGGACCAATTCACTCAATTGACCGTATCACTTGAGTACTTCTCGCTATGATTAGATAAACTTTGACAGCTCAGATAGAGAAGCTGTGGAAAATAATGTACAAGGATAAGCAGATCCGATAGTGGCATCAAGATAAACAACTTTGAAAAAAGTGTCCGATGACAAACATAGAAACATCTGTGTTTGTGTTGATTGATGTAATCCTGAAGGGCTTGAGTTTTCTAAATTCGCCATCGTTAAAATCTTAAACTTGAAAGTTTGATAAAAAGAAGCACCTCTTGGAACACGATATATTACTGCTGGAAAATTGCAAGAACTACTAAGAAAGAAGACAACAAATACAGTACTAGGCACGTATCTTGAAATTTTTTCGACGGAGTGGGGATAAGTTCGCGCATGTGCTCTTGTGAGCGACCAATAGCGCGCGCCCCTCTCCCGCCGCCCGCGCCCCTCACCGCTACGCATACCCAAAATACGCGTTTCGCGCAATCCCCACCCGATTTCAAGTTACATGCCTCGTACTGTAACAAATCTTTTCCTTAAATGTTTACATGAAAATGTTTACAGCTCTCACACTGATTATCTCCCTAAACAGGAACCAGCTGATGGTTAATAAATGAGTTGCTTTTTGTCAAAATACTTTAGAAATCGATTTCGTTTATCGTTTTTATTAAATTACACGACTGACAGTCGGCGTCAGGTTTTATTGTACCTTTTGAGGCGACCGACAGGTGGCCAGGCCAGGCCACAACAAAATAAACAATTTCCGGCGGACGGGTTAAAAATACAATAATATTGGGCCATGCGGTAGAGGAGAGTGTCGTCGATCTTCAATATCAAACCTGAATGTGGTCACTTCCTGTGGGTAATACCGTGAAAGTTGGGAGCTATAAAATATACTCTCAAACTGCAAATTTTTTAAACTTATTTACTTGTTCTTCGACTTTTGAAACTACGTCTTATTTATGCTTAACATTTGAAATATCGGTAGTTATTGTATCTTCTGGTTTTCAAATATTTTCTTTTAACAAAGTAGGTAACCAAACCAAAGATGGATTCGTGACAACGAAATCGAGAGCAGTAGGCTGATCTCTTTCGCCGGTTAAGCTTTTTTATACAAAACTTATTTTACGTATTGTACCGACCACCATTCTCACAAAAAATCCATTACGTCGAGATATTGAAGTTTCTAAATTGAATTTTACATCGACAAGTATTTGAGATTTTAGAATAATAACTTACTAAGGAACCTCATTTAGTTTTAACTATAAGTATATTCGTTCCCAAATTTTTAAACGTTTCACAGCCTATATGTATTTTAACGATTAAGATAAGGCAATAAGACAAAATAATTTCTCGATGGATCCTATCGTACGTTAACGAACCGAAACAGCTGTTTTGTTCTTGGCAATAGCACAGAATACATAATAGCAGGGTTTGAAATTATCAAGATAAATATGCTTCTTGATAATTATCATGATAATTATCGGATAATTATCCGATAATTATCAAACATATATTAGAATAGCAATCCTTGTTTAATTGATATTACATATCATTATTTACAATAGAAGGATGTAGAAACTATACCATTTTACAGTAAAGGTAATCTTATATTTTTGTTTATAATTTCATGAATTAAAATTTTCAAACCAAAATAATTAAAATTAAATTTAAGTGCCATTGGTATGTTATCCTCATCAACCTCGACTACGTTAACTGGATGAGGATAGTCTATAGCTGAAGAAGCGAAATTCAAAATCCTACTTAAACCTGTGTTATTATTCTTTGGTTACACATAACACAAACAAATAATTATTCACTAAAAACCAAAACGGACGATGCAGCGAATCCCCCGCTATTGACGATAAGTGGCGCGTGTTCCTATACACGCAGTCGTTGAATGGCAAACATTTTCGATTATACTTATCAAAGATAATTATCAACCCATATTTATCTTGATAATTATCAAAGATAATTATCAATGATAATTATCACTTCAAACCCTGCATAATAGTACAAGCAATCCATGGACACCTGGATCTGTCCACGGTATCCGTTTCCGTCATTATTTGACCGCACAATTGGGAATGGATGTACGTGATCTTTATTCCGTTATGCGATTAAAAAATATCTTAACTACTCTTAGATCTAAACATTAACTTAAACTATTAGAATAATATAATTTATTATATCTCTGATATTTCACCATAAGTATGCATGTTTTATTTGATTTTTATTACCTTAATTTTTCATGCACATTAGTACTAATAAACTTAAATGGCGCGTGCTTATTACTTGATTTTATTTTATAATGGGAATTGATCAACAACGTTACACAAAATGGTAAGCTTTAAGCGGAATTTTATGTTTCTAAACTCAAGGGTTGTTGTTTGTTATTAAGATCCCTTACAAGAGCTTGGCTAACACGTGGGGTCTGGCTCGTGCCACAGCTTGTTCGATAAGCCTATCGTGGAACGTGATCGATTGTTGCAAAATGCAAATACAAAAGCCATTAGCTGCATGGTACTACTCGTATTATAGTTATTTATGCAACTGTACTATAGCGAGGGGTATTAAAACACGAATGTGGGTTTATCACACGAGGCGAAGCCGAGTGTGATAATAGTATCACATGAGTGAATTATGTACAGTTGCATACAAGACTTTATCTACACCCATTTTTTTATTTTTTCTTATTTTTATTAGGGAAACAAACAATATTTTAATACATATGGATTAAAAACACCCATGATATTTATCTAAACCCATGATATGTATCCTCTATAGAGGTTTTGACTTTGACTTTGTCTTTGACTTTCCTCTCCCTCCTCGTCGTTATGTCTTCCGTAAGAGACGTGTTATAATGTTGTACTGAATTTCAAAATGCGTTGCTCATGCGTGGGCGCGCGGCGCAGCAGGACCAGCTCCCGCTCGGGATATTGTAATGATTGCAGTAAGCTGCTTCAGAACCCTTTACAGAGGATTTAAAGCATGGGTGTAGATAAACAAATTAATCCGACATTTACCGTAAAACAATTGACGTTAGGACTGATACTATAGCTACTATATCACTGACCCATAAAACAAATATTCTCTTAACTATCTAGTGGATAAAGTGACCTTTTAAACGCACTTATATCCCATTGCGAAGTGGTGAGAGAAGATGAGAAAAGATAATAAAAAAACTGAGTCTGGTTACGTACATCCTACTTAAAAGATAAAAGACAAACGAATGTATAAAGAGAAATTGACTGATTGACCCGATGCACAGCTGGGGTCAAATTTGAAATGCTGACATTATACATACATTATAAAACGTAGGCGTCTAAGAAAGATACGAAACTTCTATGATTTCCAACTTTGAAAATGATGTAAAGTATGTCTCTTTTTGTGGTAACGTAATATATTTAATTATAATTGATTATTAAAACTCGATTGATAATTTTTTGTGCTGCTGTTTGCCAATAAACAAATACCATGTGTCCATCATTCTGTGGCGGAATTGATCTTAAGTCAGATTATAAAGCTTACGATTGCTCATCAAGTTAACAGATGAATGCACATAAAAGGTTAACATAGACGTTAATGTCAAGATGAGAGGAATACTTTACAATCATTAACAATAGAACTTCCTAAAGGAGCCTTTCGAGCCAAACATGTGACGCTGACTAACGTTAATGCGATAGTCTTGGTTTTACTTTTGTTAAAAGTGTTTTCGCAGAGGCGTTTATCGTGAGCGGCGACCTTGTGCCGTCTGACATTGGGCGTTGATTTCGAATCGTTGCATTTTATTTTGCTTCGAAACAAATGGCTATATGAAATCTGCAACCTTTAAGCCCGCGCAGTACTAATATATCCGCAATAATGGCCTGGTATGAACCACCTACTTAATCATAGATGATTACAGTGTAATTGTATTCAAATAACACGCACGTTCTTAATGTTATATGCATATAAAATCCGGTTTTATTACTCTTTTACAAGCACATATGAGTGTAAAATTGGACCATGAGACATTGCACAAGCGGCGAACAAATCTTAACGGTCCGTACCATAGTCGTTGCGGGCAGGCTCCGTTTTGAGTTTGTTCAACGCGCGTAACGCGGTTGGTGTTATTTCAACGGCGCTTTCTATCTGTTATCTCCAGATCGCCACCAGCCGCGCCTCTTTCGTCTCGGTAGTCGATGCCGTCGCGATTAGGGACTAGTTGATTCACGGGTGTAACGCAAATAATCCGATTAAACGGCTCGTTGTTCGCCTGCACTCTATCACTTTTTAGGTCAACTGCTGGCGACTTTATCGCCTTATCGTTAATTTATCAAATGCAGTTCCTAGAGAGTTGTCCTAGACTTTCAGTGTAAACTAGTTTTACTTGGAAAACAGCTGCGTTCGCTCGTTGAGTTTCTGTGATCACTTTACGTTTTATACGGTACCGCATTTCCATGTTCCAGACTAAATGTCACTAACAACCGCATGCGAACTCCTGCGGTTGACTGCTATCTGCGTGCATTCGTCTTGAACGAACGTCGACCTACCATTTTCCAAGATTTTAATAATTGGACTGTTTTCTATTTCATATTTCTTCAGATTATTTTGAATTGGAATTTGTGTTGAATGATAAACAATTATTATAAGTAATATTAACATAAAGTATAGATAAGACTTTCGATTTATTTGTCTTCATCACTTGAGAATCTTTTCGTGTTCTGAATTTGCATAACATTTATCACTAGGAAATAGATCAAATCCCAGAACGTGGAAATTATGTCACAACACCACGTCGATAATGAGTGACCCAAGTCATGGTTTGTTGACGCTTAGCTATAAATAGAAACTATCGAATGCTTGAAATTATACTTCTTTTTTTTGAACTATTTTTCTACTTGCTTCAGTTTTGTCTGGCACAAGTTTTATGAGATTTTATTGTACAATCAACAAAAATATACCCATGTGAATGTAATCTTAATTTCACAATTTTGGTCACGGAGATTTTGAAGTATTTTAATTAAACATCAATCGTTTCTGCCTACGCCAATCGTTTCATAGAAGCCTCTTTTGGCTAAATAGCCATATATGGCAATAACGGATACAATTATGTCTATAATATCGAAGATGTAATGTAATTCTGCGCTTTCTGATCAATTAGACGAACCATTCTGTGAGACATTAGACGGGCTTGTGTCGTCCGGTACGGCGTTAAGTAATTCGGTATTGCACGTCGAACGAAACTAATGATTTCCGTCGTGAAGGGAGTTTCAATTGAACATTCGCGAACGGGTCACGTTCCACTGCGCAAGGCGAGGATTCCATTCAAGCAGAACGATCTCTGTAGGTGACACCGCACGGACCGCCCGTCCTCTGTCCATCGACCGTCCGAAGTTCGAACTCCTCAAATTTATTGCAATGTCCGTACACTGAATTACATTGATTTAATTGTACAACCTTAATGCAGTAGTACTAATAATGGCTACAGCAAGCCATTTTCGTTCAAGTTATAGCTTTACAATATCCAGAAGAGAATTACTAGTTGTTTTATTTACGTCGTATATTTATTGATAACTTGCGACCGCCCGCGACTTCGTCTGCGTGGATAGTATTTTGTCTATCCCTCGGTAAATATACCTTTTTCCGGGATGAAATGTACCCTATGTGTCCTTCTCTGTGCCCCTGACAACGTGTATGTAAAATTTCACGATGATCGGTTCAGTAGTTAAGACGTGAAGGCGTAACAAACAAACAAACGGACTATAAAATTAGTAATTTAACGCATTTATAATATTAGTAAGGATCTTTCGGAATTGTAGTTTTTTGGTTTGATTTATTTAAATAAATGATTGCTTGGACAATTTCTCACAGCGCCAGCGCCATCTAGCCCCAAACTAAGCAAAGCTTGTAATGTGTGCTAGACAACTGATATACTACTTATATACTTTTTAAATATATACTTATTAATTATACATAGTAACACCCAGACCCGTCACAGAAATTCAAATTCATAATTTCAATTTCTGGCCGGCCGGGAACCGAACCCGGGACCTCTAGCGTGGTAGGCGGCATGTTGACCACTGCATCACTCAGGTCGTCAAATAATAATTAAGTCATTCTGTCTTTGCATTGCACTCCTTACTAATGTATTTATAAAGAACCTTATCGTAATGTCTAGCATACTTTAACTATATTTTATCTACACCCATGCTTTAAATCCTCTGTAAGGGGTTCTGAAACAGTTAGCTTACTGCCATCATTACAATATCCCGAGCGAGAGCTGTGGGGCTACCGCCCAAGTAGCGTCGACTTCGCCGTCGGCTTCATTTGACATATGGTTGTAATACATTGCTACTTTTCTTTGGTATGTTTTTATTATATTATTTTATTACTAAAAAGAAGTAGCAATGTATCTCATCCTTCTGTCGAAGCCGACGGCGAAGTCGACGACACTTGGGCGGTAGGGCCCCTGGTCCTGCAGCGCCGCGCGCCCACGCGCGAGCGTTGCATTATGAAATTCAGTACAACATTATAACACTCTTGCGGAAGACAAGAGGGAGAGGAAAGTCAAAGTCAAAACCTTCATAGAGGATACATATCATGAGTGTGTTTAATCCATATGTATTAAAATATTGTTTGTTTCCCTAACATAATTAGGTATTAAAACACTCATGTGATACTATTATCACGCTCGGCTTCGCCTCGTGTGGTAAACCCACATTCGTGTTTTAATACCCCTCGTTATAGTACAGTTGCATAAATAACTATTTTATTAGAAAATACCGTATGTATATATTATAAACGCCGTACTTTTTTATTTTGTCTATGCACGTACTACACGTGTCACTTATCAATCACTATGCTATTTGTTTTTATTATGAAAAGATAAAAGTTGGTGAAAATCTATCGTCGTCATATATCTGTTCTGGGGCCGTACCGGCTAACGAATCGAACTTCGGAAATTTTGCCGAGTTTCAAATTAAAACAGATAAATCGAAGTAAGGAATTTCGTATTGTACTATTTGTTGAAGTTATTTGGAATATATTGATGTTTGTGTGACCTCATGAATTAGGGTTCGCCATTTTGGACAAATTGGGGCTTGATTTATCTGTTTCAATTTGAAACCCGGCAGACTTTTCGAAGTTCTATTCGTTAGCCGGTACGGCCCCTGTTTGCAACTTTTCATTAAACACTTGTTTGATTTAATGTAAAAACAACTTATGGTAAAAATGCCGCTCTATTTGCATGATGTGTTCTACTTTGTTCCATATCACCATGATTCATATCGTCAAAGTCGAAATAATATTTTGTTACGGTCCAAAAATTTTTATCATTGCCATGGTAATCTTATGGAAATGTATTCGCTTTTACAATCATCAAAGAATTAGAAGGTTAATAAATTATTAGATCATAATGTATTTACCCATTGTGTCGTGATGATTTTTATTAATTATTGTTTTCTTTGCTTACAGGTAAAAGTCTCTCCGTTAATGATGCACACGTATCCATAGTTTGTAAGTTTATCATCATTCATTTCATTTCTGATCCTAACGAATTCTTACTCTCCTAGTCCCTTTTAGCGCTTTAGTATTTTTCACTTTATCATCTTTCTCATCGGTCTTTGACATCGATTTCGGACAGGTCACCTTGCATTTCTACATGTCCTTCAGCATCTTTCTTTTCACATTGTCTTTGGTTTTCCTCTGGATTTTCTATCATGTAAATATTATATTCTGTGCATAGTTGTACTCAGGGTTGGCAATGTTTAAAACATTTGTTTAAAACAAGTGTTTAAAACACTGTTTTAAACACTGGAAAAAGAACACATCTGTTTAAAACACGTTTTAAAACATTTTGTTTTAAACATGTTTAAAACATATATAAAAAACATTAAGTTTTACTTTATTAGAATTACTCAAAATAAATATTTTTTGTTCTTTTTAAAACTTTTTACTAGCAACATTATAATTTTAAGGTAAATTGTAGGTTCTGATGGCAACTCTGAATTTGGAATTCGGGGAATCCCGCTCTGCTTATGCTGCGGTGTTTTTTTGCTATTGTTATTGTTTAATTGTTCAGTGTAGACTCGGCTGTAGTGAGACTAGTGATAGTGAATGATTGAATCCGATTGAGTTTCGTTTAATTTTTTTATTTATTTATAATCGCCCTGGTTCTTCCCTTCGAAAGAATGTCTACAGGCCGAAAAAAAGACTCGTTATGGCAGCATTTCACAGAACTACCTGCATCTACGATAGTGAGTAGTGGAAAAACACTAAGAGTGAAGTGCAAGTATTGCGGAAAGGACTTGGTACGGTTAATCGCCCGTATGAGGGCACATCTAGCAAATTGTTCAAATTATGCTGCTAGAAATTTAAACGCATCGACTTCGGCAGCAAGAATCCAAATCCACAATGATTCGAGTGAAGATGGTAAGTGAATAACTTGTATTTTTATTGTTTGTGAAATTTACTATGAAAATATCTAATCTAATTAATTATTAAAAATAATATGTAACTACCTACCTTTCAAAAGCAATGTATCTCTGTCTCTGCATATATATATCTGTACTTTATTTATTGCACACAAAAATGTTACTAATGGTGGACTTAATGCCTGTAGGCATTCTCTACCAGTCACCCATACATAGGTGATATTACAGGTGGTGCGAACTATAGATAATAAATAAATGGGATAAATACATTTATACATATACTTACTTAAAATACCTATCTAAATACATACTTACATGCATACTTACATTAGAATAATATACCTCGACAAACCTAAAGGATTGTTTGATTGTTAAACAAATTGAAAGTGTTAAACTTTGTTAAACATATTTATTTTTGCCTAGTTAGTTACAATTTTATCGCGTGTAATAGATATGTACATGATTTTTTTTTCAACAGACAATGATGCAGCAGCAGCAGGAATCCAGAGTGATGTTGAGCCCGTTACCAAAAAGTCGAGGCAGGTTTCATCAGCGTCGCCAAGTCGCTCAATAATGTCAATGTCGCAGTATGTAGTGAAAACATCGGAAAAGGAAAAGCATAAAATAGATATACAAGTTGCCAGATACTTTTATGCAACAAACACTGCATTCCGACACTCTGAGCATCCAGAATTTGTCAGTTTGATGCAATTGGCTCGACCAGGCTATGTACCACCAAAAAGAAAAAAAATTGGCGGAAACTTGATAGACGAAGTGTATGGTACCGTAAAATCAAATACGGAAAACAATTTGAAAGGAAAGGTGGTTTGTATGGCAATGGATGGTTGGAGCAACATACGCAATGAACCTATTGTGTGTGTTAGTGTAACCACTACCGAGGATGATGGTAAGGTTTTTCTCATAGATACAATCGATACTACTGACCAAAGTCACACTGGTGATTATCTTCTGACTCTGGCAGTCGACAGCATTAAAAAGTGTCAAAGTTTTGGTTGTCATGTGCGTAGCTTTGTAACAGACAACGCTGCCAATATGACAAAGATGAGAAGACAATTGACGCAGTTAGAAGATAATGAGATTGGCGATATTATCACATATGGTTGTTCAGCTCATTTATTAAATTTATTTGCTAAAGACATTGAACAAGTGGACATTAAAAGTAAAGTAAAAAAAATTATAAAGTACTTCAAGTATCATCATTTTCCTGGAGCAAAGTACAGAGAAGCCGGTGGAAAGGCACTTGTACTACCTCAAGATGTGCGTTGGAATACATTAGCAGACTGTCTCCAATCATATGTCAGTAATTGGCATTGTCTTGCCAAAGTATGCAGTGAGCACAGATCCATAATAGACATAACAATCGTAAGGGGTATTCAAGATGTTGAGCTAAAAGAAAATGTTGAGAACTATCTTCGAAAACTTAAAAAAATCTCTATTGCTCTTGATCTTGTGCAGAGGGAAATGTGCACACTAAGCGACTGTATAGATATATGGAAGAGCCTTCTCTCATCGGACTGGTTACCAGAGGAGGCCAACAAGCTAAAAGCAAGATTTGACGCTGCAATGACACCGGCACATTTCGCTGCTCATATATTAGACCCCAAATATAAGGGCAAAGGACTATCAGAAGAAGAAGACACAATGGGTATGGAGTTCATAGATTTGAGCTATCCGCAGGCGATGAAAGATGTCTTCACGTACCGTGCGATGAGTTTTCCATTTAAGGACTACATGTTTGAGGAAGATCTTTTAAAAAAAACGCATGTGTCCGTGTGGTGGAGATCGCTAGGGAGTAAAATAGATCCAAAGATGATAGAACTCACAAATCAATTATATACTGCCACTGCATCTTCCGCTGGAATCGAAAGATTATTTTCGACTTTTGGGTTGGTTCACTCTAAATTACGCAACAGGCTTGGCACCGAGAAAGCAGCAAAATTGGTTGCAATAATGAGGGCGCTCAATCCAGGCAGAGGCTCGTGCGTGGACGAGGAGTACGAGGACGAGGCCGAGGACTGATCGATTTTATCATTATTCATTATTTATCAATTCCATCATACAGACTGTATGATAGAATGTATGATACAGTATGCTCACTCAACCAATACTAGGAATACGTAATAAAAATGATAGGTACTCGTACGTCTGTCAGTCAGGTCAGATCTGGCAGGGTTGTTTGATTTTGATTTTTTTTTCTATTGTTGTAGAATGGTAAACATTACTAATATTGCTATTGATTATTACTAAAGATTTTTTGTAAGTTAAGTATCTAGTATAAGTACTTACTGTTTTTGTTCTGTTGTTCAGTCAGTTTTATAATTAAAAAAACCTTTGTTTCTTTATCATTTGTTTTAATTTCTACCTTCCCTTTACTTTATGACCCTAATCACAAAAAAAAACAATTACATGTTTTAAACATGTTTTAAACATGTTTTAAACATGTTTTAAACAAATCAATTAAAACATTTATGACAAATTGATTTAAAACATGTTCTTTTTGTTTTCTGATTTAAACATGATGTTTTGTTCTTTTTAAAAAAAACTGTTTTTTATCCAACCCTGGTTGTACTAAATCATATTAAGTCCTAATCAGTTTATGACGACATAAGGCTGAACTACGTAAAAATTACGTAATACATATTTGTGACGTGGTGCACATTTTTGTTTCTTTTATGTGTGACTGTGACATAAATGCATTTGAGATTTTTATTTCTTTACTCGGGATTTTCTTTTTACTGAGACGCAATGACTCATAGCAATTTACGAAGCAGGCAGGTTTATTACTAAAATCGAAGATTACATTTGGTCACCTAATTGAAAACTAACATTTCACCTGTCAATCTGATTGCAGAAAAATCGTAATATGAACTTAATATTGGATTTGTAATGTTTGGGTAAGTTTCCCTTACTAATGCACGAACTAGGATTCAACAATAATACCAGAGCTAAATTGAGTACATTTTAACCTAGTTCAAGATTTTACGCCATGCATATTGGTCCCAAGTTTTTCTTTAATTTGTTCTTTCGTATGTGTAGGATCGCTAACCCTACAACTTTCGTTCTTCCGTGGCCTCACGATTACCCAGGCCTGTAACGTGGTAACGTCATCTAGAAGTAATAGAATTACCGCCCTTGTAAATGGGTTAGCGGCCCGGCTTCCCGGCCACTACGCCCCGCGTCATTATCACATTACTACCGCTCCGTTGCTTGTACTGATTGTTTGCTCGTTTAACTAATGTTACGTGTTGCGCATTCATCGTGGATTTGATCATTGAATTTGGTATGCTTAGATTTCATTTATGTGTCGAAAACTTTTTAGGCGGTGCCGCCCCGGTATGTGAAGTTTTAATAGTAGAAACGTTAACAGTAGACATATTTTCATAACCACGGCCACGTTTCATGGTGATGAAAATATTTCTCCTTAGTATTAATTCCGATGAGAGTTTTTAAGATTGGAAGTTAGGCTTTTAGTGACACAACAAGATCTAATCGAATACTAATTTGAAACAAAGCCTGACAGTTATTTAGTGTTTGTTTGCCGATTTGTTAGTTGCTTTTGGTGCATGTAATATTTGAAAAGACTTATTCAGTAAAGAAATCCGATGAAAACTTGTGACCAATGATTTAGTTAGAGATGTTGTAAGAAATAAACTGGATATATACTTGGTTCTTATTGTTTTCGTTAAATGGATTAACCTTTGAACTTTTAATGTAGTTGTCTATCTGTAGATATATTAAGATTTTATCAAAATTTATAAACATCCTAAATAAAATGATGTTAAACGTGAACTTGATAAGTTACGGAATGGACCGTCTCCCAACCAGGGTCATTTTCGATCTATCGCATATTGGGACGAGACCAAATTGGCAAGATAGCCATTAGCTTGGTGTTAACAAAAATCATTGTCTGGGTTGCGAAGTAGGAAGCTTCTGGGAGATATAGCACCCTGAACATGGTCACCCATCGCTAAAAAAATATCGATCGTATATTTACGTAAATGGTGAACAGGGTCCTGGGTGGCATCATTACCTGAACTATTTTTTTGTGTTTTCATATCGATCGAATAAGGAACAAGGATCACAAGAGCATATATGTGAAATGTACTTACCTGCCCTGACCTCCTAGACGCTGTCTGAAAGCGACGCAAGTCTATGGTTTTATATTCGCTTGGGACCTGCCCCACCCCCTGAATGTAATTACATGCCAATATGTAGTCGATTATTTTTTTGGAAAAAAGGCTCTATGTTTCTACCCTGGCCGCGCGCATGCTTCCTAAAAACTAACCAAGCCAATGTCTAACATGTTTGTAATGTAATGATGCCATCTACCATCCTGTTCACCATTTATATCAATATGCGACCGATTATTTTTTGCGATCGGAGATCATTGTATGGGAGGCCATATGTTCAGGGTGGCATATCTCCCAGAAGCTTCCTACTTCACAACCCAGACGACAGTATTTGATAACACCAAATTAATGGCTATCTTGCCAATGTGGTCTGGTACGAATATGCGATAGATTGAAAATGAGCTTCTGGGCCGACGGTCCAGAACGCTTGAATGCTTGAATCTCCATTGTTGAGATCTCAATTCTCCAATGATACTGTTAGCTTGTTCATTTACAAATGTTATTTACGTCTGACTTCCGTATCCCTACTTAACAATAAAATAATAATCTTTGTTGCATTGTATCCGAGTATTCCGAATACTTATCCGACACAAACACGGAATTTGTATTGGCACAAACAGTCGTTACAAAAAAAAACTTTAGAAAGGCCTTAATGACAGTAAAAAAACTTGTAGAAGAAATTCGCCAAAATTTTCAAATCAATAACGACCAACCCCTTTTATCGACTTTGGTATCGATGGATTGCAGCTATCTCGGGGTCCTGGGTCTTGTAGAGTTGATACCAGGAAAGTAAATTTAGAATATTATACTGACTTATCTCCATTAGTTTTCTCTGTGGTGGCGGTACAGTTGTTGTTTACGATAGATAACATGTCTAGTGCTTTATTTATAAAATATAGGTTTGTTATATTATCTCGTGGTGGTTCTGCGTTGTCCTAAAATTATGATTATTCATTCCTACGAGCGAATATATGGCTAATTTTTTATCTGGTTTTTGTTTCTGTGAGGCACTTAACGTCCAGTTCGCTTTTTGCTAAAACTTTCTAACCAGAATTTCAAATAATGCCTCATTCATCATAAACACAGACAAGTTGGTGAAAAATAATATCTGTAGCCCATTCAAATTGTGAGTCGCTTTTTCAAAGCCGAAGCGGAAGCTGGTCTGTCAACCAATTCACTGGCCTATTCATCATTGTAAGTGATATTTATTGTTAGAAACCGTTAAAGCAAAAATAACATTGCCATACATTACTCAATTCTTTTCAAATAGAAAATAGTCTTATTTGCGGCATTGACGTGACTAAATTCTTATAAGAAGATTGAATTGAGCATTTAATTGGCTTGATTTTATTTTAACAGTACATTTTTTAATCTAGGCACTGATTATAAGTATGTGTCAATTGTATAAATAAACTATTGTTTGATGCCGGATGTAGGTTTGTGTGAAAGTTGTGTCAGTTATAAATTGTGCAAGTCTATTTTAATTTTTTAAAGCTATCGTTACGTGTGTATTTCTCGATAAATCGTACGAGATCACAAGTGTTTGCGTGACTGGCGAGATGTGGAGCGTAGTCATGAGTATCGATATTGTGCACATCGGATGCCGCTCTCGAATAAATTAAATAACTTTCTTTTTTGAAATGTTATGCAAAAAACATAGGTTAGACAAATTTGTCGAAGTGATATCGAATCATTATGAAATGTCTTATTTATTAATCACACGATTGTATAATATTGTCATATTACTGCGTTGTCCCAAAGTTGTGATTTATGTATGCTTATATAATATTGCACTTCTTGCTATTCGATTCAAACTATAAATGTGCAACAATATAAAAATCTTTCTCTCTTATCTATCTGCATGCTATATTTATACAATGTAGGTAAAAAATATCTTTCTTGACTATTAATATGTTATTGTCATAAATAAAATGTGTTTTTCAGTATATTTCGTTAAAATGCTTAACGTTTTTATCTACACAACCAATTTTTTGTTGTTATCAATCAAAACAATCATGGCAAAGTCACGGGGATGTGATTTCAATGCAAAAACTTTGACCATTGGAGCTGTTTTCATCGTCTGATGGGTTCATTCGACATGGCTAAAATCAGCTTGTTTACCATAAAGCATGTTGACTGGTAAATGAGTCAATTTCCTGATTGGGAGTCCCATTTTCCTGAACCATTATTGAGTCGTGCAAAATTGAATCAGATGACTGATGTCAAAGTTTTTAAGATCTGTAGAAAACCCATCAAAAATCCAAATTGTCACCATCAATTATGACTCAGTAAGGTTTGTTGTCTTAAAGTTTGAAAGATATTTTGTCTAACATGATAAGAAAAAAAGAAACGAGCTAAAAGTGATTTATATCCGATAACATCTCCTTGAAATGTCGCCTCATACTGACTCTTGTCATATACTTGATAGAAAAGATCTGAAGTGTATTATATTTCCAGACTCTATCTGTGTAAACAATGTAGGTATTTATTGCGAAATGTCATTTAAGTCAGAGGCAACAGTGGAGGAATGTAAAATTGATAGAAATCATTAATCTTGATTAAATTCTTGGTTTACCATATGGGACTACAGTTTGTGCAACGACTGGCAATACGTTTGTGAGAGTTCGGTTGTATGTATCACTGCTGTGCCGTAGTAAAGTGTTAAACTTTTCAGCATTCCTTCCGGTTCGCTGTTTCCCATACCGTTTTAATTAATATGGGATGTGTTACTAAAACTCATTTAGTTCGTATAACTTCCATTATTGTGTCCCCGAACATAGGACAGTGACGTCACTGAGCTGCGCGTGCGCCGCAGACCATGACGCTGTTTCCGCCGCCATTTCCGCCTTCCACCACAAATTATGTGAACTGTTAAAAGAATTTTCATTTCGTAATTTGATTTAAGCCGCCGTTTCATCTAAGGATATGGGGTATAAATAAAAATAAATAATTCACGTTTTATTAGCCTTTTAAATGTAATATTAAAATAGTCGATTTCTTCGTTTACTGAATGTTCCCTCTAGCTATACAGTAGTATTATATATAGGTGAAGGTAGTACCGAAGAAGAACCTAAGAAGGTTATATCAATCAGACTTAAGTATAGTACTTACTTAAATAAGTAATTGTTGTGTCGATTTCACAGAAAACTCGTTCCTCCACTTAGTTGCTCCGATTTACTTACTAGAGTAGTTACTGTGTTACAGGATATATTGGTCATGCTAAAGATACGAATTATTTTACTTTCCTTTGTACAATACATCGTTCCAGGAATTCAACACTCACTAGCATTAGCTCTCAATAATCTATTGTGCTATTGTCTCCACATTTCCATGAATCACGAACAAGATTAATGAAAATCAATACCGCATGTATGAAGCAACCACAAGAAATCAGAGCCGCCCCGACTCGACCAACGCAGAGCCATCTTGCATAGTTTCGAGTGACAATATTGCCACACGATACTTCGTTATCGGATTTCGTCCCGCACTTTAATTAGTGCGTAGAGCAGCGCTTGCTCATCGACATCTATAATACTCAGCGTTATCTGGGAAAGTTACTGTTCCATGAAAACGATTTCGTTTGACAAACCTCAAAATGTTATCTATCCATTTAACTTTCTAGACGTTTTTCAATAGGTTTGCAAAACGGTTACTAATTTTTGGAGCAACAAAACGTCGCTAACGAATAGAAAGTGTTGTGCTGACAATACACCAGTGTAACCTTTGTGAGTCGCTGCATGCATTTAAATGAAGTTATTGTCGCCCCGATTTAATCCGCGTCGATAGCGAACTGGATCACATAAGTTTTTGAATTAAACAGGCGTGAGTTCCAGCCTTGCAGTGAAAGTGTCCCACTAGCATTACAATCGATTCTCGTTCTTTGATGTGTCACTATCACTGAGACTTATGATAGATATCACAGCCCAGACGGTGTGGCAATATCTGCCTAGACTGTCATTACAATCACGTTCAACTCCAAACGTGAATGCAACGTTGGTATTTAAATGTAACGGGTGTTCTAAAAATACTAGATAGTTTCGTGTAAGTTTACGTTTTCAATATGCTGGTAGTAGATACACGTTGATTGTGGGAGGCGAAAGAGTTATGGTAAACTTTACTGTCGACCCAGTTACTTGGCGCCGGACATTTCCTTGTTTATAACATCTGTTACGTTGCTCGTATGTTTCTTTTGTAGCGTTCCATGTCTTTTATGTTACGCGACAATATAATTATAGGGCTGCCCAATTAACTTCTCAGTTACGAAAAAATAACACTACAGATTTGAATAATTTGCTCAAACTCTGACTTTAATTACTATGACTCATAATTATGCGTTACAATTACAACTTTGTGTTGCAGAATGTAGAGAGTCATTTTCTGGTACTTAGGTACACTTTGTTATTATATCAACCTACCTATCTTAATCTCTACATATCGTAAAAGAAAAGGTTTATGTGCCATTGCAGTTTAACTATAGAGTCTATTTTTGGTTTTGGGAGCAGCGACCCAGTGCCTAATACAGTCTTCACTCGCAGCTGTGATTATTATGATTCATTGTATTGTTCGCGCCCACTCCTAACTGCTTCAACTCTCTAGTCTAGTCCGCAGCCGTAGCGTAACTTACTTAGGCACGTTAGTTAGTTCTTATACAGGGTTATTTGTAAAACACCAACAACCTCGAAGGAGTAGATCATAAACAACAACATTTGTTCTACGACTTTTCCAAAAACAGACAAAAAATATTCTATATTCTATATTCTATATACTTTCCATACAAATGACCGAACAGCTGATCGAGTTTTGGATGAAAGGACGATTTTTTGGTCTGTTTTTGGAAAAGTTGTAGAACAAATGTTGTTTATGATGTTAGTAATTTATGTCCTGGAGTTAGGTTAAGGTTTAGTAATCTACTCCTGCGAGGTTATTGGTGTTTTACAAATAACCCTATATATTCTATGTTTAGATGTTCTTACATTTATATTCAAGCTAATATAAATGTCGATTTTAAAAATTATCAACGCTGAAAATGCGTGAAGGTTAAACTGCATAGTTATTTAAGGAAATAAAAAGCAATTTGAAACAGTTTCGTGATTAGTTGAATATTAATAGACTCTCAACATTGTAATGCAACTTTTATTACAATTTTACAAGCAACTTATATCGCTACGTACTTTGTGTTAGCGCTGATAATGCCACAATATTGTAGAAGTTTCGTAGAAAGAACTGTTTTTTTGGTTAGTTAAGAATGAAAAATATTATATATTTCGAGTCAAATCTTCCAGCAGACATCATTGATAAAACACATCTTCCTATTCTAAAATAATATTTGTTTTTGCTCAGTCATATCATAACTTCTGCCACAGAATAGACCGTACCTTCTTCTGCCAAAATTGATAAACAAACGCCCAGCACTCGGCTATTGATTATAATAATTATTAACAAATCTTCAGAACAATAGGTCGCCTTGAATGCCGTCGGCCACATGATTCTGCTGTAACATTTTTTGCGGGATCTATTTACCTTCACATACTGTCTGTAATCTTTAAGAGTTGTGACATTGACTGCAATTCATTTTTGCGATTGCGTCAAGCCTAATAAGCTGAGCCGTCATTAGAATGCTTACGAATATCTCCGGTCACGGACCAGACGCCATCACCATTAAACCGCCTCTAAGTAGGTATCATAAATGATTCATGTATGGACCAGTAGGACACCGTTCGTTCGTGGCACTTAAAAGTCGTTCATCGGAGTTCTAACATCAATTATTTCTATTGCTTATATATTTTGATCCGCTAAGCTAAACGATTGTCGCGTTTCTTTGACAGAAGAAAATATGCCCTTGATCTGTTCTTTGTTTTGATGAGGCACTCTGGCACTGTCTCTTATTGATAACGATATCAATAGAGGAGGCTTTACCTATTATTTATTCTACAACCGTAGTATCTTCTTCTGTTGTATTTATAGCAACACTTTTTAGATCAATTTCGTCTGATCAAAGACTTCTATGTGTATACACATAGAAATCTTTGCGTCTGATTCATGTTTTACACTACTCAATATACATACGCGCCCGCATGGAAGATTGCAATCGAAGCACGTAACAAACGTTACGTTCCGTTTCCTTAAAGTGCACTGCACTTTCCTTTTAATCTTGCGAGGTCGGCGTAAATTAATTATATTTATCGGGAAAGTTTGATGTAACCAAATGTTGCAAGTGCAACGTAGCCGTTTCAGCTTCATTTACTTAGTTCATGTTATATTTCTTGGAAACATTATCAATATACTTTACTGTTAGGTATTGAAGTTTAAAAGTCTGAAAGTAGTTATTTATCGTATGTTGAGCTTTCATTTAATAAATCGCCATATTGCTAAGTGGTGCTTTTCCTTAGCTTCGCATTCGCATCTGATAATGAAGGTCTAAGTTCGATAATCAAGATGAATTTGTAGATCAACGTGAAAGCGATTGTCTTCTTCCCACTCTGTCTGATAGATAAAGACTAGACTTATGACTAATTTGTAAATGCTTATCCACTGAGGGTCAACTACCTCAAATGCCGGTTCAATATAATTTCAACTGTTATTGACAACTTCTAAGATGATGGATGTTAGACAGGCGGACTTCTACTATACTTACGTCTAAAGGCGGTTCAAAACTGTCTCCGTATGTAGTGTTTGTGGGTGCACTAAATAACGACTGCGGGCCGTGTGCGTGCGGCACGGCACGTTGAACGGTTTTTATGCGCTCGCGCACTTTGCGGTCAACTGCGTGTGGTGATTAACGAGGAATTTTGTCTAAACTTTTAAACAAACGGTCTTAATTTCTTTTCAAAAACAGGGACGGATACCTTCATGTTTTAGTTGTACGTGTGTTGCTGTTGACACATCACTCATAAATGCGATTAAATTAAAATATAGACAGTGTGTTATTGTAAGCTGTTTAAGTACAATATTATTACTTGGACACAGCCGAAGTTCTGTATAAAAATGTACAGTAACTTCAAATGTTTTCAATAAATTATTTCAATATATGTAGGTAATTTTCTTACAGTAGTATTCGTTTCAAATCATCAACTGGTGCTTTTACTTTTGTTCACGAGTAAGAAGTTCTTAGTTTGATTGATGATCGATCGGTGACGACAGTGCTTCTTCTATTCCAATATTGTTTCCTGCTATCCAACAGAAACCTGATGGATTTCATCTAAAACATAAATCAAGAAAACCTTACAACAAAAACTAGTTTTCTTCTTTCGTAACTGAGCAATTGTAGTATTTAATTTATAGGTTAATAATGGTAGTCGATTTATGTCGTTATATTAACCCAGGTAATTAATGTGGTTTATGTAGGTGAACCTCAACTAACAATTTGAATAATTTTACCGATCTATTATCATCATTGAAGCGTAAAAGTTAGGGTATATCTTCGCAGTCTCATTTATTTCGAAGGTTTATTATTCTTTTCTTTTTAATAAGGGTAGGATTACCTACCCTTATGAAGCAAACACATGTAAAAATAGAAAAATAAACAAGTAGGATGTCGGTAGGTACTTAATTAATCTTAATTTGAAATCGTAACTTGTACTATTATGTATTCTGTGATCGTACATTCATCCATAGAAAACAATATCGTGTATACATAGTAAAAGATTAAAATTGTCACAATGTTTTATGTATTGTAATGTAATTGGGTCTTGCAACGTTGCAACTCCGAAGAATAAGTATTTAAAATTAAGAACTAAATAGGTACCTTGCTCTACATACTTTAAATAATTTTAATTGGCTTCTAAATTGGGTATTTTTGTGCAAAATAGATACCAATTGTGAAACCCGGAACCTCTTCTTTCATTTGCATATTCTGGCCGCTTACGAACGTCGAGTAATCAATTTTCTTACAATTATACAATTGTAGTCTCACTACGTAAATACTCCACCAAAATTTTGTGTAATTTAGTCGAATGAATATTTTTTTGTTACGAGCTATTGTAAAAGATAATGAACCTGTTTGCGAAATCTTTTTGTATTATGTTATGACTTCTTGTGAATCGCCAGTCGACGATATTTTAAATAGCTTAAAAAATTGCTTGAAAACTGAATTACGTTCGTTGTTCGTTCGTTCATAATTATTTGTTTGTCAATTTTTGTTCATTGGTTTCAGTTTTGACGTCAAACGAATACTGAATCATATTTATTCGCTTTTATAACTTCCCTATGTATTGGAACTGCCATAGAAGTTAAGAGTTTCTGAATAGAAAGTAGGCAGGCTATGTCCCAATGGTATGTTGTATATAACAATAAGAAGCAAATCATATTTGTGCCGATTATGGCCCTTTGTACATCTCTCCACGGCTCTTTGGTGTTTCCGTTTCATTGTGTAAAGTTAATTGGGATTAATTTGTTTCGCACGCTGCAATTCATCAACAGTAACTGGTGGGTGCAACTTTGGTCACCCACGCTAAACTTGGAAACAATACTAGCGAATGAGTATAACCGCTCGCCATTTATGGCAAATCATCCCACGAGCGTAAACCTCCTAAATTACTGCCAGTATTGATCGTTGTTTGAGTAGATAATGAGATATTACAGCCGATTGTGGGTGCTTTTGTCTTACAATACCTTTGTTTAGTACAATTGGTTTATTGATTCCGCGTGGCTTCGTAAACAATTGCATTATGTTCCTTTTGAGTTGACAAGCCCTCTGTCATTTTCTTTGGCTTCTTAACCTCGAATTAGAATTGACTTATTATTTGACGTCTTTTATCTAATGTAGTATAAACTAATATTTACGTGAATTTAGTTCTTATTGCTTCCATTATAATTTGATCTATGTTGTTACCATGTGAGTTGATATGGAAAAATCAGGCGATAACGTTAATAAAATAAATAACTGAAAAACAGAAAAACGGATCTGAATTATCTTCTTAAGAGACCATTTTAAAGCAGTTTTAGTGTTCATAGAAATATTCGTAGGTAGGTACACGATAATATGGAGAAAGTTGTATAGTTTAAACAACACTATCACCTGTTTCAGTATCATCGCATTATTTGGTACCACCTTATAATTATATAGGATTTCTTTGCTTGTATTTATTTAAATATCAAAAAAATATTTCAATATACAAAGTTGATTGGCCTTTTAACCTTTATAAATGTCAAAGGGAAACATCACAATAATAATGTGCAGATTTCGAGGATTATTCATAATCGGATTTGGCAAGATCTAAGTGTATTGGGCACACGATCGCACGTGCTGCCCCGTCATGCCTACCGTCTAAGAACGTGCATATCGAACGTGAGGGGCGACTGTTCAAGGAGAAACTTAGTTTTGATTTAAAGACTTTCATATTTACACGTGCTTTGTATTGTAGCGTATTTCAGTGTTTTCTGATCTACATATATCTAGTGAGATCTTCCTCATAAATAATATTTCAATACCTAAATATTGCTTAAACTGCTTCTTATTCACTTGCAGCATTTAGAACAAAATCTCGGTTTTGTTCCGTCATGATGATGATTATTTTTTCTGATAATACAGTAAAATAATCTTCAATACCGTTGCAAAATTCATACCTTTTTAGATAAAAGTTCAATGCTATCTTGGTCGTTGCAGCACCGCTACCGTATTTGGGTTTCTCTTTGGTTAAGTCGCTACAAAAACACCCTGTACTACCAACGTTTCCATTCTGGTACACGAAAGTATGCCACTGATACGAAGAACACTCGTAATGTCATTGGGCGAATTGACATTCGCTCTTTTGAGATTCGGTCTTGTGAGATCTCGCCTAGGTCTAAAATCTCGCGTGATTACCTTCCCTGTGCACAATGCTTTATGAATCTGCCAATCTGCAGCCTCGATTCCAAAAATTTAAAAAATACTTAAAAATTGTGTCCTGAGACCTTACCATTGGTTATGCACAATTAGCATGCAATCTCGTTCTCGATTCTTGTAAATCTCGAGATTGAAAGAGACTTGCTCTGTGGTCTTGTAAGATCTCGCCTAGGTCTAAAATCTCGCGTGATTACCTTCCCTGTGCACAATGCTTTATGAACAATCTGCCAATCTGCAGCCTCGATTCCTAAAAATCAAAAAAATACTTAAAAAATTATGTAATTGTAAACACATCATATAAAATTTTCTCAACAAACTTTTCCGATAGTGTGTTTACTCACGAACATTGTAAACACATCATTTAAAATTTTCTCAACAAACTTTTCCGATAGTGTGTTTACTCACGAACACGGATTTGGGCGTTTCTCGTACATAATATGCACGTTTCCGTAATTCCGTATGCGTGTGCCAGTTTCGTCCGTTGAACATGAGCAATTCAACGCTAAACCTTAGAATACGTTTTTAATTCCGCTGAGATACCATCGTAACAATAGAATATTCCATGATTACAAATAAGTTTGCACGAAAATTGCTTTCGCAGGCGAAGCTGTAACTAATACCAAAATTATGCAAAAAGAAAAATGTAAATTAGAAGTCTGAGTATGTGGCACATTGAATTAGTGAATGACTTAAATTGTAGTATATTTTTCAAGGTAATAATGTTGCCGGTTATTCGTTGCAGGATGTGAAGCAATATTTCACTGTGGAAGTGAGCAATTTGTTACGACTGGGTAGAGTGCACTGCAACTGCCAATTTTGCCCGACGTAATGTAAATGGTACAAATTCGATTTATCCCTATCGGGTTATTATTATGATACACGGTACGTGCACTTTCTCAGTTCGAGTAATACACGCATGAACGCAATATCGACAACTATGTGAATTTTCAAAGCGTCTTATTTTTTTTTTGTAGTCAGTTTGCCATCAGTGATAGTGAAATCTGCTATTCTAGGGGTATTTAATCGAAATTGAACCCTAACATGGAAAACGAGCAAAACTGAGAGTGAAAGCACGTCACACTTTTATTGGATCACGTCGCTCTTTTCTTTTACTCATTGGCGGTTCTCAAGTATTTACCAACTCTCATTGGTTAATTTATGGTAGACTGAACTCGTCTCGTCAGTCCATTCGACTGTCAAAAGAACGCATCATCGCTGGGTTACTTACCTACTTTAGGAAATGCATTCGTTTTTGTTATTTTTTCGTCACAGCTCTTTATTTAGATACAATGAGGATAAGTCAGGGAAATATTTTTATTTTGGGTCGACGAGACGGGTGGCCGAAACGTGTCCAATTTTTATCAACGTATAGTTTAGCGGAAAAATCTAAAAATTCAATACCCAGAAATTGATTAAGTATTGGTTTACCTATTCAAACAAGTGATACAATTCTGTCTTGTTATCTTGTCTCTATATTGTATCAGCTCAGAGAGATGAACATTTCCTTCTCACGCCCGGCCCGCAGTCGCATCGGCGCGATCTCGCCTACTGTTTCACCACCATTCCGGACTTGTTGTATTGCCGTTTAAGTAACGCGCTTTTCCTTTTGAGAATTCCAATATCAACAGGTACCATCTCATCTAACCTTGTGCCCGGTGTCATTGCATCTTTTATTGCATGCTAGTTTTAAATGTTCAAGGAAAAAATAATAGTTAAGAATTAATGATACTTTTTATGAGATAACAAAATGACTCAATGTTTTTCAATATATTTGAATTGTGGAATTCCATCTGAAAAACCTACGAATAATTTAATCAATATAGCAAATATTTGAACAAACCGACACCCGACACCAAATAGTTTCAATCCGGAATCAAATTAAGAAAGTTATTTGACTAAGTAACTAGACATTTTTGATTCAAGTGTTGATAGGTTGTAAATCAGACACACCTTTCTTTTCTGAACGAAATGATAGTAGCTTAACATTTATTCAACACGATTTATCGTGGCCATACAATCATGAGAACACAGATACCATACCAAAATCATAAGATCATTTGACAAGCACGCATTGTCTGCGGAGCCTTCGCACTCTTATTAGCTCAAATTGTATAGCAATTTATTTATTTTTTGCTCGTACAGTCAGCGCTATTTAGTTTTTTTCGTCTCTTTTATTTATATGTAGAATCGTGTTCTACACGTTTCCTGTTTTTTACGTGGGCTCTCAATTTGAAAACACGTTTATTATAATTATTGTAACAATCGCTGTGACGTAATGTGGTATTTATTCATACGGGTCGACTTGCTGGTCGATTTTAGTCAACTAGCGCTTTTTATCGAAAATCGAATCGCCACCACAAAATGTACTCTATACTCCCCACCTCATTGAAATTAGGTTTGCGATTTAAAAGAGATTGTTGATAAAAAGCGCTAATTGACTAAAATCGACCAGCAAGTGGCCTGCCAAGTCGACCCGTGAAAATATCACATTAGTAATACCAGTACGTGAATTTGTTTTTAAAGTTAATTACAACTTAGTTAAGTGTCTTTTATTACCCACGACGGACGAAACGGAACGGAGGCGGTATATGCGTTTGGGGTTAGAGGTTGTGTGTTTGTTCGTTTGTATGCTTGTCTGTTACCATTTTCCTCGGAAACTACTGGACCGATTTCGATGTGGTTTTTTGCATTCAAAAGGTTTCATTTCAGAGCCGGTTCTTAGACATATTTAATGGTGGTAGACCACCAGGGGGCGCTGCAGTTACCAGATAAGTCATGTTTGTCTATTATATTTTTTCTCGGAAACTACTGGGCAGATTTCGATGCGGTTTTTTATAATCAAAAGGTTTCATTACAGAGCAGATTCTTAGACATGTTTCATGGTGGTAGATCACCAGGGGGCGCTGTAGCAACCAGATAAGTCGGACTTGAAAAGTTCTCAAAAACTACTAAACTGATTTCGATGCGGTTTTCTATAATAGGTTTGTAGGTTATCGGCGATGGTTCTCAGATAGGTGTAGTAGTGTTTAGCTGCTAGAGGGCGCTGCAGTTATCATTTTCCCATTTAACTCCAGAGCGGATTGGCCGATTTAGATGCGGTTTTCTGTAATAGGTTTGTAGTTTGTCGGCGTTAGTTCTTGGTATTATGGTGTTGCTTAGCTGCTAGGGCGCGCTGTGGTAATCATTTTCCGAACGGTTTGACCGCTTTAGATGCGGTTTTTTAGGGTTCCGTAGCCTAAATGGCAAAAAACGGAACCCTTATAGATTCGTCATGTCTGTCTGTCTGTCTGTCCGTATGTCACAGCCACTTTATTCCGAAAGTATTAAGACTACACAGTTGAAACTTGGTAGGTAGATGTATTCTGTTAACCGCTTAACGAATTTAATACAAAAATAAGAAAAATAAAAGATTAAGGGGGGGGCTCCCCATACATGGAACTGAAATTTTTTTTTTCTTCAAACCAACACGTGTTGGGTGTCTATAGATAGGTCTTTAAAAATGACATTGAGGTTCCTAAGACAACTTTTTCTCAAAGTCAACCGTTTGAAAGATATTCAGCGCCAAAGTGGTAAAATGTGTGTCCCCCCCCTTTAACTTTTGAAATAAGAGAGTGAAAAATCTAAAAAAAATATATGCTGTAGATCTTAATAAACACTTTCAACCAAAATTGGTTTGAACGAGATATAGTAATTAGTTTTTGAGATATAGCACATTTTCCGAAACCGCAAATATAACTTTGTCATTCATACCAACACTGTGAAAAACAAAGTTATTTTTACAAACGAAAAATGATAGGTGGTATTAAATATGGTATGGTATAAGGTAACTACGGAACCCTATGGCGCGTGGCCCGACACGCACTTGGTCGGTTTTTGTTAAAGGTTTTGACAATAGTGTTCTTCAAATTATGCTTAAATTATTCTTTACTTACATTATTATGAAATGGATGTCAATCAAATTTTTTCACATTTCCGATTTGGGCATTCCATTGCACAAAAATTAAAAATCTGTAAGAAAGATGCGAAAGATCCTAAAAATTTCAATGACAAGTTATTTTAATTTTTTCACTCTTGTGAAGATATATCACAACCTTCTCCGCATAACTATTTTACAATAGGTAATGCATTTAAATGCTTTATGCATTTCGCTGGCTTTATGTGTGCAAAGTGCAAACAAAAAGGTTCTAAAACAACCGAAACAGTAACAGACACGGTTTGCACAACTGCATGTTTTTATCGATGAGGTTTGATGGGTGATTGATGTTTTTATCGATGAAGATTAAGGGGGGGGCTCCCCATACATGGAACTGAAATTTTTTTTTTCTTCAAACCAACACGTGTTGGGTGTCTATAGATAGGTCTTTAAAAATGACATTGAGGTTCCTAAGACAACTTTTTCTCAAAGTCAACCGTTTGAAAGATATTCAGCGCCAAAGTGGTAAAATGTGTGTCCCCCCCCCTTTAACTTTTGAAATAAGAGAGTGAAAAATCTAAAAAAAATATATGCTGTAGATCTTAATAAACACTTTCAACCAAAATTGGTTTGAACGAGATATAGTAATTAGTTTTTGAGATATAGCACATTTTCCGAAACCGCAAATATAACTTTGTCATTCATACCAACACTGTGAAAAACAAAGTTATTTTTACAAACGAAAAATGATAGGTGGTATTAAATATGGTATGGTATAAGGTAACTACGGAACCCTATGGCGCGTGGCCCGACACGCACTTGGTCGGTTTTTGTTAAAGGTTTTGACAATAGTGTTCTTCAAATTATGCTTAAATTATTCTTTACTTACATTATTATGAAATGGATGTCAATCAAATTTTTTCACATTTCCGATTTGGGCATTCCATTGCACGAAAATTAAAAATCTGTAAGAAAGATGCGAAAGATCCTAAAAATTTCAATGACAAGTTATTTTAATTTTTTCACTCTTGTGAAGATATATCACAACCTTCTCCGCATAACTATTTTACAATAGGTAATGCATTTAAATGCTTTATGCATTTCGCTGGCTTTATGTGTGCAAAGTGCAAACAAAAAGGTTCTAAAACAACCGAAACAGTAACAGACACGGTTTGCACAACTGCATGTTTTTATCGATGAGGTTTGATGGGCGAATCGAAGATATTTTGAGTGACGTGACCCAAAAATGTGATGTTTTACGAAATCGTTAATAAAATTGATTCTTTTGTAAATAATGTTAATATTTCACCTTTATGCAAGTAGCTAGTGTTCTTTACATTATCGGTTGATGCAAGATCGTTTCCCACGAATGCAAATTGCATTATACGATTGTATTGAAATCATGTAGGTAATACCTCTAGAAGTTGTTTAAGTATTGAATAGAGCAATTATTGGCACAGATCTACGGGATTTTTTCAAATCTAGGGACGAATGTGCAATAGAATCGATAACGTTTTTAGAATTACTTTGATTTGTTTCAGAATGATATAAATTACAATATTTTTTAAAACTCACGTTCTTCAGCGTTTTTGTTTGTGTGGCCAGTTTACAGATAGCACCTATCTAGGGAATTCGATTCCGGCCCTTATTTCTAATCCCGGGATTATTTCGGGATTGAAGATTAAAAATAAAAATATGGAAATCTTCTAAAAATCGGCTCTTTAATCAACAAATGAAAATAGACAAAAATAAACGTTGAGTTTAAGTTGAGTTCGAGCTCAGTTAGAGTTGAGTTCGGGTAGAGGCTGAGTTGAGTTCGGGATGAGCGCGTGGCGTGTGAGGTTGTATCGACAAAATATAACGGTAAAGCTCAAAATTGTAAGCGTTATATTTCAAGGAGTGGGCTGGAGTTGAGTTGAGTTTGAGTTGAATTCGGGTTGAGGTTGGGTCGTGTGTTATCGTCTGAACGCAGCCTGAGAGTTTTTCATCATTGAATTCACGGTTCGTATAAATTTGCTATTTCTCTGGCCCCGTGTCCAACTGCATCGGCCCATCTTGCCATGCACAATTACACAACAAATGGTTTTAAGACACTCGCAAGACTTTCAAAAACTCTTATCTGTATTTCAAATCTTTTATCATTTTAATTCGATTATAAGATGGCGAAGAAACGTTTTCTGTTTTGAGAAATTGTAAATCGACTTGCGTTGCGTTTATATGCGAGCGTAATAAACTAATTTTCTAGGATGTGAAATGCTTAAGTAAAACAAACTACCTCTGATTTGATCTGACTCTATTTTCCGACTTCAAAAGGAGGGAGGTACTCAATTCGACCAGTTTTTTTTTTTTTTTTTTTTTTTTTTTTTTGTTTTTTGTATGTACACCGATTACTCGAAGACGGCTGGACCGATTGAAATGATTCAAACGTTATTACATTAGGTAAACTTTCAAGTTGGTCCCATTTTTTAAAATTTTGAAATCGGTTCAGTACTTTTCAATTAATCTTGAAAAAAGCACTAAAATAGTATGATTTTGTGTGAACTACCTCGATGATCAGTCGTATAACTTCTTTGTTTATGAACTGAGAAAGATAATTATTTTTTTGTTGGAAAAGGGATATCTTAAGTGTAGTTCTTTAACCGACTTAAAAAAGGAGGTTCTCAGTTTGACCCGCATGTATGTATGTTTCTTCGCGATTAACTCACGTTTGGCTGAGCCGATTTAAATTTCTACCTAAATAATATACCTATACTATCTAATACAAAAAAACCGGCCAAGTGCGTGTCGGGCCACGCGCCATAGGGTTCCGTAGTTACCTTATACCATACCATATTTAATACCACCTATAATTTTTCGTCTGTAAAAATAACTTTGTTTTTCACAGTGTTGGTATAAATGACAAAGTTATATTTGCGGTTTTGGAAAATTTGCTATATCTCAAAAATTAATTATTATATCCCGTTCAAACCAATTTTGGTTGAAAGTGTTTATTAAGATCTATAGCATATATTTTTTTTTTAGATTTTTCACTCTCTTATTTCAAAAGTTAAAGGGGGGGGGGGACACACATTTTACCACTTTGGCGGTGAATCTTTCAAACGGTTGACCTTGAGAAAAAGTTGTCTTAGAAACCTTAATGTCATTTTTAAAGACTTATCTATAGACACTCAACACGTGTTGGTTCGAAGAAAAAAATTTTTTTCAGTTTCAGTTCCATGTATGGGGAACCCCCCCTTAATCTTTTATTTTTCTTATTTTTGTATTAAATTCGTTAAGCGGTTAACAGAATACATCTACCTACCAAGTTTCAACTGTGTAGTCTTAATACTTTCGGAATAAAGTGGCTGTGACATACGGACAGACAGACAGACAGACATGACGAATCTATAAGGGTTCCGTTTTTTGCCATTTAGGCTACGGAACCCTAAAAAGTACCTACACTAAAAATAAAAAAATAAAAAATTGTTTAAAAAAACAAAAAACCGACTTCAAAAAACCTACCTCTAAAAAGCAAGAAATAATATTCGTAATAATAAAACACGTCTATTGAAGTCGGGTGGGGCTTTTAGAATAAAAAAAAGGGATTTGTACTCCAGCCCCACCCGACTTCAATAGGCGTGTTTTATTATTACGAATATTATTTCTTGCTTTTTAGAGGTAGGTTTTTTGAAGTCGGTTTTTTGTTTTTTTTCAGATTTACAGTAATAAGTTGTTATTAAATAAATTATAGTAAGTATGTCTTTTTGTGCATAAAACTCAAAATTCAACATTATACTTTATTCAAGAACCTGTTCTAACTATGCTAGCTAAATGCTATTTTCGTCTTTACATTTCTATGTCTAACTAGTGTGTTTTTGCCCAATGTTTTCAATGCTGCACAATTTAACTGCATAGCTTAGTGTTATTTGTGGTTAATGCTTCCTTTGTTGTTACCAAAAATGTTATTTTAATAGCCTTGAATCAATGTCACTAGCGTCGCTCGCTTTATGTTATATTACTAGTATAGTATTATATTATCTGTGGTTAAGTACTATGGGCAACAGCGTCGCTTAACCAGTTTGCAACAAAATTCGTGTGCGCGCGTATCGCCCCTGTACGAACTAACGGCCTGGGGCCGTACCGGCTAACGAATCGAGCTTCGAAAAATTTGCCGAGTTTCAAATTAAAAAAGATAAATTGAAGTAAGGAATTTCGTATTGTACTATTTTTTGAAGTTATTTGGAAGATATGGATGTTTGTGTGACCTCATGAATTAGGGTTCGCCATTTTGGCCCAATTGGAGCTCGATTTATCTGTTTTAATTTGAAACCCGACAGACTTTTCGAAGCTCGATTCGTTAGCCGGTACGGCCCCTGGTCACAGCTCGCCGCGGCAGGCGGCGCGGCAAGCGAATTCACTAATCACTGCGCGGTCGTGACGACGAGCTGAGAGACCGCCATCGAGACAGCGCGCAGTGATTATTGAATTCGCTTGCCGCGCCGCCCGCCGCGGTGAGCTGTGGCTGGGCCGTAAAAGTATGTGACAGCGGGCGCGGCGTGCAAGCAATTTTAACCTTAGCAGTGGTTAAGCGACGCTGTTGCCCATGGTACATATGTACTTAAACATTGATCATGATGAATCTTTTAGAATTAGAATGCATTAAACTAGAATACGTTTATTATTTCAAAATATATCATGCTTTGTCTCAGTTTTGTCTATGTTGAATCTTCTTCGAGTCAATGGGTCTTCTAATATATCCACATATCGTCCAGTGGTTGGTTTTTTTAAACCATGAAGATATGTAGATGGATATTATAAATTATCGTATTATCCACCTACTACCAGGCTTATTTACCGGAAACCAGACGGATATTCGATAATCATTTCCCGCTGCACAATGTAGCATCTTTGTCCTTATTCGTAGAAATCATTATAAAGTACGCTGCGATGCTAAAAACGACTATTCAAATGGGCGGCACTCGTATACAGTTATAAACAAAACATAATAAGAGGTTACGAAAATATAAAACTGGGTACCTACTCATCATGATGCGTAACGGTATTTTATGAGCTGTTCCGAAGCATCTAGAGCTAATGTCGAAGCATGTATCTTAAATGTACTTTGTAGAATTTAATTAACACCACTTAAACATTCACCATGTGGATAAATAAAAGGTTTATGATGATGATTAGCTACATTTATAACACGAAGACGAAAATCTTCGAATGTTTTTAGTAAGTATATGATATGAGTCACGTACAATAACAAGCTGTTATTAAGTTCTTATCTTCTTGAATTTCTTTGTCGTATCAACGAAAAATAATCAGGAAAATTGAGTCACTTAACGTCGAAAAGAAATTGAAGATTCTGTATTGAGTATAATTTTTTTTCTAAGTCATACCGGAGTTGTTCCTGTTGTATTGTACTCGCCAGAAGATACAATTTCTTAAAATGTAAATGCAAATAGATATCTTATAAATCATCTGCAAATATTTAAGATGGAGGAGTGGAGTTTTGCGATAGCGACTTTCTGTTTTCTGGTCTTCTATGGATCTTATGGTTGAACCGATAACCGATTCACAACCGAAGGTAAAACGAGTTATTTTGAACCCCAAAGGAAGCTAGAAGTAAAATTTATTTTTATAAAAATTACATTAAACTTGTCATCATGAGATCATTAGATGGTATAGAATAGATAAAAGGCAGATATTTATTTTCGATTTTTTCAATTTATCTGAATATTACAATAATTTTAAAATTAGAAAATAATTCTTCTTTTCTAGAAAAGAAGAATCACATAACAAAAGCATTGTAAGACATGAAATAAAACTCTAGTTGGGCACTTAGGCCCGTTTGATTATATACCTACAAGTTTGGCCCATTTATCAATCATCGTTGTCGTCAATTGATACGCTCATGTCGCTCATTGTGACGGGAATGATTTGACTCGATGCAGTGATAGTAATGATTATAACATAATACAACTCTACCTTGCATAGATATCCTTGAAAAGAGGATATCCTCAGCTTATACATCTCGTTATAATTATTATCTTTATCAATTAATGTCGTCTTTAAATGCCAAGCCTTTCATAAACGTATTCTGACACATTTAAAAATAACTCTTTGTTGTTTGTTTGGTTATTTGTTATTCTGTAGCGCAATGTTGTAATTAAAAATACACACACCGTTTTAGTTTACTTTCGTATTCGCTGTCTATGTCATCATTAATTGTCAAGCAAATTGTACAAATATTATCCTATTCACAAACACAACGGTAGTAATAAAAACATTCGAGTAGGTACCCTCGACTGGCAAAACATTTACATTATAGTCCATAGAAAAGCATACTCATGTTAGAAATTCGTGATCGACGATTTTGCAAGTTTGGCCACGTTGCCGCATATGGAATCTACCGTTTACGTACCGTCCGATTCCACGCACTCATCATTATTACAGCGTGTTTATGAAACTGTCATTATGTTGCGAACAGACAACCACAATTGCGCATGTGTCTGTAATTTACATATTGTTGAGTCGCGCCGAGTGAAAACAAACAATTGGTAGATCCGGCAGTTCCGAGTGGCGACTAATCATGTGAGTGGGCGCCTTAATGTTGCAGCTTTGTGGCATAATAATAATACGGGCACAGTTTAACGAGATACGCACGCGGCCTTGCGCTGACGCAACTGAAGAAAGTGAAACTATGAAATCGCCGCCAAAACGCCACCGTGTCGCGTAAAAAGCGTGCTTTTTGCTGTTGTTTGTCAACGGCGCAGGCGGCGGCCTGCAAACAGGCACCGGGTGATTACCGCCGCGGCAGCTTTCTCGCTGCGCCATTGTGGACGCAACTAGTTTTAGTTAACTTCTACTTACTAATCATTGGGGGCCGTAATTTGATATAATTTGTGGTGAAACACGTAACTGTCGGCGTGTTTGCGCTGCCCTAACAGCTTTTTTTCCATCCTAGATTGTTTACTTGTCGAATGGCATGCTATAAATCGTGCCGCGGATATTCTATTTAGTTCCACCTTATTGCTTGTATGCAACTGTGTCAATAATTGCAGTATGTATCTCATCACTTGCAGTATGTACAATTTACGTGTAAATAATGTACATAATGTGTACCTAGAACTTAATTCTTGTTCCAAGAAAACTTTACATCTCTCGTTTCCCATTACAATAGTACTATCTGCAGTCTAGGCAAATGTGTGAAATCTGTAAAATTATTATTTTTTCAATTGGATTTGGATATCTTTATATTTTTATATCCATAATTACAAATGTATTTCTAAAAGAAGATTGTATCAAAATTGACGCAAAAATAGAAACGAACAAACTATCTAAGTCTGGGTTTTTGGTCCAAACATTTTGGACCTCCTTTCTGTGTGCTTTTCACCAAAAGTGAACATTAACAATTAATAAAGATTAGTTTTTAAAGCAAAAGAAGTGGTTTATAACTGCTATTGTATATAGCAGTTATAAACCACCAAAGTGACATTACTTCGGTAAGTTAGTTGTAACACTTCCTTGCTTGTGCTTGTTCAATCACGTAAAACGAATTGTTTTGACTGCCAATGTAAACTTTAAACTCTAGGTATGTACGCTCGGTTAAATATTGCACGTGTTTATAATGCTTGAACTTAAATCACATAATTTAAACTCGACAGATTAAATATAACATCGCTCGATTCTACTGCACATTACCCAATCGTGCAATAATCGCAGTGATTTAAAATTTTCCAGTGAAAATTGCTTGTTGCAACAGATGCTGATCGGTGTGACTTTCATTTAACATTTGAATTTATTGTACAAAGGTATGGATGGACATTTTGCAACATCTTTGTGTTATTGAATTTATTTATAAATCACCGGTTTATACTTAGGTATACCAATAAAGCATTCACATTGAGTTACTGTTAGAGGTACTACTACTCGGTAGTGTCGGTACATTTTAACTCAACGAACCCATTTGGCATATTCCTACTTACTATACTTATGTAACCTAAAGGAATTACCGGAAAATGACAAAAATCACAAACAACAATAACATTCATGAGAATATAAGACACAATACGAGCACAGTACCTTTTAGCCCTAATGATCGTTCGCTGCCTACAAATAAAAGAGCCTATTTGAACGCTTTATGTTCGCGGTAAAACTTGGCAGTTGAAAAAACTAATTTAGCAATACGTTTTTATAATGCAACAGCCAGCATGTACAATGGTGGAGGAAGAGAGACTGTTCGGGCGTAAGCACTCGAGCATGGCGCAATTTTACGCTAGGGAACACGGCGACATTATTTTGTGTACTTACAGTAAAGTACCTTCTTGTGTATCCGTTTGTTTTCATTCGAATCTATGAATGAATATTGCTATCATCATAATCTACACAATTTTAAATCTAAATCTTGTAATAAATTATACCAAAGCGTAATTGCATTGCAAAGTTGTAGGATAGTGTTCCTATTTGGTGACTCATCCATCAGCCAGTTGTGTTGTGATTGTATCAGACAGAGCAGCTTTCTATACTAGACTTTAGAGATTATAGTATGGAACTTAAATTGTCAAAATTAACTTTAAGTACACTTTATAAAACTATAATATTGTTTCGTAATTAATTTGTTGTGTTGTCATCGTTATCATTAGATAATGATCCTATGATTACACTTGTTTGATGTTTTGCTGTGCTGTTAATGTATTTTTTTTTGACATTATCAATTACCTTCATTATTTTCATCTTTATTACGCATTATCTTCTTCTATTATATCAGCACGCAACGTCATCTCCTTGTTAGTATTTTACAAATTGTCGTCGTCTACAAAAAGTTTAATGGGTTCCAACTCCCAAAGTATAATGTCCAGTCCAAGTATTAGTTTCACGTGTAATGTCAGCGTTAACATCAACAGGTGGTCGTGGCAATCATTCCCTTGATTGGATTTACAGCAAATTGCTTTAACATTGAAAATAGTTGTCACGAACTTAACCTCATTACCGTCACCGCTGTGGTGCCAGTTCTCTGGATCATTATTCCATCGCTTGCGACCCATTAACATCAGTCATCATGACAAGGAATATGTTCGTATCAGCTTTTTGTTCGTTTCTAATTATTGTCGTGTCGAGTGTGCCGAATTCTACTGTGTAAAAACTACCAACCACCTACTAGAAAACTCCTTTGCTTGTTTTTTGCTATTATTAATAAAGTACTGTCGACGTCGAATTAGTTTTTCATAGATAGGATTTTAAGCAAAATCACTGAACTGAGACGTTACATAAACAAATCAACGTAGGTAATCGTTGTTAAAATCGTAAAATAAGACTATCCATAAACCAGTAAAACTTTTTATGAAGATAGGCAGCCATTACACACGTCAATCTGGTTTCAATCTGATCAAAACCGCAGATTGATGGAATTTGATGCGGTTAGTTTGCGACGTTACACGGTCAATCCAGCGAGATCTGGATCGCAGTAGATCTTGGTAGATTGACAATCTACCACGATCCACGGTGATCTTTGGTAGGGTTGCCAACTTTTTGCATTAATTTTCGCGTGATATCGATCGATGACCTGAGTGGTGCAGTATTCAACATGCCAGTCTACCACGCAAGAGATCCCGGGTTCGATTCCCGGACGTAATTGAAATGATGAATTTTAATTTCTGTGACGGTCTGCGTATAGTACCTATCTATTTCGAAAAATAAGTAAGTACCTAGTAAAATCTGTTGTCTAGCACCCATTTTATGCCTTGATTAGTTAGGGTTAGATGAATATCGATTTTAATTACGATATTTAATTTTACACACACATGTGTGTAAAATTACCTAAATATCGATATTTATAATACGATATTACCCAGCTATGAACTGAGTGCCAAATTTCATCCAAATCAGTTCAGCTTCAGAAGGCTGAACTGATTTTGATGAAATTTGGCACACATCATATTATGTAGTTTATATCCTGGTATAGTAATAACATCGAGGTAAATAGTATTTTTCAAAACATTGCAAAAATATAGTAGGTAGGTTTATAGGAAATTTATGAAAAAATATAGTCCACATTTATTTTTAACTAGCTTCCTTTAAAAATTAAAAATAGGGTACATAGGGCAGGTACTTCCTAGGGTACCAAACTAACTGTGTGCCAAATTTCATCATCTTTTACTGCAATCCAATATTTTAACCGACTTATAAAAAGGAGGAGATTCTCTTTTCATCTGTATATTTTTTAAGGGATTCTTCAAATGCCCACGCGCATTAGTCACGGCCGGAAAGCAAGTTAAAAATAAATATGGGCTACATTTTTTATAAATTTCTCAAAAGAACTTACTAAAGTATTTTACCCTAGGGTACCTTTGATTGACCAAGATAAAACAAATCCTATGGCAGCCATTACACACGTCAATCTGGTTTCAATCTGATCAAAACCGCAGATTGATGGAATTTGATGCGGTTGGTTTGCGACGTTACACGGTCAATCCAGCAAGATCTGGATCGCAGTAGATCTTGGTAGATTGACAATCTACCACGATCCACGGTGGTCTTTGGCAGGGTTGCCAACTTTTTGCATTAATTTTCGCGTAATATCGATCGATGACCTCAGTGGTGCAGTATTCAACATGCCAGTCTACCACGCAAGAGGTCCCGGGTTCGATTCCCGGACGAAATCGAAATGATAAATTTTAATTTTTGAGTGACGGGTCTGCGTATAATAAGTACATATTTATTTCGAAAAGTTAGTACCTATTAAAAACCCAAAAGCACCCATTTTATGCCTTGGTTTGGTTAGTTTAGGGTTAGATGGCGCTGTGTGTGTAAAATCAAATATCTATATTTATAATACTATTTTACCAAGCTATGAACTATCTGAGTGGCAAATTTCATCCAAATCAGTTCAGCTTCAGAAGGCTGAACTGATTTTGATGAAATTTGGCACACATACATATACAGTTATAGCCTGGTATAGTAATAATAATATCGAGGTAAAAAAGTATTTTTCAAAACATTGCAAAAAATATAGTAAGTAGACTTTTGGAAAATTTATGAATAAATAAAGTCCTCATTTATTTTAACTAGCTTCCTTTAAAAAATAAAAATAGGGTACATAGGGTAGGTACTTCCTAGGGCACCAAACTAACTGTATGCCAAATTTCATCATCTTTCACTGCAATCCAATTTTTTTAACCGACTTAAAAAATGAAGGAGGGTTCTGTTCTCTTCATCTGTATATTTTTTTGCATGTAGTCATGGGCGGGAGCTAGTTAAAAATAAATGTGGGCTATATTTTTTATAAATTTCTCAAAAGTACTTACTAAAGTATTTTACCCTAGGGTACCTTTGACCAGGATAAAAAGTATCTTATAATTTAATCCAGGCTATAAACTGTGTGTCAAACTTCATTCAAATCATTCAGCCTTAAAAACTAACATACAGACGAACAGAGAAACAAGCTCCTGCTTTTTTATAGTTGGTTAAAAATATTTAATCGCAGTATATTGTGCTAGATTGTCAGTCTACCATGGTAGATTGACAATCTACCACAATCTACCGCGATCCGATGCAAGCAGATTGTGGTAGATTAACAATCTACCGTGGTAGACTGACAATCTACCACAATCTAATGCGATTCGATATTTTTAACCGACTTCAAAATAGCAGGAGGTTGTTTTTTTGTTCGTCTGTATGTTTTTTTTAGGGTATTTTTCAAATATCCACCCGGATGTGGTCGCGGGCGGAAGCTAGTTAAAAATAAATATTGGCTATATTTTTTACAAATTTCTCAAAAGTACTTACTAAAGTATTTTACCCTAGGGTACCTTTGACCAGGATAAAAAGTATCTTATAATTTAATCCAGGCTATAAACTGTGTGTCAAACTTCATTCAAATCATTCAGCCTTAAAAACTAACATACAGACGAACAGAGAAACAAGCTCCTGCTTTTTTGTAGTTGGTTAAAAATATTTGATCGCAGTATATTGTGCTAGATTGTCAGTCTACCATGGTAGATTGACAATCTACCACAATCTACCGCGATCCGATGCAAGCAGATTGTGGTAGATTGACAATCTACCGTGGTAGACTGACAATCTACCACAATCTAATGCGATTCGATATTTTTAACCGACTTCAAAAAAGCAAGAGGTTATTTTTCTGTTCGTCTGTATGTTTTTTCTAGGGTATTTTTCAAATGTCCACCCGGATGTAGTCGCGGGCGAAAGCTAGTTAAAAATAATTATGGGCTATATTTTTTTTAAATTTCCCAAAAGAACTACAAATTAATTTCAGTGATTTAAAAAATCTCTAGGGTACCTTTGACCGAGATACAAAATATCATAAGTTTTATCCAGACTATAAACTGTTTGCCAAATTTCATCTAAATCAGTTCAACCTCCATAAAAAAAATTACAACGACCAGAGAACCTCTTCCTTTTTTGAAGTCGGTTAAAGATATCGGATCGCAGTAGATTCTGCTAGATTATCAGTCTACCGTGGTAGATTGACAATCTTCCACTCTACACACAATCACAATCTACTGCGATCCGATATTCTTAACCGACTTCAAAAAAGGAGAAGGTTCTCTGTTCGTTTGTATGTTTATTTTTTAAGGGGATTTTTCGAATATCCAACAGGATATAGTCGCGGGCGGAAGCTAGTTAAAAATAAATATGGGCTGTAATATGTTTTTATAAATTACCCCAAAAGTACTACATATTAATTTCAATGTTTTAAAAAATAAAAATACCTTTGATACCTTTGACCGAGATAAAAAGTATCCTATGTTTTTATCTAGGCTAATTTAGCGCACAGTTTGTGCGCTAAATTTCATCTAAATCAGTTCAGCCTTCAAAAAACATGTGTACGATAGCAGCAGTAGATTGCGATGAGCAGACTGCAAGTTCTCTGTTCGTACTTCGTTTGTATGTTTGTTTTTTAATGATTGTTCGAATGTCCACCCACGCGGATGTAGTCGCGGGCGGAAGCTAGTTAAAAATAAATGTGGACTACATTTTTATAAATATCCCTATAAAATGTTTAATTGTTTTGAAAATAATACTATTACCTCGAAAAAAAGGTACCAACCCTAAGGCAGCCATTACACACGTCAATCTGGTTTCAATCTGATCAAAACCGCAGATTGATGGAATTTGATGCGGTTGGTTTGCGACGTTACACGGTCAATCCAGCAAGATCTGGATCGCAGTAGATCTTGGTAGATTGACAAACTACCACGATCCACGGTGGTCTTTGGCAGGGATGCCAACTTTTTGCATTAATTTTCGCGTGATATCGATCGATGACCTCAGTGGTGCAGTATTCAACATGCCAGTCTACCACGCAAGAGGTCCCGGGTTCGTTCCCCGGACGAAATCAAAATGATAAATTTTAATTTCTGAGTGACGGGTCTGCGTATAATAAGTACATAACTATTTGGAAAAGTTAGTACCTATTAAAAACCCAAAAGCACCCATTTTATGCCTTGGTTAGTTTAGGGTTAGATGGCGCTGTGTGTGTAAAATCAAATATCGATATTTATAATACTATTTTACCAAGCTATGAACTATCTGAGTGCCAAATTTCATCCAAATCAGTTCAGCTTCAGAAGGCTGAACTGATTTTGATGAAATTTGGCACATATACAGTTATAGCCTGGTATAGTAATAATAATATCGAGGTAAAAAAGTATTTTTCAAAACATTGCAAAAAATATAGTAAGTAGACTTTTGGGAAATTTATGAAAAAATAAAGTCCTCATTTATTTTTAACTAGCTTCCTTTAAAAAATAAAAATAGGGTACATAGGGTAGGTACTTCCTAGGGCACCAAACTAACTGTATGCCAAATTTCATCATCTTTCACTGCGATCCAATTTTTTAACCGACTTAAAAATGAAGGAGGGTTCTGTTCTCTTCATCTGTATATTTTTTTGTATGTAGTCATGGGCGGGAGCTAGTTAAAAATAAATGTGGGCTATATTTTTTATAAATTTCTCAAAAGTACTTACTAAAGTATTTTACCCTAGGGTACCTTTGACCAGGATAAAAAGTATCTTATAATTTAATCCAGGCTATAAACTGTGTGTCAAACTTCATTCAAATCATTCAGCCTTAAAAACTAACATACAGACGAACAGAGAAACAAGCTCCTGCTTTTTTATAGTTGGTTAAAAATATTTGATCGCAGTATATTGTGCTAGATTGTCAGTCTACCATGGTAGATTGACAATCTACCACAATCTACCGCGATCCGATGCAAGCAGATTGTGGTAGATTGACAATCTACCGTGGTAGACTGACAATCTACCACAATCTAATGCGCTTCGATATTTTTAACCGACTTCAAAACAGCAGGAGGTTGTTTTTTTGTTCGTCTGTATGTTTTTTTTAGGGTATTTTTCAAATGTCCACCCGGATGTGGCCGCGGGCGGAAACTAGTTAAAAATAAATATTGGGCTGTAATATGTTTTTATAAATTACCCCAAAAGTACTACATATTAATTTCAATGTTTTAAAAAATAAAAATACCTTTGATACCTTTGACCGAGATAAAAAGTATCCTATGTTTTTATCTAGGCTAATTTAGCGCACAGTTTGTGCGCTAAATTTCATCTAAATCAGTTCAGCCTTCAAAAAACACGTGTACGATAGCAGCAGTAGATTGCGATGAGCAGACTGCAAGTTCTCTGTTCGTACTTCGTTTGTATGTTTGTTTTTTAATGATTGTTCGAATGTCCACCCACGCGGATGTATTCGCGGGCGGAAGCTAGTTAAAAATAAATGTGGACTACATTTTTATAAATATCCCTATAAAATGTTTAATTGTTTTGAAAATAATACTATTACCTCGAAAAAAAGGTGCCAACCCTAAGCCAGACCAAGCCAGATTGACGTAGATTGACAATCCAGCACAATCTGATCACGCCAGACCGCGCCAGATTGAAACAGATCGCGAACAACGTTACACAATCAATCTCTGTCAATCTTTGTCAGTCTGGCACGGTCTGGATTGTGTGTGTAATGGGTGCCTAAAAGTAAAGTGTGAACTTTACCTACCTGAGATACTGGCTGTTCTGCGTTGTGTAAAAATTTAAGGTACTGAAATGTCCATGATTTTGGTACATAAACTTCACTCGTACCAGAACCCGACCTTTTTGAAGTGATTATCCTTTTTAATTCTCTTCGGTAGTTTGACCGAAGACAATTGATTTTTTTCTTCACGTCTTCTACTGTGGCACGAGGTTTAATTTTCACTAAGATTTTTAGGAGCTTCTCATAAACAGTTCTTCGTTTGTATTTATTTAAATATTCTCTGCATTTCTTATCCCATAACTCAGGTAATGTTTCCAGAGTTACGATGAAATTTTCTTCTGGATTAGTACTCGTCGACGGCGGCGGTGTCTTTGACGTTAATAGCACTGTCGGCCACGCCGGCGGCGGCGGTGACGGCGGCGGTGACGGCACGTCGTCGATGTTGTCATCCGAATCCATCGCGGCGGCGCGTACAAGTGCGAGCGAACGCTGGCCGAAAACTGAATGACAGAGAGAGACGAGACGAGAGCGCACGAGCCGCACGGCGCGGCGGCGCGGGGGCGCGGGTCGCGGGCGGGGCGGCGGCATCAGGCGGCGTGTGGAGCGGCAAAATCAAAGCGCGCAATCCGCGCCGCCGCCCGCCGCCGCCGCTGCAGCTGGGTTGCGTTCCGAACCTACGCTCCGGGTGCAACCAAACGCTCTAACGGCGGCGTTCCAAACATTAGAGCGTAATTTTAATTTTTAAAATGATCATAGTAGATCCTCAAAAACGGATTTTATTTGATTCAAAATAAAGGAAAGTTTCAATTATTCGTATTTCAAATGGAAAACGAAGACTTTGTACTATTAATGACATTTAAAGTTCTTGGTCGTTTTGAACATTAGAGTTAGTTAAAAAACCGGCCAAGTGCGAGTCGGACTCGCGCACGAAGTGTTCCGTACCAAAAAGCGGCAAAAAACATGTTTGTTGTATGGGAGCCCCCCTTAAATATTAATTTTATTCTGTTTTTGTATTTGTTGTTATGGCGGCAACAGAAATACATCATCTGTGAAAATTTCAACTGTCTAGCTATCATGGTTCATGAGATACAGCCTGGTGACAGACAGACAGACAGACCGACAGACAGACAGACGGACAGCGGAGTCTTAGTAATAGGGTCCCGATTTGCCACACCAGCCATCTGGTGGAATGGAAAGAGAAGCTTAGTAAAAAAAATACATTGACACACATTTTTATCAACGCCATCTATCGAGCCTACAGTTTTTTGTCATTTTGAAAAGCCCTCATTGCGAAGACAAGGTTCAAAATAAATTGAAAATTTTTGACACTTTGTACAACCTGACGTGCTACTGACTGTACATAAGCATGATTGTCTATTCAAAGTTTTACTCCTTCCTAAGAAGGTTACTCATTATTAATTACACAATAATAGTACTGTGGAGACAAAGGTACTTTATAATTAATAAATAATAAAAAAAAATTAAGTTCATATGAATAAAGCTTATTTGATCATGGGAACGGAGCGCGGAAGGTGGTTCGCGGAGCGCGGAGCGCGGAGCGTGGTTCGCGGAGCGCGGTTCGCGGAGCGCGGTTCGCGGAGCGCGGAGCGCGGACGTCTGCTGCGCTCCGCGCGTCCACATTGCGCTCCGCGAACCTGCAACAGAGGTTCGCGGAGCGCGAGGTTCGCGAACCTAAGTGGGGACACACCCTAACACTTGCATATTTCATTTGAACCTAGTCATTTGCGGGCGCTCCATCAAAACAAATACTTTTAGCAATTTAAAGTGAGCAGGTAATTATAACGAACTGAATGTTTACTCCTGGTCTACACAGTTGTCTATTTCGAAACAAACAAAAAAACTTATGTTAAGCCATAGCTAACACTTGCATCTTTTATTTGAACTCAGTCATTTGCGGGCGCTCCATCAAAACAAATACTTTTAGCAATTTAAAGTGAGCAGGTAATTATAACGAACTGAATGTTTACTCCTGGTCTACACAGTTGTCTATTTCGAAATAAACGAAAAGACTTATGTAGGGCCATAGCTAACACTTGCATCTTTCATTTGAACCTAGTCATTTGCGGGCGCTCCATCAAAACAAATACTTTTAGCAATTTAAAGTGAGCAGGTAATTAAAACGAACTGAATGTTTACTCCTGGTCTACACAGTTGTCTATTTCGAAACAAACGAAAAGACTTATATAGGGCCATAGCTAACACTTGCATCTTTCATTTGAACTCAGTCATTTGCGGGCGCTCCATCAAAACAAATACTTTTAGCAATTTAAAGTGAGCAGGTAATTATAACGAACTGAATGTTTACTCCTGGTCTACACAGTTGTCTATTTCGAAACAAACGAAAAGACTTATGTAGGGCCATAGCTAACACTTGCATCTTTCATTTGAACCTAGTCATTTGCGGGCGCTCCATCAAAACAAATACTTTTAGCAATTTAAAGTGAGCAGGTAATTAAAACGAACTGAATGTTTACTCCTGGTCTACACAGTTGTCTATTTCGAAACAAATGAAAAGACTTATGTAGGGCTATAGCTAAGACTTGCATCTTTCATTTGAACCTAGTCATTTGCGGGCGCTCCTTCAAAACAAATACATTTAGCGGTTTGAAGTGAGTAGGTAATTATAACGCACCGTATGTTTGCTCCTGGTCTACACAGTTGTCTATTTCGAAACAAACGAAAAGACTTATGTAGGGCCATAGCTAATACTTGCATCTTTCATTTGAAACTAGTCATTTGCGGGCGCTCCATCAAAACAAATACTTTTAGCAATTTAAAGTGAGCAGGTAATTATAACGAACTGAATGTTTACTCCCGGTCTACACAGTTGTCTATTTCGAAACAAACGAAAAAACTTATGTTAAGCCATAGCTAAGACTTGCATCTTTCATTTGAACCTAGTCATTTGCGGGCGCTCCATCAAAACAAATACTTTTAGCAATTTAAAGTGAGCAGGTAATTATAACGAACTGAATGTTTACTCCTGGTCTACACAGTTGTCTATTTCGAAACAAATGAAAAGACTTATGTAGGGCCATAGCTAAGAGTTGCATCTTTCATTTGAACCTAGTCATTTGCGGGCGCTCCTTCAAAACAAATACATTTAGCGGTTTGAAGTGAGTAGGTAATTATAACGCACCGTATGTTTGCTCCTGGTCTACACAGTTGTCTATTTCGAAACAAACGAAAAGACTTATGTAGGGCCATAGCTAACACTTGCATCTTTCATTTGAACCTAGTCATTTGCGGGCGCTCCATCAAAACAAATACTTTTAGCAATTTAAAGTGAGCAGGTAATTATAACGAACTGAATGTTTACTCCCGGTCTACACAGTTGTCTATTTCGAAACAAACGAAAAAACTTATGTTAAGCCATAGCTAAGACTTGCATCTTTCATTTGAACCTAGTCATTTGCGGGCGCTCCATCAAAACAAATACTTTTAGTAATTTAAAGTGAGCAGGTAATTATAACGAACTGAATGTTTACTCCTGGTCTACACAGTTGTCTATTTCGAAACAAATGAAAAGACTTATGTAGGGCCATAGCTAAGACTTGCATCTTTCATTTGAACCTAGTCATTTGCGGGCGCTCCTTCAAAACAAATACATTTAGCGGTTTGAAGTGAGTAGGTAATTATAACGCACCGTATGTTTGCTCCTGGTCTACACAGTTGTCTATTTCGAAACAAACGAAAAGACTTATGTAGGGCCATAGCTAACACTTGCATCTTTCATTTGAACCTAGTCATTTGCGGGCGCTCCATCAAAACAAATACTTTTAGCAATTTAAAGTGAGCAGGTAATTATAACGAACTGAATGTTTACTCCTGGTCTACACAGTTGTCTATTTCGAAACAAACGAAAAGACCTATATAGGGCCATAGCTAACACTTGCATCTTTCATTTGAACCCAGTCATTTGCGGGCGCTCCATCAAAACAAATACTTTTAGCAATTTAAAATGAGCAGGTAATTATAACAAACTGAATGTTTACTCCTGGTCTACACAGTTGTCTATTTCGAAACAAACGAAAAGACCTATATAGGGCCATAGTTAACACTTGCATCTTTCATTTGAACCCAGTCATTTGCGGGCGCTCCATCAAAACAAATACTTTTAGCAATTTAAAGTGAGCAGGTAATTATAACGAACTGAATGTTTACTCCTGATCTACACAGTTGTCTATTTCGAAACAAACGAAAAGATTTATGTAGGGCCATAGCTAACACTTGCATCTTTCATTTGAACCCAGTCATTTGCGGGCGCTCCATCAAAACAAATACTTTTAGCAATTTAAAGTGAGCAGGTAATTATAACGAACTGAATGTTTACTCCTGGTCTACACAGTTGTCTATTTCGAAACAAACGAAAAGACTTATGTAGGGCCATAGCTAACACTTGCATCTTTCATTTGAACCTAGTCATTTGCGGGCGCTTCTTCAAAACAAATACTTTTAGCAATTTAAAGTAAGCAGGTAATTAAAACGAACTGAATGTTTGCTCCTGGTCTACACAGTTGTCTATTTCGAAACAAACAAAAAGACTTATGTAAGGCCATAGCTAACACTTGCATCTTTCATTTGAACCTAGTCATTTGCGGGCGCTCCATCAAAACAAATACTTTTAGCAATTTAAAGTGAGCAGGTAATTATAACGAACTGAATGTTTACTCCTCGTCTACACAGTTGTCTATTTCGAAACAAACGAAAAAACTTATGTAGGAGCATAGCTAACACTTGCATCTTTCATTTGAACCTAGTCATTTGCGGGCGCTCCATCAAAACAAATACTTTTAGCAATTTAAAGTGAGCAGGTAATTAAAACGAACTGAATGTTTACTCCTGGTCTACACAGTTGTCTATTTCGAAACAAACGAAAAGACTTATATAGGGCCATAGCTAACACTTGCATCTTTCATTTGAACTCAGTCATTTGCGGGCGCTCCATCAAAACAAATACTTTTAGCAATTTAAAGTGAGCAGGTAATTATAACGAACTGAATGTTTACTCCTGGTCTACACAGTTGTCTATTTCGAAACAAACGAAAAGACTTATGTAGGGCCATAGCTAACACTTGCATCTTTCATTTGAACCTAGTCATTTGCGGGCGCTCCATCAAAACAAATACTTTTAGCAATTTAAAGTGAGCAGGTAATTAAAACGAACTGAATGTTTACTCCTGGTCTACACAGTTGTCTATTTCGAAACAAACGAAAAGACTTATATAGGGCCATAGCTAACACTTGCATCTTTCATTTGAACTCAGTCATTTGCGGGCGCTCCATCAAAACAAATACTTTTAGCAATTTAAAGTGAGCAGGTAATTATAACGAACTGAATGTTTACTCCTGGTCTACACAGTTGTCTATTTCGAAACAAACGAAAAAATTTATGTAGGGCCATAGCTAACACTTGCATCTTTCATTTGAACCCAGTCATTTGCGGGCGCTCCATCAAAACAAATACTTTTAGCAATTTAAAGTGAGCAGGTAATTATAACGAACTGAATGTTTACTCCTAGTCTACACAGTTGTCTATTTCGAAACAAACGAAAAGACTTATGTAGGGCCATAGCTAACACTTGCATCTTTCATTTGGACCTAGTCATTTGCGGGCGCTCTTTCAAAACAAATACTTTTAGCGGTTCGAAGTGAGTAGGTAACTTTAACGAATGTTTGCTCCTGGTCTACACAGTTGTCTATTTTGAAACAAACGAAAAAACTTATGTAAGGCCATAGCTAAGACCTGCATCTTTTATTTGAACCTAGTCATTTGCGGGCGCTCCTTTAAACGAATATTAGAATAGCGTTTTTACGTGTACTTACGGAATTCTACAATTTGAGTATTTTGCTTATGTGTATCTACCTATCTATAGCCCAATTTTTTCTATGAGTAACGGTACATTTTGATGTACTCACATAGATTTAGCATTATTCAATGATTCCTTACATAAACTAGTCCATATAACGAGTTATTGAGGTTGTTAGTGCGTGCAGGCAAGATTTTTCTAAAAAAATAAAAAAAACATAACTTTTTTCGGTTTGTCAAAACAAACAAAATTTTATCAAAACAAATCAAAACTAAAGGAAAGCAATCATAATGCGCAATTTTTATTTTGTTTTGCCATATGGGGTGGCTATCTTCACGTGAAGATAGCCACCCCACTTTGCATTTTTTTCTAGAGAATACGGAGTCTAAACAAACGATAATTTTAATCAAAACAAACGAAACTAACAAATATCTATCGAATAAGCTTTAAATAAAACCATTTGGTGCAATGGGGTGGCTAGCGTGAAGATAGCCACCCCACTTTTGTTTTAAAAAAAAAAGTATGAAGGAAATCGAAACAAACGATTTTTTTTCCAAAACAAATCAAAACTAACGCTAAACTAACGACCTGCACCCTCAAAACCTGGGCACTCGAAATGGGGTGGCTATCTTCACGGAGGTACTTTGTCCACGTGGACATTTGAAAGATTTGACTGTTATTAATTGTTTTTTTAGGTATTTGATTGAATCAGGCGTCACTTGGCGGAAGTCCCAAACCATTTTGAAAAAAGAAATATATGTAGCTTACTTCCGCAAACAATGTATGCAAGATGCACCGCCCGCCCGCCCGCAAAAATATGCACATGCACACCACAAAATATCAGTGCACAAACCTGCATTTAGCAAGACAGCAACACACCTTGCACCTTCACCAATTAGGCTACTCTACACGTGTTTCGCCCCAACCCGGAGCATCCTCAGGAGTTAGATCGTGCGTAAACCAGCACCGAATCATTTCGGTGCTGGTTTACGCACGATCTAACTCCTGAGGATGCTCCGGGTTGGGGCGAAACACGTGTAGAGTAGCCTAATTGGTGAAGGTGCAAGGTGTGTTGCTGTCTTGCTAAATGCAGGTTTGTGCACTGATATTTTGTGGTGTGCATGTGCATATTTTTGCGGGCGGGCGGGCGGTGCATCTTGCATACATTGTTTGCGGAAGTAAGCTACATATATTTCTTTTTTCAAAATAATTGTTTTTTTTTTATGAGATTTGTCGAATGTCCATGCAGATGTATTTTAGTCGCGGGCGGAAGCTAGGTAGTTAAAAATAAATGTGGACTTATATTTTTTTATAAATTTATCAGAAGTAAGAAATACTTACTACATATCAATTTCTATGTTAAAAACAAATACCTAGGATAACTTTGACCGAGATAAAAAGTATCCTATGTTTTAATCTTGGCTAATAAACTGTGCGCAAAATTTCATCTAAATCAATTTAGACTGCAAGTTCTCTGTTTGTCTGTTTGTTTGTTTTTTAGTGATTTTTCGAATGTCCACCCACGCGGATGAAGTCGCGGGCGGAAGCTAGTTAAAACTAAATGTGGACTACATTTTTATAAATATCCCAAAAGTAAGTACCTACATACTATAATTTTTTAATGTTTTGAAAATAATACTATTACCTCGAAAAAAAAGGTATTAATTTTCGCGTGATATCGATCGATGGCCTCAGTGGTGCAGTATTCAACATGCCAGTCTACCACGCAAGAGGTCCCGGGTTCGATCCCCGGACGAAATCGAAATGATAAATTTTAATTTCTGAGTGACGGGTCTGCCTATAATAAGTACTATCTATTTCGAAAAGTTAGTACCTATTAAAAACCCAAAAGCACCCATTTTATGCCTTGGTTAGTTTAGGGTTAGATGGCGCTGTGTGTGTAAAATCAAATATCGATATTTATAATACTATTTTACCAAGCTTTGAACTATCTGAGTGCCAAATTTCATCCAAATCAGTTCAGCTACAGAAGGCTGAACTGATTTTGATGAAATTTGGCACACATACATATACAGTTGTAGCCTGGTATAGTAATAATAATATCGAGGTAAAAAAGTATTTTTCAAAACATTGCAAAAAAATATAGTAAGTAGACTTTTGGGAAATTTATGAAAAAATAAAGTCCTCATTTATTTTAACTAGCTTCCTTTAAAAAATAAAAATAGGGTACATAGGGTAGGTACTTCCTAGGGCACCAAACTAACTGTATGCCAAATTTCATCATCTTTCACTGCAATCCAATTTTTTTAACCGACTTAAAAAATGAAGGAGGGTTCTGTTCTCTTCATCTGTATATTTTTTTGCATGTAGTCATGGGCGGGAGCTAGTTAAAAATAAATGTGGGCTATATTTTTTATAAATTTCTCAAAAGTACTTACTAAAGTATTTTACCCTAGGTTACCTTTGACCAGGATAAAAAGTATCTTATTATTTAATCCAGGCTATAAACTGTGTGTCAAACTTCATTCAAATCATTCAGCCTTAAAAACTAACATACAGACGAACAGAAAAAAAAAGCTCCTGCTTTTTTGTAGTTGGTTAAAAATATTTGATCGCAGTATATTGTGCTAGATTGTCAGTCTACCATGGTAGATTGACAATCTACCACAATGTACCGCGATCCGATGCAAGCAGATTGTGGTAGATTGACAATCTACCGTGGTAGACTGACAATCTACCACAATCTAATGCGATTCGATATTTTTAACCGACTTCAAAACAGCAGGAGGTTGTTTTTTTGTTCGTCTGTATGTTTTTTTTAGGGTATTTTTCAAATGTCCACCTGGATGTGGTCGCGGGCGGAAGCTAGTTAAAAATAAATATGGGCTATATTTTTTACAAATTTCTCAAAAGTACTTACTAAAGTATTTTACCCTAGGGTACCTTTGACCAGGATAAAAAGTATCTTATAATTTAATCCAGGCGTGTCAACTGTGTGTCAAACTTCATTCAAATCATTCAGCCTTAAAAACTAACATACAGACGAACAGAGAAACAAGCTCCTGCTTTTTTGTAGTTGGTTAAAAATATTTGATCGCAGTATATTGTGCTAGATTGTCAGTCTACCATGGTAGATTGACAATCTACCACAATCTACCGCGATCCGATGCAAGCAGATTGTGGTAGATTGACAATCTACCGTGGTAGACTGACAATCTACCACAATCTAATGCGATTCGATATTTTTAACCGACTTCAAAACAGCAGGAGGTTGTTTTTTTGTTCGTCTGTATGTTTTTTTAGGGTATTTTTCAAATGTCCACCCGGATGTGGTCGCGGGCGGAAGCTAGTTAAAAATAAATATGGGCTATATTTTTTACAAATTTCTCAAAAGTACTTACTAAAGTATTTTACCCTAGGGTACCTTTGACCAGGATAAAAAGTATCTTATAATTTAATCCAGGCTATAAACTGTGTGTCAAACTTCATTCAAATCATTCAGCCTTAAAAACTAACATACAGACGAACAGAGAAACAAGCTCCTGCTTTTTTGTAGTTGGTTAAAAATATTTGATCGCAGTATATTGTGCTAGATTGTCAGTCTACCATGGTAGATTGACAATCTACCACAATCTACCGCGATCCGATGCAAGCAGATTGTGGTAGATTGACAATCTACCACAATATACTGCGATTCAATATTTTTAACCGATTTCAAAAAAGCAGAAGATTGTTTTTCTGTTCGTCTGTATGTTTTTTTAGGGTATTTTTCAAATTTCCACCCGGATTTAGTCACGGCCGGAAGCTAGTTAAAAATAAATATGGGCTATATTTGTATAAATTCCCCTAAAGTACTACAAATTAGTTTCATTGTTTAAAATAATAAAAATCCCTAGGGTACCTTTGATCGAGATGAAAAATATAAGTTATAATCCAGACTATAAACTGTTTGCCAAATTTCATCCAAATCAGTTCAGCTTCCATAAAAAACAAATGTACCGAACAGATAACCTCCTCTTTTTTTGAAGTCGGTTAAAAACATCGGATCGCAGTAGATCGTGCTAGATTGTCAGTCTACCATGGTAGATTGACAATCTACCACAATCTACCGCGATCCGATACAAGCAGATTGTAGTAGATTGACAATCTACCACAATATACTGCGATTCAATATTTTTAACCGACTTCAAAAAAGCAGGAGGTTGTTTTTCTGTCCGTCTGTATGTTTTTTTAGGATATTTTTCAAATACGGATGTACCCGGATCCGCCCGGATCCACCCGGATGTAGTCGCGGGCGGAAGCTAGTTAAAACTAAATGTGGACTACATTTTTATAAATATCCCAAAAGTAAGTACCTACATACTATAATTTTTTAATGTTTTGAAAATAATACTATTACCTCGAAAAAAAAGGTGTCAACCCTAAGCCAGATTGACGTAGATTGACAATCCAGCACAATCTGATCACGCCAGACCGCGCCAGATTGAAACAGATCACGAACAACGTTACACAATCAATCTCTGTCAATCTGGCGCGATCTGGCGTGATCAGATTGTGTGTGTAATGGGTGCCTATAATTTAATCCAGGCTACAAACTGTGTGTCAAACTCCATTCAAATCAGTTCAGCCTTAAAAACTAATATAACTACAGACGAACAGAGAAACAAGCTCCTACTTTTTTGAAGTCGGTTAAAAATATTGGATCGCAGTATATTGTGCTAGATTGTCAATCTACCGTGGTAGATTGACAATCTACCGTGGTAGATTGACAATCTACCGCAATCCGATACAAGCAGATTGTGGTAGATTGACAATCTACCACAATCTAATGCGATTCGATATTTTTAACCGACTTCAAAAAAGCAGGAGGTTGTTTTCCTGTTCGTCTGTATGTTTTTTTAGGGTATTTTTCAAATGTCCCCCCGGATGTAGTCACGGCCGGAAGCTAGTTAAAAATAAATATGGGCTATATTTTTTATAAATTTACCAAAAGTACTACAAAGTAATTTCGATGTTTAAAAAAAAATCCCTAGGGTATCTTTGACCGAGATCAAAAATATCATAAGTTTTAATCCAGACTATAAACTGTTTGCCAAATTTCATCCAAATCAGTTCAGCCTTCATGAAAAACAAATATACAGACGAACAGAGAACCTCCTCCTTTTTTGAAGTCGGTTAAAAACATCGGATCGCAGAAGATTGTGCTGTGCTAGATTGTCAGTCTACCATGGTAGATTGACAATGACAAGCCTTAAAAACTAATATACAGAGAAACAAGGTCCTGCTTTTTTGAAGTCGGTTAAAATATTGGATCGCAGTATATTGTGCTAGATTGTCAATCTACCGTGGTCGTCCGTGGTAGATTGACAATCTACCACAATCTTCCGCGATCCGATACAAGCAGATTGTGGTAGATTGACAATCTACCACAATATACTGCGATTCAATATTTTTAACCGATTTCAAAAAAGCAGAAGATTGTTTTTCTGTTCATCTGTATGTTTTTTTAGGGTATTTTTCAAATTTCCACCCGGATTTAGTCACGGCCGGAAGCTAGTTAAAAATAAATATGGGCTATATTTGTATAAATTCCCCTAAAGTACTACAAATTAGTTTCATTGTTTAAAATAATAAAAATCCCTAGGGTACCTTTGATCGAGATGAAAAATATAAGTTATAATCCAGACTATAAACTGTTTGCCAAATTTCATCCAAATCAGTTCAGCTTCCATAAAAAACAAATGTACCGAACAGATAACCTCCTCTTTTTTTGAAGTCGGTTAAAAACATCGGATCGCAGTAGATCGTGCTAGATTGTCAGTCTACCATGGTAGATTGACAATCTACCGCGATCCGATACAAGCAGATTATAGTAGATTGACAATCTACCACAATATACGGCGATTCAATATTTTTAACCGACTTCAAAAAAGCAGGAGGTTGTTTTTCTGTCCGTCTGTATGTTTTTTTAGGATATTTTTCAAATATCCACCCGGATGTAGTCGCGGGCGGAAGCTAGTTAAAACTAAATGTGGACTACATTTTTATAAATATCCCAAAAGTAAGTACCTACATACTATAATTTTTTAATGTTTTGAAAATAATACTATTACCTCGAAAAAAAAGGTGTCAACCCTAAGCCAGATTGACGTAGATTGACAATCCAGCACAATCTGATCACGCCAGACCGCGCCAGATTGAAACAGATCACGAATAACGTTACACAATCAATCTCTGTCAATCTGGCGCGATCTGGCGTGATCAGATTGTGTGTGTAATGGGTGCCATAAGCGTCGTAACGGAACTCTCAGTTCTGTACCCCAAGCACGAACATTTCAAGTATTCGTAACGTAAACGTATCGAGTCTACTATGCGAATACGCAGTTTAACGTTAGTAGGCAGCACGAAGCGCTTTCGCCGTCGCATAGTAAGCTCGATAGGGCCACGATAGGGCAACGAAGCTGACGTCATCCTAACGTAAGAAGGGAGCGCACGAACTCGGCTGTTGCGTTCGGAAACAAGTTAAAGCGGTTTAATAAATTGAAATTAACGAGATATATTGTGATATTCGACTGAAATCGTGCCAAAAACAATAAAGAAATAGATTTGTATTCAATATTGTTGTATTAATATAAGTTAAGTAATAATTGGTCCATGTTTTTTTAAATAAAAATTTCTGAGATGTTTTGATTTCCGAACGGCGGCGCCGGCGGCGGCGGGTGGCTGCGGCCTCTACTATCTACACAGTCAGGCATTGTTTTGCTTTGGTAAGCATGTCTGTAATTCCTATGGATACAAAGTTTGTGAAAATAACATATGAGATTTAAATAATGAGGACAAGCCATTTTACAGAATCATGAGGAAAAGTGAAGGTGTGGAGTGTTTTAAAAAGTGTTTAACTGGAGTGTTTTAAAAAGTATCGAAAAGGAAGATAGCGAAAATTATCTTTCACTGGCCTTGAAAAACCCTACGAGAAAATAATACACTCTAACCCATATTTAACCATGAAAGGGTGAGACAGAGGGACCAAGAAAGTGCTTAATTTACTCATAATTATTATTGTTTATATGTATTAAGCTATGTATTTTCAACGTTATTTAATAAACAAAAATACTTATAAAAGATATAGTTTTAAAATTTACTTATTTTTTTATCTACTTACATCTTTCTATAAATAAAATATTAATTAGGGATTTAGTAGTATAAAAATTAGAAGTAGACACCTACTTACTTATATTTTTTTAAATTTTACATCAAATACATTTCACACGTTTTGCCTATCGATCCTATCAATGTAATATCAACTAACATGTTTTATAGCTCGTCCTCTTGCTACTAAATCCTTTCTTTTTATTTATTACAATTACTGTGTTTTAATCTCGCCGTAAGGTATATATACAATGCACTCTTTGCCTATTTACTGAAATTAAAGTATTTAAAACAGCTTAACATAGTGAAAATATTCATCAAAACATAATCCGAATTCACGACGCAAGTTTTCACACCGAGAAATCTTCCGTGTCAAAACATTCGTAAGTTCACGTTAGCCAGCTATCGTCACTTACGAATCTATACCTCTAAAAATGGTTCGTGTTCGCAAAGTTAGCATAAACATCTTACGATACGTTTTCGTCAGGAATCTTTCCAGATCTTCTAAAAATCTCGGTAGTCAAACCATTGTACAAAAAGGGTGATAAAGACGATGTAAGTAATTACCGCCCTATTACTCTAATACCCGTATTATCTAAGGTATTTGAGAGGTGTATGTGTAAGAGATTAAGTAGTTTTTTGGAAAAAAATAATATTATTCACTCTAGTCAGTTCGGGTTTCAAAAAAACAAATCTACGTCACTGGCAATTTTTACTCTTCTACAGACTGTATTATCATCTTTGAACAACGATAATTACACTACTGGATTATTTTTAGACTTATCAAAAGCGTTTGATTTAGTAAATCATAAAATATTAATACAAAAGCTGGAATCAATAGGTATTAGAGGTCTAGCGCAACAGTGGATATCATCCTATTTGACTAACCGTCACCAGTCTGTCGTCGTTAACAAGGTGGTCAAAAATGAAGAGTTGTCATTTACATCATGTTATAAAAATAATTTAAATGGCGTCCCTCAAGGTAGCGTCCTTGGACCAATTCTATTTCTAATTTACATAAATGACATAAGTAATGCTATAAACCATAAATGTATTTTATTCGCAGATGACATTTCAATTATTGTGACATCCAAAAAGCATAATACAATTGACAATCATGAAACAGAAATCAACAACACTCTTGACAAAATCTTAGTATGGCTACAAAGTAATGAACTGAAAATTAATTTAGAAAAATCATGCTACATTCAATTTAACCAATCGTACAATTCTAAATACAATTTTAAAATGAATATCAATAGAATAAATGAAGTGACATGTATAAAATTTTTAGGAATATATATTGATAAAGATCTAAACTGGAAAAATCAAATAGATAATTTATGTAGTAGAATTAATAGGTTTGTGTATGCTATTAAGAAGTTAAGAAATGTCACAAATAGAGCTACTGTCATTGCCACTTATCGCGCGTATATAGAATCCATATTGCGTTATGGAATTACAGTATGGGGGAATAGTACGGATAAAGGACGAGCATTCATAGCACAAAAAAAGTGTATCAGAGCTATTTGCGGCGTTGCACCGGATGAGTCTTGTAAACCGTTATTTGTAGGCCTTGGTTTGTTAACGATGCCATCTCTATACATTTATGAGATTTGCAACTTTGTAAATAAACACAAAAGTTTGTTTACTAAGGCTAGTGATCTAAACAGTAGACTTAAAAGGGACCCTGATAGACTTGTTATAAAGGAAATCCCAAAATCAGCCAAATATTCAAAAAGCTGTCTGATTATGTGTATTAAAATTTATAACAAAATTCCTACTGATATAAAAAAACTAACTGGAAATGCATTTAACAAGACATTGTACAGGTGGCTCTGTGAAAAGGCTTTTTACGACAATAAAGAAATATTTGGAAATGGACGATAAATGAGTCAAGTGTTACATTAATTTATTTATTAGCTTTATAATTTCAAATAAATTTGCATGCTATAAAAATTAGCAAAACATGTGCGACTTGAATTTAATGAAATAACTTTGTATACCATGTTTTAGCAAATAAAGATATTCTTATTCTTATTCTTACGTTTACCGCACGCTTACGTTACGATACGAAAGGCGTTCGTGCTGCCAATTTTACGTCCGAAAGCGGCGCTGTCGATTCTCCATACAAATTGTTTACGTTGACGATACGATTACTTTTTCGCAAGATGTTCGTGCTCGGGGTACTGCAATAATAAACATGAAACGTATCGAGATCTGAAATTGCTTACGAACTGATATTTTCAGAGAAATAAAAAAAATGTAAAATGTGGTTGTAACAAAAGAGTGAGCACTTATCTCCCTTATTCCAGACGGGGGGTGCAGACAGTGCCAGCGGTGGGTCGGGCGGGTCGGGCATGGAGTGCATGCAACTGCGCTCTCCGCCCGGTCCATTCCACTACCTCATCTCGGAGCAGGCTAAGTCCCTCGTCGCTCTACAGGTAAGAACTAGTGTTAAGTAGAGTAATTTTGTTAATCCAACCCAAAAATGAGATGGGAATGTGGGACCCATATTGGATGAATTTCTGATCTTCACAATAATTTAAATTTCAATTCTATAAATCCACCTAATAAAGTAAGTACAAGTACAGTAGTGCACGACATTATAAAACACATCTTAGTATAATAATAACATTGATAAGTGTATATTGCTTGGATTTTGTTACGAATTTAAGTCTTCCTTGATGTATTTCACTAGGTTTTGGTGCACCCACACGCCACACCGAAGGTAGTTGTATATTTTGTAGCGCAACGTTTCTAAATATTGACGGGCAACATTGGGAAAAAAAGTCATCTTATATTGCCGTGTTGGCGTAAATGGTTATCGAATGTTTAATTGTTACAGTTAATTTTGGTGTGGATGCACCATTAATAATCTGTTAAGAGTTAACAAAGCTATAGTTTCAAAACCCAAAAATTTTATGTAGGAATTGGGAGAATGTATGTGTATTGTATAGCAATACGGATCCCGTCTTTCTGACGACGTAAACAACAAATTCTTCGTTAATTCCTAGAAGAGGTTTGAACTTTGATCATGTCAATTAATTATAACATAACAATGTCAATATATTGTGTCAGTCACCGAAATATGATAACATTATTTCGTTGGAGATGGCGTCAGTTTATTGTTGATATTTTATACCAAATAAATATAATGTGATACTAATAAAAATAAACATGTAGCTAAGGAAGGTCGACAGTTGCAGTCAAAATCTTTGGTCAAACTACAGATAATAATGAGACGATTAAGTAACAAAAAATGACCACCCGCGGAACATCTCTGTTCTGTGATTAACATTGCATAGGAAGGTAAGTAGTAGTGGTAAGTAAACATTAGGTATAAATAGAGATATAAGCATTGACGTAAGAAGAGAGGGAGTTCTAGAAACGCCCATGGATATTGATTGTTTCAAAGTTTGACTTAAGTTTATTAAGACAATAACAAGAGTCAATGGTAATTGTTCAGAGAGACCTAGTTGTAATATACAATGAAAACATTAGTTTTTCTTCAATACTAAATAGATACATTGCTTATTGATTGTGCAAAATCATTGGCAGTCATCCACTGATTGCGCCGTGTCTTTAAACCCTCGACTTGTCTTACTGATATCGATTTTGTGTTTGTAGAAATCCAATTGCTTTTGACACAAATCGTAATTTATAAATCGTAATCTCGTAGGAATACAAACGGAATTGTCGCTTTTAAATGATTGTATGTAATGCATTTTAAATTATCAACTTTACCTCTTCACTACACACTTATGTAATTTACATAATTGCGAAGGGTCGTCGTATGTTATTAGATGAGTCGGTATTTGAGAGATTGCTTAAGAATTCCATTGTTAGACTAATTGTTTAACGAAATATTACGGGGATTACGAATCATAAACAATAGTACATGTTATTAAAACCTTATAGAACTGTTTGTATTTTCCGTCAGGAACTCCAGAATGAGGTCGGCGCTCTACTCGAGTTTCGCGACCTCGTCATCGAGACATTCCCCAATCTGCGCTCGAAAATGCCGCCGTCGACGCCGGCGAGCGGCACCCGCCGGGATTGGGAGCCCGGCGTGCGCGTGCGCCGGAAGCTGGCCGGCGGCGGCGGCGACTCGGCGCGCGCCAAACCTCAGCCCTCCGTGCAAGACTCCGGCTTCAGCACGGAGACCTCGTGCGGGAAGGACGCGCACTCCTCGGCGTCCGCTTCAGCGTCGGCTTCGCGATCCCGCCCGCTCGAAGACGAACTCTTGGCCCTTCTCGATGTCATCCAACGGAAAGGCGTACGCTTACGGGACGAGGCGGAGCTCCTTCGCAGCGAGCTCGACGAACGGCATTCCGGAGACACCGCCGAGGAGTCGTTCGCGCGAGCACTCTCAGGTATTCGACCGGTTTCCGAAACTATTCAACTACACCTTATACAGATTACCTTGGGCGGTTGTAGGACACATTCCAGTTTTTCTATTATTTGAGCACTTATCGAATGTTTACAATGTAACGATAACTTGGTCAATGCAGTGGCCACTTGTTAAACTTAACCTTGTGACTACTCTACTAAAAATGGGTACGACAAGTTAATATAGCATTTACAGGTACTGCCACCTATTTGGTATCTTTATTTATATAACACTGACCTCGTTGCATACAATTCAGCCATCTATATTTTTCACAGTGAGTGGACACATAATGTATTTACAGTAAATTTTCGATTCTATCCATAAACATGGTTGCAATTTCTACATATTTTTTTATAATCAGTTTTGCAAACCTTTTTTTACAAGAAGTTTGTTCAATTCACATTTCAGTTAAGTTCAATAATTTTGTTATATTACGAGTACATTAGTGACTGGAGGTTGATAAATGATGATACATGTATTATTTTGGGATTCATTTATGTTTTTGATATTCTCAAAGGGGGGTGTCCTACAGTCACATCAAGTAGTCGACTAGTCGATTACAGACTGTTTTTTTGTTAATCTGCACATCGAATCCTTTACGTACCATAATTAGGGTTCAAACTGCTACAAATCTCAGGATGGAAATCGGTCCTTTCTCCGGACTTTTGATTTTTTCATCTGGTAACCCTAACCATAATTAACTTTGACCCGAACTAAAAAAAAATGTAATCAAGTGTTATGAACTAGCATCCCATCGAATAACAGCACCGCGCGTACGTTGAGAAGCGATCAGCAAAATATATTTAAGCAGGGCATTAAATATATGTGATGGCAGGAATATCCAGACTGTTTCTCAGTTTGGGCCACACTTATCCTATCACTACATTAAGGCCTTTGTAAACCGTTCTCGCTGTTGAGAGCTATCTTGAGATCATACTTAAGTTAAAATGCTCTTATAGGAACAACAGCATCTCAGGTGTGATTTCAAGATAGCTTTCAAAGTTGAAAGTGGTTTATAAATACGGGCTTAAATCATAGAGGACTTAAACAGCAGTCTAAATTAAACTAAACCGTGTACATCCACAGCGTCGGGCAGTTGCACCGAGTGCGTGGAGCTCCAGAGGCTGCGTTGCGAGCGCGACTTACTGCTAGCTCGCGCGGCGCAGCTGGAGGCGGAGGCAGCGTCGAGCCCGACGCTGCGCTCGCCGCCGCCGCTCGGCCGCCTCGACGCCGCGCTCTCGCCCGCGCGCCCGCCGCGCCATCCCACGCCGGACTCCAACAAGTTCGCGGCGATTCTCCTCGAGAGCAATCCCGTCGAACTGCAGAGACAACTCCTCACCTCCACCGTGCAGAATCAGGTAACTATTAGACACTGACTCACGATTGATTTGAATTCGCCGCGCTCCCTCCTGTTGCTACGCACCAATAAGTTCATGGCGATTCTCCTAGAGAGCAATCCTTCAAAATGGAGAGGAAACTCCTCCTCACCTCCGTCATACACTAGCTAGAAATTTGTTCAAATGCATCACACGCCCATGACGGCAGTCGGCACCGCATGCCCAGTACCAAAAAGATCGACGTCTGCGAAACATTCGTTCGACGAATCACATAAAGAGCGACCTCGCGTGGAACTGCAGAGAGAGGCAACGCCTGATTTCCACCGCACCGTCGTCGTACAGAATCAGAAGGGTTCTAAAAGGTCAAACCTGTGTTGACATTTACGTAGGCTTATGATTTGTCATTCAATCACTTAGTCTTATCTTAAAGGTGAATAAGATTCTAAAGTTGATCTATTCTCTTCGTTTTTTCCGCAAATGGCACAACTTCAATAAGCAGACTGCAGTGTCCTTGTGATTGGATCGCAAACCTTTGAAAATATTATCTGTTATCATAGCCAAAATATGTATCAATCCCTCTTATATAAATTGCATATTACGATAAAATCCTCATTATTGTTTTACGTCACGTCATGCCTAAGTTATTTTGAGATCGACCAACAATTATGAATTAACGTTCGGCAAATTTAATTGATGAGCACTGAGTAATAGTTAAACTTTGAGAACATTAAACGGTGACGATCGTATCGTGCAGCTATTTCAGTTCCATCAAGTCGATTGTAAAATGTATCGATATGTACCCAAATGGTTCATGTCATGACTGTTCAATTTCTGAAATTGTTTTTTTTACTGCTGCCGTAAACTCAAGGTAAGGCAAGATTGATTATGCTACGTGTACATATTTTCCACGCTAACAGTTTTTGTAAGTATATAATCTTTTGTTTCGTTAACCTCAAAAAGTAGTGAAATAAGGAAAATATCTAGAAAAATAGTTTAAACACAAATGGTGAAAAAACTTGCTTCTGTTGAAATTATTAAATACCGTCAAGCTTGTTTTGTATTCATTCTTTGTTTTCTTGCATTGTGTATCCAAGGTTAATATTAACACATTATATATCATTTATTGTCAACGTCATTAGCCAAAGACGCAAGTTAAGAATTACATAACTATTACAAAGAGAAACTTAAACACCGAAACACTTTTTTGTCCCGACAAATTGTCTTAGATCGTTAATTGCAGAACCAGTGAAGTAACTAGTACGTGCTACTTGCCGCAGAAACACTTTGCGTTAGCGTTAACGAGAGTCCGTTAGTGTCAAGCGAAGTGACGTAATCAGAAGAGATTTCGGCAAAATTACGCGGAACAGTAAATAAGGCTAATGGAGTGTGGCCGCGATCAGACAACCACCGACAAACTGCTTTATTCTATTGTTAAAACTTTGAATAACCATTTAATGGGTTTCGCAAACGTACGCGTCCTTGGCGTTGGTTATCCGTCAATATTTGGCTCGTGATTTACCAAACGCTTATTCGTCAATAAGCTTACTTCCAATTACCGCTTATAAAACTGACGTTATCAACGTTGATCTCTTTAGTGTATATGAGTCATGAATAACCTTACACTCGGTTGTAAGCATTTGAACTGTAAAGTCACTTCCTTATTTGGCATAAAATCAGGGTATTTTTATTTATTACCACACAAAAATAAAAACGTAAATGATATATTTAACGTATATTTATAATCCAAAAATGATTGTATAATGATATTAAAAATGATTAAGTACTGTAAATATTACCATTTTTTTATTATTTTATCTTAGGTTTACTGTAAACCCAATGGTTCCCAAAGTATGCGATGCGGCGCCCTGGTGTACCCCAGTAAGTAAAGAGGGCACCGTGAGTCGATCCTCTATTTCTTTCGATTGTATCTATTTCACATAGCTAGCTAGGGTAGGGCGTTGTGACAAAATACTAAACTTGTAACTGCGCCGCGGGCTAAAAAAGATTGGGAACCCCTGGTATAGACTATAGACAATATAACATGTTAAAGAACATTAGTCGGGTCGGGTTATGAAGAACTTGAACTTTTACCCTTGATTTTCGAAAGGCCGTTCTCCGATTATAATATCGTTTAACAACTCAACTCGCGTACGCGAGCTGTCAGTATTGATTGAAACATGTTTGAATAATTTAGTTTGACGTCTGTCGATTATTTTAAATCTCGCATACATACATCAAATAATTATATCGAAAAATCATGAAATACGTGATCATTTTACCGCGTATAAACTCGTAAGTAATTACATATTGAAAAAATCGTAAGCTTACATGTAACTACACTAAACCATTTACGAGGGCGGGCGGTTTAATAAGTCCATCACTTTGCAAAGAAGAAATAATTTCTAGAAAAAATATTTTTTCTATTAAATTATTTATCTTAAAGAAGAAATACTTTTTTTTTCATAATTTTTTTTTATGTTAAAAAGAAACTCCTTAGGATTTTCATCACTTCATTCGATGAGTTTTGAAACTCATCTAATGAAGATGCGAATCCTTCCTATTCTCTAGATTTAGTCCACTGAGATTTTTTCTGCTACCAAACATGAATCTTGGCGGGCAAAGATTTTCATCTCGACAAAAGAGCCCGCCCTCATTTCAGTTACCACAGTTTTCAGGCGATAAAAGAAAAAATTTATGGGTTAAAGAGGTGGGAACTTTTTAGACTGACTGAATACACAGAGCTACAAAAAGACTGTGTAGAGAAATAAAACAAAATATGTCGAAAAAAAGTTTTTCGCAAAGAAAACACTTACGTTTAATAGAAACTTTGTAAAGAATCTGCAATATGTTGACCCTTCACTATTTAATGTAAATCATAATTACAGACTTCTAAAGTGTACTTAGTGCAGTGTTTCCGTAATTTGTGCGCTAGTAGGACGGGCCACCTCGGCCACTTGACCGCCCGTTATCTAGTATTGCTCGCAGGCTTACATCGTTCATAACGCAATTAACCTCTGATTACTGCCCTACCGAAGCGCTACTGTACCGAGAAATACTAGGAATTGTGGTTACGAGGACATAACTTAGTACGTGGTATTTTAATTTTTTTCATAATTAAATATTTTAAATTGTACGAGTTACGTTATTTTTCACTTTTATCGACTGATATTTATGAACTTAATGCATTAGCAAATATTTTTCTATATTATTGCAAAATTCTCGACGGTCAACAAAAACAGTCGTCAGTTTTCTGAATAAATAAATAATTAATCAATATTCTTACAAGATAATACATGTATAAATGTAAATAAATAATATTTTACCTTAATCTTATTCAATTTGTATTTACACTAGGTATTTTAGTTACGGCCCTCATGGTGCTGGGTTTGGTCATTAAGAGCAGTTACTCATTATCTGTGTTTAATCTTTCTAGGTTACGAGTACTTAAAGCCGGCCACATACAGCCGCAATCCCGATTCGGAATTCCGTAACGGAATATCGATAAAGTATGAGTAAATTCCGTACGAAAAAATCCCGCATGTGTATGATAAGTCCATAGATTTGTATGGATTGGCTGCGTTCGGAATGATTCCGTTTCGGAATTCCGAATCGAAATTCCGTCTGTATGTGGCCACTTTAATATTACCAGACCACAAAACAAAGCGACTACGGAAGTTAAGCTTAGTACTACCGTGCGCTCGAGCAACACACATACACCTGTCACGACAACATTACGCCTTACCTTTTTGACCCAAGGGCCTTATTTGTTAAACGTTTTTAGGGTTCCGTAGCCTAAATGGCTAAAAACGGAACCCTTATAGATTCGTCATGTCTGTCTGTCTGTCTGTCTGTCTGTCTGTCCGTATGTCACAGCCACTTTATTCCGAAAGTATTAAGACTACACAGTTGAAACTTAGTAGGTAGATGTATTCTGTTAACCGCTTAACAAATTTAATACAAAAATAAAATAAATAAAAGATTAAGGGGGGGCTCCCCCATACATGGAACTGAAACTGAAAAAATTTTTTTTCTTCAAACCAATACGTGTTGGGTGTCTATAGATAGGTCTTTAAAAATGAAATTGAGGTTTCTAAGACAACTTTTTCTCAAAGTCAACCGTTTGAAAGATATAAACTGCCAAAGTGATAAAATGTGTGTCCCCCCCCCCCTTTAACTTTTGAAATAAGAGAGTCAAAAATCTAAAAAAAATATATGCTGTAGATCTTAATAAACACTTTCAACCAAAATTGGTTTGAACGAGATATAGTAATTAGTTTTTGAGATATAGCACATTTTCCAAAACCGCAAATATAACTTTGTCACTCATACCAACACTGTGAAAAACAAAGTTATTTTTGCAGACGCAAAATGATCGGTGGTATTAAATATGGTATGGCATAAGGTAACTACGGAACCCTATGGCGCGTGGCCCGACACCCACTTGGCCGGTTTTTTTATATTTCGTTTAAATGTTCTATCTTTGTACCGTCTTACTTCAATCTTCGTTGTTTTGTTACATTTTGTGTGGTCTTTGGTTAAATAAATAATTTCTCTCACTCTCTCACCTCTCACCGACATGGAATAACCGGAATCTCAGACGAATCTCAAACGAGTTCGAGTACGTGACGCAGTGTCGTCGGTCGGTGAGAGCTGACTGTGCGTGTGCGTTGCTCGAGCGCGCGTAACTAAGCTTAACTTCTGAAGTCTCTCTATTTTTGTAATATTACTTTGAAAGTGGGTAACAGTGGGCACAGTCATGGAACTACTTAGTTTTGGTTTATTGAGGAATTTCTTGCTAATTTACCAGTAACAACATTGATTTTATTTTAATTTTGATAATATCGATTCTGTTGGTGTTGAAGTTGCTACATTTTATATAGCAGAGGTGCCCAAACGGTCGATCGCGGGAGGTTTTAAGGTCGATCGCCAAGGATAGCTAAAATTATTAGTAATAAACATTTGGTGGGTTAAACGGTCAAAATGTCGATTATGTCCATCTCTTAGTCATAAATTTTTGCTAGGTAGATCTCCTTTAAAAAAAGTATGGGCACCACCACTATTAAATAGTATAAATGATTGAGTAATTATAAGTATCTCTATAATTGGATCGTATATTTTATGACGTAATTATACGATCCGATCACTGAGATACCAATAATTGGCTTTGATAGCTTTTTGAACATGACTGGAAATCTCAAAACCATTTCGAGGAATAAGCTTTCGGTACAGTGTCTACTAATTAAATTTAAAAATAAGTCTATATTTTTGAAGATATTTATAATATTCAATAAAAAGCTTTAACCTTCAAATGACCTTCATATGACGTCATCACATACAGATTTCCCAGCCATAATAAAAAAAAGAAAAAAGTGCAAAGACAATTTTGACAATGAACTTGGCATTAGGGATGGTGGAAGGTGGAAGTGAAAAAATATCGATATAGGTAATATTTCTCAGAAAAAAATGGGATGAAATGAGACGATGACTAAGTAATGGATTCTAATTTTAAGGTATTGTAAAACATGAAAAATAGCATAATAAACCCCTACGCGAAATTTTGGCTCGATTTGACGAATTTTACGATGATTTTTAAGACTCAAAGTTGGAAAAAATCAAAATGCTCCAGTGACAAAATAGTGTCGACTATTAGAATCCATACGTAATTACCAAAAAAATGTTTTGGAAAAATTATTGTAAAAACATCTATCGATATATCAGAGTATTTAATATCGCCCGAAAAATATCGATGAACTTATCTCGCAATTTTTTCCACATCCCTACTATTAAATGTTTGTAAATAGAAATAAAGTATGCACATATTTTCACAATGTTTATTATGTTATCCTGCAAATTTATCAGTCCACAAGCAATCGTTACAATTTCATCCATGTAGCCTACATCCAAAATAGACACAATACATACAATACATTTCGCAATTTGGGTAGATTGGGCGTGTCAGTTTTTACAAAGTTTTTCAGCAGAGTTTCCACTGGTAAGCATTTTTATTATAATTTTACCACCTCAAAAATTATTGCGGCAAATTAAGAAGGTAGGCTAGAACCGTCACAACTGGATTAAATGAATAAAATAGAAGAAATATTAACTATAACTTATTTGTTTACAAACAACCATAAAGTCATTATGACAGTTAATGACACTTGGCCTTTCTTTTTCTATAAGTAGATGGCAAAGGTTTTCTTCTTAAACTTTCATGCCACTAATGACGTCATTCCGGTTGACCATATCCGCTCGACAAATATATTTATAAAAAAATAAATACGGGACCAAATGTTAAAATATTCAAATTAGTTTCTTAAATTGGCCTAATCTGTAGTAAAAAAATATAAAAAAAATACCTTTTATTTTTTAACCAAAGCCAATTACTCAATACATCTATGTTTATGTACTTCCGATCGAATCTCTCTCGTTCACGCAACCTATATGCTGTCACTTTGTAACTACTACTTGTCAAACATAATTTTGCAAATGGTTAATAAAAACTGAATAAAAAGTTGGCTATGAACAAAAATAAACTGTAACACTAGTAATGAGAGTATATTGTCGTTTCTCATGCAAAAAAATATACCAATTTATAGTTAACAGGCAATAATCAAGAAAATGTTAGTCTTCGTTTTATGCTACAGTGTAAAATTATTATCGTATTTGTATAATAATGGATATTATCTATGATTTCAGGTGCTGTGTGAAAAACTTAGGCGTGCGGCTGCGCAGAGGACGGTACTGATGGAAAGGCTCGAGCGGGTCAGAGATGTCAATGAGGACCTCAAATTTAGGGTAAATATATATTAAATGTACCTATTTAAAAGTTTTTGTAATAAGTTTTTTTCACTAGTCGGCCTAGCATACGTACCACGACTATTTGTCGATATGTTACCGCTAAAGTACGGAATCGTTAATGTGTGAATTAAATTGTTAACTGGTAGAGTCTGTTAAAGTGCGTTATTTTTTCTTAAAGTACCAGATTTCTGCACTTTGCCTACTTAATCTGTATATTAACGGATGCTGCACCGTTAAATTGCGGGAGTGAGTGAAATAGTTAGGGCTTCAGGAAATTTAAGTTAAAGACTTATTGAAAGTAAATATTACAAAAATTTCGTTTCTGGCGCTTTGCCTGCCGCCGTTGCGGCACCGCTCCGCTCGCTCGGTTTCTGCATTTTTGGTCACAGTTTTAACCTAATTTAAGGGCGCCTTTTTCGGGAACTTTAGGTATTTATTGCATCTAGTCGGCACTTGCGCGGGAGCTGTCGTATGGGTGAACTCCGGTGACCTCTGGCAGCGCGCGGGCACACAAAAGTGCCACAGTTATAATTAAAGCAGTACTTAGTTCAATTTTCGGTTGGATTAGATTATTTTATAACTTTATTTTTTTATTTATTTATTTTTGATAAGTTAGTTTTAGGTAGTGAAAGTAACTAAATTCGGTTTATGGAACTATTTTGACTAAGAAACAACAACGCAATGTTAAAAATATTAGAAAATCTAAAATGTGGCCAACTTCTTTATTTGTTGTTTTCTAGTCAAAATAGTGCCAAAAACCGAGTTTTATCGGAATCGGCTTACAAACAAAAAAGTTGGCCACCATCTTGGATTTTTAAATTCTTTTAATTTTCCATTACTGTTTTCTTGTCGAAATAGTACCAGAAACCGAGTTTCATCGAAATCGGCCCACAATCAAAAAGTTGGCCGCCGTCTTGGATTTTTTAAATTATTTAATAAGAAATCAAAACTTTAAAGACGCGATAGCCCTAGAAGCGAAGTATGCAGCTCACTCAGGCCAGAGTTATTCATAACGCCAGATAACGCCTATAAAGCAATAGCATGCTACAGACTATATGTTATTCATTTCTAGCGCGCTATTAAATACGCTATGTTATAGTGCGCTATTTATCAGGAAGCGTGCGGGCGGCTGGCTAGCGCGTTAGATACAGCACGTTAGGCGTGAAATACACAGAAGCGACGCGGCGCGGATACGGCGGCGATACGGTGCAGATGTGAGACTTTCGGATGCTTTCGGCCAATTATCGGCCACGTATCGCCTGCATCGCCGCCGTATCTGCGCCTTATCTCCGCCGCATCTCTTCTGTGTATTTCACGCCTTAGATATCGTAACACGTTACGTCACACTCACACGTAGTTCGTTAGACATATCGCGCGCTATACAAAAATGTTATTTATTAATACGTTGCATTTTAGTCTTAAATAAAATAAAGCAGTAATGTAAACTAATGAACTTTCTTTCATACTTTTCGGGCTTAGAACTGTCTATAATACAATTATACGATTTTGGAAAAACAAATATGTCGGAAAAAATTCTAGGTAGGAAAACTTTGTCTAGTGATCTGTAGTTAAGAAAAACAGGTGCAAGCGATTTTCGACCTAATTGACTTTGGAAATTCGGTTGTTTTTTTGCCGTATTTTCGTTCACTAACTTCGATGTTTCATTAAAAACCGTGATTTTGATAAATGTCAATAAGGTCGAAAATCGCTTGCACTCATTTTTTTACGTAGTTTTCAGTAGACAATGTTTTCTAGTTAAAAAAAACGAGTGCAAGCGATTTTCGACCTTATTGACAGTTATCAAAATCACGGTTTTTAACATTAAAGTAAGTGAAGGAGAATACGGCAAAAAACAACCGAATTGCAAACGTCAATAAGGTCGAAAATCGCTTGCACCTGTTTTTTTTTTTTACTAGAAAACATTTTTCTAAATGTCAATAAGGTCGAAAATCGCTTGCACTCGTTTTTTTTAACTAGAAAACATTGTCTACTGAAAACTACGTAAAAAAATGAGTGCAAGCGATTTTCGACCTTATTGACATTTATCAAAATCACGGTTTTTAATGAAACATCGAAGTTAGTGAACGAAAATACGGCAAAAAAACAACCGAATTTCCAAAGTCAATTAGGTCGAAAATCGCTTGCACCTGTTTTTCTTAACTACAGATCACTGGACAAAGTTTTCCTACCTATAATTTTTTCCGACATATTTGTAAAACAGGTGCAAGCGATTTTCGACTTTATGGACGTTTGAAATTCGGTTGTTTTTTGCCGTATTCTCGTTCACTATCTTTGATGTTTCATTAAAAACCGTGATTTTGATAAATGTCAATAAGGTCGAAAATCGCTTGCACTCATTTTTTTACGTAGTTTTCAGTAGACAATGTTTTCTAGTTAAAAAAAACGAGTGCAAGCGATTTTCGACCTTATTGACAGTTATCAAAATCACGGTTTTTAACATTAAAGTAAGTGAAGGAGAATACGGCAAAAAACAACCGAATTGCAAACGTCAATAAGGTCGAAAATCGCTTGCACCTGTTTTTTTTTTTTACTAGAAAACATTTTTCTAAATGTCAATAAGGTCGAAAATCGCTTGCACTCGTTTTTTTTAACTAGAAAACATTGTCTACTGAAAACTACGTAAAAAAATGAGTGCAAGCGATTTTCGACCTTATTGACATTTATCAAAATCACGGTTTTTAATGAAACATCGAAGTTAGTGAACGAAAATACGGCAAAAAAACAACCGAATTTCCAAAGTCAATCAGGTCGAAAATCGCTTGCACCTGTTTTTCTTAACTACAGATCACTGGACAAAGTTTTCCTACCTATAATTTTTTCCGACATATTTGTAAAACAGGTGCAAGCGATTTTCGACCTAATTGACTTTGGAAATTCGGTTGTTTTTTTGCCGTATTTTCGTTCACTAACTTCGATGTTTCATTAAAAACCGTGATTTTGATAAATGTCAATAAGGTCGAAAATCGCTTGCACTCATTTTTTTACGTAGTTTTCAGTAGACAATGTTTTCTAGTTAAAAAAAACGAGTGCAAGCGATTTTCGACCTTATTGACATTTAGAAAAATGTTTTCTAGTAAAAAAAAAAAACAGGTGCAAGCGATTTTCGACCTTATTGACGTTTGCAATTCGGTTGTTTTTTGCCGTATTCTCCTTCACTTACTTTAATGTTAAAAACCGTGATTTTGATAACTGAAAAGTTGTGCTGAGCGAGGATCAGAAGAATATCGCAAATAAAATTGACCGGAAGCTTGAGAAAATCTTCCACTTCCGGTCAAAATTTTAAGATTATAATTACGTCATGTGACATCAGTAACAGACCCGTGTCATCATTTAGTTTTCAATCGTAGAGAGAGTAAACATAAGTCTGTCAGTTCTGAAATGACTAAAAAACAAAAATTTTAAGTTTAAGGTATTCCGGCCATTTCAGAATATTACAGTATTTTTTTTTCAAATTTATGTTATTTACAAAAAACTATTTCAGATCGAAAGAATAATCTCCTTTTATATGAATGCATCATCGTGCGTGTTAAATTCGTAGACGCTACGCTACGGGTTTCTACGATAGAGCCAAACCAACGAACTAGAGAAAGAGCAAAATATAGAGACTATTAATTTTTTCTCGATAAAAGTTTCGTAGGTCGATCGATCGTTGTTGTTTTTTTTAATTATTGTATTGTAGCTAATAACTTAACATAATCCAATGTCATGTGTGAAAATGTGAAAGAATGGCAATGGCAAAATTTGCCATTGGATTATTTAATAATCCAAGTAATGCATTAGCAAGCGCGGTTATTACTGCGCCTCCAGTATTGCGCCACATGACTAAAGACTGCGCTGCGCTACGATCTTAAGTTAGGAATGACGTAATATTGCAGCAAATTTCAAACAATGGAACTTCAATGACACATATTTTGATAAATGTCAATAAAGTCTAAAATCGCGTGCACTCATTTTTTTAACTAGTTTTCACTAGACAATGTTTTCTAGTTAAAAAAACAGGTGCAAGCAATTTTCTACCTTATTGACGTATGAAATTCGGTAGTTTTTTCCCATATCACTCTCGTTCACCTATTTTTGCTTAGCTAAATTAAATAGCTTAATACTAAATAACTGACTTAATAAATATCTTATAAAAGTCCTAATCGAACTAACACAATATAAGGTCGCGCGCGATATTATACCTAGCGTGCTGCGTGAGAAACGCGCGTAACGCATCCGGTAGCAACAGCGCGCACGCGATGAAAGCCCACGCCCGCGGCCGGTCAACGACGCTACTTGTTGCCACGCGCGATATTCATAGCGCCATAGCGTCTACTTACATAGCGCGCTATGTGCGCTATGCACAGATAGCGCGCTATATTATAGCGCTAGAAGCTATATTAACCACCTCTAACTCAGACGTGCTCGGATTGCCCTGACTCTAGCTAGACGTCTTCGTTGGCGTACTATAAGAAAAATATTATACTGTGGTTATACTGATTATGGTAGATAATCCTGCCGAATATGGTAGATAGAGACCAGTATATAACTTTTATCTATGATAGAGACTATCAAACTGAACAACTTTTAGGTACTATGAGACCAACTCTGAAATCGCGAAAATAAGTCTGCTGTATCATACATATATTAATAACGAAAATATAAAAATGTATAAAACAACTGATGTTTTTTTGCGATTTCAGAGTTGATCTCATACTAAAAGTTGTTCAGTTTGATGGTTCCTATCTACCATATTCGGCATTAGGGGTTATTTTGTAACACTTAGTATACTGACTGACTTAGTCTGTGACACTCGAAGTACTTTTGTTATTTTGTTAAATTAAGATTTTACACTACTATTATGTACAAACTTAAATACCAAAGCCTATGAACACTATTTAACAGAATTACACTAAGTTTCAACTAGTGATTATAATTTTAATACAATATAATAAATGACGACGTAGCGGCAAAGCGGGTCCGCAAAAAGTAGCACAGGTCCTACCTCGATGACGTCCGACGGGACACTAACGCGACGCGAAGCGAAACGCGCGCGTGAGATAAAATATTCGTATTTATTTTATTAAAAAAAATCATTTCAAATATTCACACATCTATCCAATAATATCACTGGCAAATAAGATTAGAAATTTAAATGTTTAATTCTCAGCAAAATTACGTTCTCCCAAGTCTCATAAAAATGAAAATGCTTTCAAAATCGATGTTGCTTCAAAAAAATATTCTATCGAGCGAAATTGAAGTATTGAATTTTTAACTTAAAAATCCACTAGAACTAAGATGTATCCATACCATATATTTTTTTCAGAATTTTTAAATGGTGTTTACTATTAAAATTACTCAATCTAGAATCCTCAACTTGGAATAAGGGGCCCTTAATGAACTCTTTAAGATTTTTTTCATCATGGGGACTGAACGCACTTTAACGGTGACTGATACACATTTTGACGATATTGCCCACCTAGTGCGAGAAAAATGATCTAAGAAGGCTTGACTTACATGCATCGCCCACCCACAGTGGTAGGATAGGACTAGGAGCGATTGGGCTTTTATTATTTCCAGTTGCCATTAATATCAACAACTGCTGGCGTCGCGTCGCCAACTGTTGGCCTCTCTAGGGTTCCTATCGACGATGGGTTCGGCACTGCCTGCATTCAGCGGGTTCCCACGACTTTCACTAGATCTTTCGGTCCACCTTGTTGGGGTCTTACACACGTGGGTCGTGGAGCGCCGTTCTGTGCACGGTTGCTGTTTTACTGTGGGTACCTATTTAGGTTCGCGAACCTCGTGCTCTGTGAACCTATGTTGTAGGTTGGAGATCAATATGGATTGCGAATTTCTGCTTGCTACTCCTTTGTGTTCGTCCGCATCAGTTCGCAAAATGCGGAGTGCGCACCGAGGTTCGCACTGTTGCAGGTTCGCGAACCTAAGGGGTACCCACCCTTAGAACCGCTCTTCCAAACAGACATCGGTTCTTCGTGTTCTGTCGACATACTTCACATACTGAATCGATTTCTCTCTTCTTTTCACAGTTAGCAGAAAAAACGATAGAGTTGGAGGGCACTCTGGCCCAGATGCGGCAGGCGGAGGGGCGGCGGCGGAGCGCGTCGCGCGACTCTGTGTCCCGGAACAGCCCCACACGACACAGTCCTATTCGCCACAGCCCGTCGCGACACAGCAGCATGCGCGACATGGAGCCCCTGCCCCTGCCCGACGACGACGAGGAGGCGAGGATATCCTCCACACCCCGAAGGCGGCCGTCGCGCATCCCCCTCCACACCGCACACAAGGGCGCGGCGCCCCGCCCCCCCTCCACGCCGGCGCCGCCCCGCCCGCCGTCGGCGCACTCAGTGCGGTCGGCGACGTCGACGCGGTCGCACGGCGGGCGCAAGGAGCCCAAGTCCGGCGTGCCGGTGCGCCGCTCGCCGCCGCACGACAGCAAGGTGCGCGCCCGATCCTTCTGGAACAACTGGTTGTTCTTTAAAGATTCCGGCTCCTAGGAGCCCCCGAGGCCGATTCTCGCGGACCCCCCGGAACTCGTAGATTAGTGAATCGGCCGGTAAAGTGCTAAACCCACCGTGTGAGAGTGCACCCAGTGACTAAACTCCGTGACCGTTCTCATGTTTGGTTTTGGTCGCAGCCGCCGCCGTCCGCCGCGGTTCACATGCCATTATGTCGATCGTAAGTTTTTTGTTTCACCCCGTTTTACTTTCCGCTTTCGTTCCCCGTTTGAATTTTATTAACCTCGGTTTTGTGTAGTTTTAGTTCGGTTTCGTTCGTTCGGTAGAGTCGACCCGTAGAGTAGGCGAGCATGGTCTTTTACTAACGATCGTGTCGTTCGTTACTAATTTTGGTGAAGTTGTGATGGCTTAAAAATCTTTACTGTACTAGAACTATGTCGAGGTTGTAATTTCTCGAGCGATGTACCATGAATAGTAGAACTGCAGTGGTATATAATGTATTGTAATTGTAAATTATGTAAGAGATCAGATTTTTATGCCACACTTGTTTGTTCATACTAATTTTAACTACATTAAACCACATTGTAAAAGTTATCGTGCGTGAAGGTAGTGTAACAAATTTTAGTTTTATAATGAAAGTCCTCTTTTTGCCAATTTACTTCGCTACTAAAGTAAATAAGAGGATATAAGAAATATACTTACTCCATGCACGATAATTGCTTGTTTTTGTTATTAATTAATCACAATTAATCATCAATAATATTGTTCCAAAATTAATTATCATTTTGTTAATAAACACGTGTCAATGTTAATGTAACTTCTATTTTACCATTAATTTTAACATTGTGAAGACCAGACGGTAAGTGTAAGTTATCATATTTTAGATTTCACTAATTTGCCACTTGAAACGTCACCATCACCACATAATATGATTTTTTTAAGTTTGAGTACAGTTAGTTTTTGTTTTTTTTTTTCATATAAGTTTGTTGACATAGTGGCATATTATACGTAATTGGCTATTCTCAAACTCCACGCAATACCGTAGCCTCCCACATGGCTAAAAGCACTGTTTGAACATTTTGGGTGACATTAAGATAGTTAATGTTTGATGCACTAAAACACCGCCGAGTGATAAGTTTGTGGCTATTTTGAGATACACGTAATTGAAGTGAATTAGCAATCGCTCAGTAATATTTACAAAGAATAATTAAGATTTTCTTAGATGCTATTGACCTAATATTACACAAGTAGTGCCGATCAGTCTCAATTTGTTAAAATGCACGAGTGATCATCTGTAACTCAAAACATGTTATGGATACCTCAAAAGTAGCTTGATCTTGGACCGTGTCATAGAAAAATACATTTCTACAGTCGATCACTTTCCACAACTATTCGGTATAATAAACCGATCAAGCTCCAAGAACAAACTAAGGTTTAGTAGTTCGCAACAGCACTCACGATCACGAATCATAGCGAGCGCGAACAGTGCTCGGCTAGCGTTGCGTAATTCGGTTTGGGAATTTTGGCAGAAAACCCGACAGGCTGCCGACTCCGGGGAAGGACGCCGCGACTCTATGAGCCGCGAGCCTGTGAGTCGCGACGCCGTGAGCCGCGACGCCGTGAGTCGCGACGCCGTGAGCCGCGACGCCGTGAGCCGCGAAGCCGTAAACCGCGCGGCCCTAGCGGAATACGTGGCGCGGGCATCGCGCCTAGCGCCCCTGTTCCCGCGGCTGCACACAGTCCGCACGCGGCCGCTGCCCGCCGACCTCACTCTGCAGTACCGTCTCGCCTACGACAGCCCCCAGAACCTCGCCCTCGAACTCTCTAACTCCATACTCTACGAGAACGAGGGCAACAAAACCGTCGCTTCGTCGCTCGACTCGCGCTCCGACTCGCTGTGGAACGGCAAGCCGCAGCAGTACTTCGAGAGCATGAACTATGGCGACCGCGACCTCGACCTCGACCCTAACTTGAAGGACTACGACAGCGACTCTTTGGCTCCGTAAGAGCTCGATGCTGGGATATCAATGGCACTAGTTATTTTCGAGTTCATAGTAGCCTAATTTTGTGCTCGTTTTACTTGTCGGGGGTGTCGATTCGAGACGCGTGGACTAAATTTTCTGGTATTCTGTGATAATCTGCACGTACCAAAACTTCAGAGATCGAGATCGAGGCCATAATTATATCCTTATACCTAACTAAATTTTATGGAAGACTACTTTTAGGATACTCTAAGCTTATTAATGTGATTATGAAGGTTTAATGATAATGCTGCATGTGAACTTCGTTTAATTTTCATGCGAAATTTCACTAAATGAATTTTTATTTCAATAGTAATGTTATAATAAATATAAAAATAAATATTTAAGTTTCTATGAACTGGTTATGAATTCCCACAACTAATTATGATGAGCGGCGATAAGGTAGAAATTTCGCTTATGTAAAAAATAACTTGTAGCCGTCGTATTTATTTAGGCAATTTTCTAAAGATTACGCTCCCGTATTATAAGTATGTATGCGTGCAGGTGGTAGCTATTCAACCTATTACATCATTCCTGTGTCTGAAGGACAGACTAACTAGTTTTAAAAGAGTGAGAGCTTGGAACGACTGTAGCAAGGCTGTGAAACACTGATTGTGCTTGAAGTTGTATCTGATGTAAAATATGAGGACGATGTGAGTGTTAATTAAATTTAAAATCTTTAATGGTTCACAAGGTACGTTTATGATTGTGAGAACTTAATACATAATTAATTTATACATAAATATACTATTGTTGTTGAACTTTATCCAAACGTCCAATTCTGAACGTCCTATTATGCGTGTATCGCATGACTGCCCGAGTTACTAAACATTTAGTTGATTTGGTAGTGTAGAGTTTTTTTTTCACGCGACAGAGCTCTGTAACAAATAGTAGGAGACTGATTTTGTATAAATCTAATGAAATAATAATAGTGATATGCTTATACCAAGGGAGGAAGAAGGGAATTCCATTTGGATGCCCTTTTTGTACATTGTTTCTAAATGTAAGCTTCTTACTATGTAAAAAGTTGCCTATTAATATCTATTAATGTAATTAATCGTTAATAAGCGAATATTCCAATCTATAGACTATGACTGTATTTTTTGTAAGTTAGAATTTAATAGCTAAAATAAATTTAAGTCAACTATTTCATTGTGTTATTGTACAGCTTTCATTCACGCTCTTAGAATTTGTAAATTATTAGGCCACTACCTACGATTAAGATACTCATAAAACTATCTAGTTGACTTGAATCTAGTTGGTGACTATCATTGTAGAGTTGTACAGAAATCATATCATTATATACAAACTATTCAAATAAATTGTTCATATCAAAATATAGTTTTATTTTTAGAAAATTGAGAGTAATCAACATTTTTAAATATAAAAGTAGCAAACATTAAAGAACAAACTTAACAAAAGGATATAACAATTAACAAAATCATTAGAATTACGTATTCTCCAATCTCTTAATATGGGCTAATAATATTGGGAAGGATAATTATTAAGAACATAGGTACTTTTGCTCCAACGTTTCAGTCCTTTTTGGCCATTTTTAAATATTAAACTAGCAAACAATAAACAACAAAGTTAAACAAACAAAGTAGACTATAAGAAACAGCAAAATCATTAAAATTCTGTTATCAAATCACTTAATATTAGATAACTTAGGTCCTAATAGAATATCCACTATTTCACGTGTTTCTAGATCCTTTTCGATGACTATAAACCCATGTTGCTTCAACTCTGTAATAAATAAAAAGAGTTTTCAAAACAGTTTTTAAAATAATAATAGTCTTCTCTGTAGTTGACATTAGTATGACAACTAAGAAACAATTTGGTATAGTTACCGCCAGAGGCGCTGTGCCAAATTGCATACAAAATTGCTTACCACAGTCGCTATAGAGTATCGTAACCACAGAATAGCTAATAGTACAAGTACAGAAGCAGCACTCGGCAGAGTCATTTAAATAAATAGCGACTTTTGCTCCGACACAATAAAGTGCAAATCAGGTCGCGCAGTTCACCTAGTAGTTGCCTCTCTTTCTATCGCGTGCTCCTACCCTTTCTGACGACGCAACGTTAGGGTTGTCTTCTTTTAAATGAACTGCGTAGCATATATCATAATGTGAAAAACGACAATAAAATTGTTTATTGGTTTTTTGATTTAGACATCCGTACACGGCACAGTAATGTCGATTCGACATTGTTACTATTATAAAGAGGCAATATCTAAGCAGGCAGTAAGATGCCGCGCGACTACACAGGCGGGCGTGTGACGGCCCTCTGCTCACTTGTGCCTTCGTAGGCACGGCTAGCGGTAGGCGCTTATCGCGCGACCTTGAGCGAGTGAAGGAGGCCTGTCGTAACTGCAATCTCAATACAGGCACTGAACCACTAAACCAATTTTCATGGATTTTGCTACAGAGATAGATTGGATCATGACATGAGGAAGGACATAAGTTAGCTTTTGTCGTGAAAATGAATATCGCGAAGAGTGAGTTCGTATGTGGACTTGGAAGAAACTTTACGCGGACGAAGTCGCGGGCGGCCGCATATACAGGATGACATGGAAATTCGACCTATTCCTTGAAAGGGGTTATACTAGAGGTCATTAGCAACAAATTAAGCCCAGTGAACCAGGGGCCGTATTATGATCTCTTATTTCCTGGCAGTTTTCTGACTGGATATCAATCTATCTGTTTTATTCGCCATACAGCGAGAAAGAGATGTAACTATAGCAATTCATAAACCTGGCAAGTTTTAATAGGTTGTAATACCACCCCTGGATGGTTACTGAGCTGTAATGATTCTTCGATTTTTAAGAAATTTTCTGACTTGTCACCTAAAGGAATAAACTCAGTAACCAACCAGTTTTGACCGGGATCCCTTGTTTTCGCATAATGGTTTTATACCTAATTTGATTTGGCATAACGGATTTGGCATAATCTTTTTTGTCATAATAATACTTTGGCATAATAGTTTTTTGGCATACTATTTATATTAGCATAATTATCATTAAAACTAATTTGTTTTCGCATAATATTATTAGGCATATTGTCTATTCGCCTAATATTATTTAGACATAAAAATCAAAAACAATAAGAATAAATATTTTTACGCACTTATTTATGTAATATATATTTTCATGCAAAAGGGGTAGGTATTGCATTAAAATGCCAAAAACTCATAACACATACGACCTAAATATCGACTCATAAAACACCTATTTTTAAAATACCGAAAATCCTTAATGTCGATATCCAATAGACCGAAACTTGAAAGATCGATTATTAAATGACTGATGATAGTTCGAAACCCTGACAGTAAAATGCCGATAGTTAAAAATCCCGAAAGTCTGTTTAGGTCTATTAGGTGCGACGACGAGCGAGCGTAGCGAGCGAGGAGGAGGTAAGCTTCCATTGCGACCAACAAAGCACGAGCCGAGCGAGCGAAGCGAGCGTGCCGCGGCAGCGGCCGGCGAAGTGCCAGAACCGACCTGCTGACATGTAACCCTCAATTAACCTTCGGTTTTTTAAGCTTCGGGATTTTATATTTTAGGTAAATGTTCTTTCGTGATTTTAAACGTCCTGATTTTTTTGTTTATAAAAATATGCGTTAACAACATTATGCGTGTTTAAATTTATGCTAAAGAATATTATGCTTAAACATGATTATGCTTAAAGTAGTTATGCTTAAAAAAAATATGCATAAGCTGTTATGACTAAATAATTATTTGATTAAGCCTATTGTTAAGGAAACGGTATTAGAAGGCTTCCCAAATGATGGGGCTTCCCAAATAATAGGGTTTCCCTATCGAAAGTGTTTATTTGATTAAGCCTTTTGTTAGGGAAAGCGTATTAAAAGGCTTCCCAAATGATGGGGTTTCCTTATCGATAGTGTTTTTTTATTAAGCCTATTGTTAGGGAAAGCGTTTTAAAAAGCTTCCCAAATGATAGGGTTTTCGGATTCGGTAAGTGCTTACCCGAACTAACTGTATTAATATGGTTAGCCTTTCGTTGGCGTAAGTCGACGATATGCTTACCGAATCGATAGGGTTTTTGAAAACAGGGGCCTTACCGCCCAAGTGTCGTCGACTTCGCCGTCGGCTTTATCTGACAGATGGATGAAATACATTGCTACTTTTATTGGTACAAATAAAAACTTATCAAAGAAAAGAAACTGTATTACAATCATCTGTCAAATGAAGGCGACGGCGAAGTCGACGACACACTTGGGCGGTAGACCCACAAGTCTATGAAATACCCAATCAAAAACCCCTTTAAGGGTAAGCGGTTCCGGTCCTTGGTTTTGACCCCTGGTTCACTGGGCTTAATTTGTTGCCTATGACCTCTAGTCAACCCCTTTCAAGGAATAGGTCGAATTTCCATGTCAACCTGATAATTAAAATGAACTTACTGAGTATGGAGTTGAAGCACCTTGCCGCCATAATCTTCTTATATCCAGCAATGACCGGACCCTTAGTGATGAGAGTCTTCACCGTGAGCGGCTTCAGACCGGCTTTGATGCTCCGTAGGATCTTGACCATCGTGCCTTCGGTGCCCCATTGCTCTCTGGATATACATTCCGTTTTAGATAAGTGCTAAGCCACTTGAAGATTATGGTGCGAGTTAAAATTATGCCTTATCACGATAAGAGTCGACTCTCGGATGTAGTGCACTAAAGATGAAATAAAACAATTTTTAACGGATACTAGCGCGGTTTTATTGAAAGCACTTTGGTAATTAGTTGGTATTAGTTCAACCAGTACGGACTGGATGTTGCAAACAAAAACCGTCGGGAAAACCAAAAATCAAACCAAATACCAACTAATTACCAAAGTGCTTTCAATAAAACCGCACTAGTATCCGTTAAAAATTGTTTTATTTCATGTCTAGTGAGCGCGTAAGCTTGAGAAGTGAATATGCACTAAAGATTTTTTACAATATAGTAGACTAGGACCACTCTAAACTTTACGAGTGGACTATGACAGAGTGTTAATCCTCATACTGTGTAAAGAAAAGAAATCGGACGTGTAAACCATGGGTCTCCAAACTTTTTAGCCTAAGGGCCAGACTAACTCCTCCACAAAGTCCCAAGGGCCAGGATCTAGCTAGCTCATTGTACCAACATACTGTAAATTACAGTATTGTTGGACGATCCGGCTTGCTTTCGCGGGCCGGATTGTTGGTGCTCGCGGGCCGGATCTGGCCCGCGGGCCGTAGTTTGGAGACCCCTGGTGTAAACCATTACCATCATAGTATACTAGGATGGAGGCTCTTCTATCATGGTACACTCATAACAGTCGATTTTTATCGTCAAAACGCGGAACAATAATATCTTTCATCTATGAAATTCATTTAAGACCAAGGTGTACAACCAATGTGTCTTGCCTATCCTCACCTACGGTGCTGAAACTTGGACGCTCACTAAGCAGAATATGCACAAAATTAAGGTAGCACAAAGAGCAATGGAGCGTTCTATGTTAGGTATCTCTCTTGTTGACCGTATACCAAACGTCGAAATTCGACAAAAAACGAAAGTCGAAGACGTGGGTAGGCGGATAACAAGATTAAGGTGGAGATGGGCGGGACACTTGGCTAGACGGGATGACGGACGGTGGACCAAGGCAGTTACAGAGTGGTGGCCGAGAGGAGCAACAAGGCCAGTGGGCAGACCACCGGCCCGATGGTCAGACGATATCGTCAAGTTGACGGGATCTCACTGGATGAGGCTGGCACAGAACCGTGAGGAATGGCGCTATAGAGAAGACGCCTATACCCAGCAGTGGGTTGATGTAGGCTGAATATGATGATGAAATTCATTGACGATAATATAACAAACCAACGTTTAATACGATGTATCTCAGGGTTGTAAATTGATCAAAATTTACTTTCGCTAGCATGCAATTAATAATGTTGACAGACAATAGAACAGAATCAAGACTACAATCACGTCTAAAAATATGTATAAAGTTTAAAACTTTGTTGTAGTTGTCACTTGTCATTGATTTCTGTTCAAAAAAGTAATAGCTTTGTCGCATTACTAATTTCCCAGCAAAAATGTAAACAAAGGTGTTGCCAGAACAAAACAACACAAAAGGAAATAGTATATTACTAAGTGAAGAAATAAACACACACGTTTTTTCATCACAAATCTAATAAAAATAAATAAGATAAATATTCTGAATCATGAGTTTTGCGGCAAAAACAGTAATATAATTTAATATTTCATAATAACAGTTTTATAGTAGAAAACATTTTATGATGCTGTGCACACACCAACTGCAAACCGTACACATCAACTTTTGGTGCATTTTATAAAATTTCATAAAAACAAATAGTATTACGAGTAATAGCTGTAGTAGTAACATTTGTCTTTTGGTATTGGGGGCAACTGGCGAAGATGCTACGTATTTTTGATAGTTTACATACAGTCAATAATGTCAATATCTAAGTAAAGTTTTCTTATCCAGTTCGTTTCAAACACTTTTAACATGAAAAATTATGATATGTTAAAATAAAAGTTCTTATTACTAACCTACTTTAGAATTATATCTGAATGACATTATATTTATTATGACTCAAAATATAATAAAAAAATTAAAAAGTTATAACCGTGACCAAAGGTTTTCAATATCTGAAAATGTCACTATCAGGGTCAGTTTGTCAATTTGACAGTGACGTTTCTTTGTTTACATTTTTGCTGGGAAATTAGTAATGCGACTTTAGAGTGGCAAAATTCTAAACTGTATACATTTACATACGTGATTGTACAACTTACTAGTTACTACAGATTAGAAAATGAGGTGATTTTTAACAACTCACCGAATGAATCTTTTCGAGTCTGTAGTCTGGTCGGAATCACCCAGAGACACTTTGGTCCTGTCCAAACTTCCGAGAGGCGTTTCGGAACTTTCGCTGCCGCCTCGCCTAGTAACTCTCTGTGTAGCCGAAGATTGTATGATCTCCTGTTCCTCCTCTGGCTTACTCGGTAAGTCTGCGAGTCCTGCCGCTTCTAGCATAACAGTAAGATTTCTTTCGGCGTCGACGCTTCGACGAACGGTCGTAGATTCAACACTTTTACGTGTAGTCAATTGTGTCTCCAAGTTATCCTGTTGTACGCTCGTGGGTGGTGTCCTTATGTTCGCAGCTCCTGGTATGTTTTCCTTATCGATTTCTGTATGTAAATGTATGTATCCATATTAGTTAAGACTTTTGAAGCGCTCATGGCGGAACTTGACAGACTGATCGTACTCGATCACGTTTGTTAAGCAACGCTCGATCCGGCCAGGTGTCGGATGGGTGACCGTTAAAGTGGCATTACAACTGAGCGCTTCCGTGCTTCGGAGGGCACGTTAAACCGTCGGTACCGGCTGTTGTCATCTGATAACAGACGTTAAGCCAAGTTAAGCTAGGGTTTTCTAGGATGACGGAGCCGTCATATTACGGCCATAATTTAGCGGCGTAGAACGTTGTCTATGTAAACAGTACGGGGCGCGCCGTATTGTTTACATAGACATTAGACAACGTTCTACGCCGCTAAATTACGGCCATAATATGACGGCACCGTCATCCTAGGAAACCCTAGCTTTAGAGGAACTCTAACACCAGAGATAAAAAGAAGTTAAGACTTGCTACTCCAAGCTAGTTTTAAAGGAGCGTTCATTAATTACGTGAAAGCCGAATCTCACCCTATCTCACGTGGAGGAGGGGAGGTCTCGGCGAATATCACGTATTTTTTTCTGCATAAACAGTATGGCGAAACAACTGGGTTAAATTAAGTTAATAATTTTTCTTTCAAAATATGACTAAATCCTAAAAAATAATGTTTATTTAAACAAATGCAAAGCCAGCAAGCATAGATTAACGTAATTACACTAATAATAAGCGTTTTGAAAAATCTCACGAGATTTATGGGGAGGTGAGGGAGTTGAGCCAAATCTCACGACCAAGGGGGAGGAGTGGTCAAAAAATCCACTCCCGACCCCTCCCGTCCACCCACTCGACAAAATCACCTCACGTGAAAAAATCAAATTATTACCTACACCTTAAAAAACCATAGAAAAGGAATTGATTAATTACTTGCAATTAACTTAGAAAATTAAGGTTTCTGCCATACTATGACCATGCTAGGAACGTATCAGGCAAAAAAATATTCTTTGTATTGAAAAGTATGAAAAATGCATGGCCAGTGAAGGAACAGTCTAGTGGGAATAGTATCATACTTTTCAATACAAAGAATATTTTTTACACGACTGCCCAAAAAGGAGTGTATATGTGTTCAGAGTTCATGTATGTTTGTGGGTATGTGAGTTTCTTTATTCCATCATAACTTCTAAATGGCTCTACGGATTTGGATGTATGGGGTATCGTTAGAATCCGTACATCATTCCGATTGACACTGGCTTTATTTTTTTGGAAAAAGTCACTATGGCGACCGTTCGACGCCATTTTTAAATGTGAAAAAAAAAAATATTTTCTTCTATTATTACAATATGGGCATCAAATGAAAGGCCTTAACACATTTCAAAACTATATAATTTGTCACTAAAATGTGTGAAATAAAAATAAATAAATTTAAAAAATATTAAAAACACTTAATCCTAGCATGGTCATAGTATGGCAGAAACCTTAATTTTCTAAGTTAATTGCAAGTAATTAATCAATTCCTTTTCTATGGTTTTTTAAGGTGTAGGTAATAATTTGATTTTTTCACGTGAGGTGATTTTGTCGAGTGGGTGGACGGGAGGGGTCGGGAGTGGATTTTTTGACCACTCCTCCCCCTTGGTCGTGAGATTTGGCTCAACTCCCTCACCTCCCCATAAATCTCGTGAGATTTTTCAAAACGCTTATTATTAGTGTAATTACGTTAATCTATGCTTGCTGGCTTTGCATTTGTTTAAATAAACATTATTTTTTAGGATTTAGTCATATTTTGAAAGAAAAATTATTAACTTAATTTAACCCAGTTGTTTCGCGATACTGTTTATGCAGAAAAAAATACGTGATATTCGCCGAGACCTCCCCTCCTCCACGTGAGATAGGGTGAGATTCGGCTTTCACGTAATTAATGAACGCTCCTTTAAAACTAGCTTGGAGTAGCAAGTCTTAACTTCTTTTTATCTCTGGTGTTAGAGTTCCTCTAAAGCTAGGGTTTCCTAGGATGACGGTGCCGTCATATTATGGCCGTAATTTAGCGGCGTAGAACGTTGTCTAATGTCTATGTAAACAATACGGCGCGCCCCGTACTGTTTACATAGACAACGTTCTACGCCGCTAAATTATGGCCGTAATATGACGGCTCCGTCATCCTAGAAAACCCTAGCTTAACTTGGCTTAACGTCTGTTATCAGATGACAACAGCCGGTACCGACGGTTTAACGTGCCCTCCGAAGCACGGAAGCGCTCAGTTGTAATGCCACTTTAACGGTCACCCATCCGACACCTGGCCGGATCGAGCGTTGCTTAACAAACGTGATCGAGTACGATCAGTCTGTCAAGTTCCGCCATGAGCGCTTCAAAAGTCTTACAACAAATATGTCCTCTGTACCCCTGACAGCGTGTATGTAAAATTTCATGATGTTCTGTTCAGTAGTAAATACGTGAAGGCGTAACAAACAAACAAACGGACTTTCACATTTATAATATTTGTAAGGATAAGGATGTCATGTATAAAAAAAACTAAGGACTTACCGAACTGTTGATTCGCATTAAACGAAACGGAGCCATATGGTCTTGATATGTGTTCCTTAGCAATTTGTGTTTCTTGAAAAAAAAAAAGCAAGTTGGTCAGTGGTCACACGTTTTCGTTGACTTAAAGTAAATGGATTATAGATGCTGTGACAGCATGGAAAAGTTAGTTATTATATAAATTGAACTGCTTATTTAATTCAATCTTAATATTAAGTTAAGTAGGTATTTTAACTGTAAGTAATATGAACTGGTATTATTTACATACATGTATGTATCACAGAATCCTTCCTTTACATTAGATATTACTTCTTCTTTTAAACTAACTGTTCCCACAAAACACATAGAAAAGTACTTGGCGCCTGAACACTGGCCAGAAAATGTTCACATAAAACCATGGCGTAGTGGATTTCGAAAGCAACAGCAAGAAGCGAGTCAAAAACAGTAAATATAAATCATATACACTTTTTTATCAGAACGTAAGAGGCCTACGCTCTAAGTTAGACGTTTGCAAAAAAGGTATATTAAGTGAATCTTACGATATATTCGCCATAACTGAAACATTCCTAATCAGCAGTGTCAATAGTGCGGAATTATTCCCGCCGGGTTACACAGTGCTTCGGCGAGACCGCGCAGGAGACGCCGGCTGGGGTGGCGTGCTGTTAGCCGTGCGTGACATTTACCCAGTGCGACAGATATTTGATATAGATGGTTACTCTGACGATATTGAAGTTGTAATAGGTATAATTACACTTAAGTCTGTGAAAGTAGTTTGTTGTGTTGTTTATATTCCGCCGAATTCTGACGACGACAAATACATAAGAACTTTTACACTTCTAGAAAATGCACTAGCTAAATATTCTAAATGTGATGTATTATTAATTGGAGATTACAACTTGAATTCATGTAGTCAAAATGTAAGGCTGCAATTTGATTGTTTACTTAGTTTCTGTAAATTAAAGCAGTTTAATGTAGTGCGTAATAAATTTGGTGAAATGTTGGATCTGGTGCTGAGTGATCTGAGCGAGGAGTCGATTCAGATAAGTGGTGATGCTGAGCCTCTGGTTCCAGCTGACTCATACCACCCGCCACTTGCGGTAACTGTGCGGTACCCGCGCTCAGCGCGGCCCTCACCGGCTCGAGCACAGTCGCCGCAATATTTTGGTGATGCACCACGAGAATGGAACTTTCGTAAGGCCAACTATCATTTGTTATACACTACTATGGCGTCGGCGGAATGGGATGATATATATTCGTATACAGATGTAAACATAGCTGTAGATGCTCTGTATAAAATATTGGAAACATGTTTTGATAGCTGTGTGCCCGTAAAACGTCGATATTCTTATAATGACTCACGTTATCATTATCCGGTATGGTTTACATCTGAATTAATTAATACAATCAAAACCAAATATTTTCATTTGGTAAAATTTAAACAGTGTCAGAATGAATTTAATAAAGAAATGTTTAGATATCTTAGAGAAAAGGTGAAAAAACTTATGGATCAAACGTATAGTAACTATATTAGTCGGATCGAGTCGAGCATAAAACAGAATCCGCGGAAGTTTTGGGAATTTGTGAAGGAGCAGCAGTCCTCGCGCCAGTGTTCTGACACTTTCGAATATGACGGAAAATCGGTAACCGGTCGCGACGCAGCGAATGCATTTGCAAATTATTTCCAGTCCGTGTTTCTGACAGATGACCCCGTCCTGTCCGCCGAAGATGCGCAACGGGAAGCGACCAGTTGCTTAAACTCCAACCGTGTAGCAGTTGATAATATTAACCTAAAAGATTTACAGTTAGCAGTTCGCCGCTTAAAGGCCCATTCGGCGGTGGGTCCTGATGGCATACCATCTTTTATTATAAAGGACTGTTATGAAATGTTAAAGCAACCTCTTCTGCATATATTCAACTTAGCTTTAAGTACCGATACTTACCCGTCTAGATGGAAAATATCAAGAGTGACTCCCGTTCCTAAAGGTGGTACGTCATCGAATGTTGAAAACTTTAGACCGATAGCGGTTCTGTCAGCTTTCGGCAAGGTCTTTGAATCCATACTTAACCGCTATATCACCCGCCAGGTGGATGTACGTTTATCTGACACACAACATGGGTTCAGGGTAGGTAGGTCTACAGCTACTAACCATGTTAACTTCGTAGATTATACCGCCACACAAATGGACTTGTATAAGCAGGTTGACGCTACCTATTTTGACTTCCAAAAGGCATTTGACCGCGTCCATAACGATATATTGTTAAAAAAGTTTTCGGCAATAGGTTTTACTCCTAAATTGATAAAATTATTCTGTAGCTACTTTCAAAAGCGCAAACAATATGTACAGCTATTAGGGTATAGATCGGACTCGTATGTAACGCGCTCTGGGGTGAGTCAGGGTAGCACTCTGGGACCCACTCAGTTCCTCATTATGATAAATGATCTGCCTGATGTAATTAAGACAGCTAAGTGTCTTATGTTCGCTGATGATCTGAAACTGTTTCTAGGGGTAGAGAGTGTTAGTGACTGTGAAGCTCTGCAGAGTGACATCGACGATGTTTTGGCGTGGAGTGAACGCAACCAGCTTCAATTCAATGCATCCAAATGTAAAAGTATAACGTTTACTCGATCTCGTTCACCAATCATCTACCCTTACAATATTAATGGAGAACCACTTGAGCGCGTCACACATATTAAAGACTTAGGCTTGACTTTAGACCCGGAATTGACGTTCAATGTCCATATAACCCAAACATGTAGTCGGGCATATAAATCCCTAGGTTTCGTGATGCGTCAAACCGCTCGGTTTCACGACAGAGCCACCATCCTAATTCTCTACTACGCTTATGTTAGAAGCAAATTGGAATATAATTCAATAATCTGGGATCCCCATGAAGCCAAATATAAACTCATGGTGGAAAAGGTACAAAAAAAATTTGCACGGTTTATGTACAAAAAACTGTTTGGTTACTACCCATATTTATATCCGTCCCTTTTCGTCGCCGGTATGGTGGGTATTAACACCTTGGAGCTGAGGCGAAAGTGTGCTCTTCTTTTACATTATTATCTACTCCTTAATAACAGGATAGATAATCCTGAAACCCTGTCGAAATGTTCTTTATTCGTTCCTCAAAAATTAACACGGCTGCGCACGCGACGGTTATTTGCGGCTCCGTCGGTCCGCACGCAGACGGCAAAATATGCACCCACTGCCCAAGCTTTGGGGCTACTCAATGCTCTGATCGCTCAGCAACCAGATGTTGATGTATTCTATGTGTCTGTCCATGTATTTGTTCATTGTGTTATTCGTTTGTTGTGTGTATAAAATGTAATTGGCCTTCTGCACGCTTTGGTGTGAAACTGTAAGTGCAGTGGGCAATTGAAATTTAAATAAATAAATAAATAATAAATAAATTACCATTGATGACGCGGTTTCAATTATTTTTTGCCATGATACCATTACGGATTAGACGTAGGTATACAATGCGGTAATTTGGAAAGCTGTTCAGAAGGATGCGATGCAGTACTAATCCTTATTAACTTAATACGTTAGTTACCTTAAGCATTTTATGCGCATTATTTTAATCTTTTACACCATACCATTTAAATTAATATTTTAGGAGCTATCGAAAAAAATTAACACGTGCAAGAATAAATTCATGTGCGTTTCTTACACCGATGACGGGACGGGACTCGAACGGGACGGAAACAGACTTCGAGTGAATGGGTAATGACAGTTTTCTTTTTCCTTTATTCCCATCTGCCCCCTTCAAGCTCTGCCACCGGGGTGGTGGCTGGCACTAATAGGTGGCGTTTACCACCCCGGTGGTCAACGCCACCTATTAAGGGGCCATAATAGGAAAACATGGTTTGCGCGGGCCATATTTTTATATGAAAACGTAAAGTTGTAGCCACAAAAAAAACATACGACAAGCTAAAGAGATTATCTAGTTGCTACAAGTATTAAATTGCGTATAAACCTCACAGATGTATGTAAAAAAAATCAGAATATCATCAAAAGCGCTTGTCGCGGGCCATATTTTTGGCGTAAATAATAGCGGAAACGTATTGAATTCTACATTAAAATACACTTTAACCTACTGTGCAGTTGCTCCAATAACTTTTTTCAAGAAAGATAATTGTGCTAAAGATAATGAAGAAAAAACCGGCCAAGTGCGAGTTGGACTCGCGCACGAAGGGTTCCGTACCAAATAACGGCAAAAAAACACGTTTCTTGTATGGGAGCCCCCCTTAAATATTTATTTTATTCTGTTTTTAGTATTTGTTGTTATAGCGGCAACAGAAATACATCATCTGTGAAAATTTCAATTGTCTAGCTATCACGGTTCATGAGATACAGCCTGGTGACAGACAGACAGACAGCGGAGTCTTAGTAATAGGGTTCCGTTGTTACCCTTTGGGTACGGAACCCTAGAAACAACTAAAACCATCGAAAAAGTGCAGAAGTGAGGTTATTTTCCATACTCTTTACACGTAAAGAAAAAGACAGACAAATGATTTCACATAACGGAGCCTTAATGCCAACCACCACCCCCATGGCACCCTCGAAGGTGGCAGATGCGAATAAATAGCTGCCATCGACCACCGCGGTGGTGAAGGCCACCTATTAGTGCCAACCACCACAGATGGGAATAAAGGTTCTTTTTGGGTGTTGTTGGATGCGACCTGCATTTGGCAAAAAAGAAAGGAAGCGAAGCGAGGGGCGGGTCACTAGTATTTATTAAAAAACTAAGGACTTACCGATCATTGAAACTGTTTTTTCTAGAGGTAACTGTCCACTCTGCTTGAATGAAACGTAGCCGCTCGGTCTTGGCCTCTTGGGCTGAAAGGGAGTAAACAAAATCTTTATTGAAAGAAAAAGTACATAAAGTACCTATGAATGGACTCGAACCTGTGGACGTTGCAGTTGTAAAAGGACCGTACGTAACGATGCTCTTAAGCGTTGATTCGTCACGGCATTTCATACAAACTTTCAAGTCCTTTTTTTCCAAACGAATGAACCAATTTCGATGAAACTTCATACACATAAGCAGAGTACATTGGTCTAAAAAGTTGAAAATATTTTCGTTACAGCTGAATTGGACCGATTTTAAAGTTTCTATAGAAACAGAAATTTCCAATTAAGTCTTTTTTAAAATAAGACATTTAAAAAAATGTTCTTAACTAACTCTTTAGACCTATGTATCCTGCTATGAAGTTTCATTAAAATCGGTACAATCATTTATTTCGAAAAATAAGGACTTGAAAGTTTGTATGAAATGCCATGACGAATCAACGGCTTGCCCCAGACCTACCGGTTTTATTTCTTTGCATGTTCGGTGTGACGTCCAATAGGCAATGCCATTGAGTACAACGTCACGAGCTGCAATGCGTAGGGTTACTCATCAGTCTACGCGTTATGCAAGCGGTGTGCCATGTCTCATAAAGTTTCAGATATTACAACGTAATGGTACGGCTACGTGCCCACTTACGCATCCGGTGTGTTTCTCACTTTAAACTTTCTTATACACTAAATCAAATGAAATCTGTTTTTTTGAGGAGCAACCATAAACTTTTTGAAACACAACAACGTCAAAATACAAAATAATGTCAAATGACATTGTAATTTTTTTTATAGATAAACGTCACAGCGATTTTCAAAGACCAATTTTGATGGTTAAAAAGTTGCAACACACTAATGTTATTAACGCCGTTAGAGCGTAAAGTTGCACTCGGAGCGTAGGTTCTGAACGCGTCTCAAGCAAAGCAAAGAAATGAAACCGGTAGGTCTGGGGCCAGTCTCAAGTACCCTGCGACAACACACCTCTAATATTTATGGAGTAATTAAAATAATTAAGGAGACCAGTCTATTTTCATACAAACGAGGTAACTTTGAACCCTTGGTTCTCTGCCAAGGATTGAACTAGCTGTGATCTGATGATAGCCATCCATCGACTTCGTCTGCGTAGACAGTCTCTTTGCTATTCCTCGGGAACTGTTCGTTTTTTCTGGATGAAGGTATCCTATGTCATTTTCTAACCCATGAGAAAGTGTATGCAAAATTTCATGATGATCAGTTCAGTAGTTAAGACGTGAAGTTATAACAAACAAACGACTTTCACATCCTTACTATCCTTACTAATATTATAAATACGAAAGTCCGTTTGTTTATTTGTTTGTTTGTTACTCCTTCACGTCTTAGCTACTGAACCGATCAATATGAAATTTTGTATACATGTTGTCAGGGGTACAGAGAAGGACATAGGGTACCTTTCATCCCGAAAAAAAGTATTATTCCCGAGGGATACCAAAAAAATCAATCCACGCAGACGAAGTCGCGGGCGGCCGCTAGTTTATAATATTAGTAAAGATTATTTTGAGAACTTACCGAAACATTATATTCGCTGGTGCGTTTGAGCGTTTGCGACTCCGCAATCAATATCTTCTGCGTCGGCAGCTCCGATATGTCGACTTGTTCCATCGGCATAGTCACTTGAGCCATTTCCACGTTCATAGGGTCTTTAGAGGTGTCCACTTCTCGCACCGGCTGTTGGGATTGGTCTTCGATCCTAACGGGAGTAACAGCCGCTTCTTCTTCGATCCTCGCGAGTAAGGATCTTGTGCGAATTCGACTGGTACGCTCTGCTACTACTTCCTAACCAAGATATAGAGTTAGACAATAGGGGATACAGAACTAAAAATAATAAAAAAACTTTACGAGTGCCCTGCCAACAACTAACTCAAAAGTTAAATAACAAGTTTCATTGCAGTCGGGGTACTGTTTTATGGAACAATTTTTAATAAAGAGATCCCCTATTGCAATGACACTTGTTATTTAACTTTTAAATAAAACTTCTAATTTAAGTTCGTTTTTGGCAGGGGTCGTGTGTTTAATATTTTTTTAAATTTGTGAGAATAGTTCTAACGTTGGAGTAAGTGGTCGGCCGCCCGAGTAGCAAGGCTGACAAAACAACAACTACTGGCACGCTGATGTCTACTGGCACGCCGCTGCTACATGTATACACGAAGAGTTTATCCACTAACCTCCATTTCTCTATCCGCCCTCGGTTGCCCAGCGACCACAATCAAGTTCCTATGGTACATACAAGTGAAAGTCACCAGCAAGGTTGACGATGACAGTACAATAGCACTACTGGCGTGCTGATGTCTACTGGCACGCTGATGTCTACTGGCACGCCGATGTCTACTGGCACGCCGATGGCTACTGGCACGCCGATGTCTACTGGCACGCCGATGTCTACTGGCACGCTGATGTCTACTGGCACGCTGATGTCTACTGGCACGCTGATGTCTACTGGCACGCCGATGTCTACTGGCACGCCGATGTCTACTGGCACGCTGATGTCTACTGGCACGCTGATGTCTACTGGCACGCTGATGTCTACTGGCACGCCGATGTCTACTGGCACGCCGATGTCTACTTGCACGCTGATGTCTAGTAGCACGTTGATGTATATTGGCACGCCGATGTCTCCTATGTATTACACGGACAATTTGTCCACTAACCTCTATTTCCCTATCCGCCCTCGGTTGCCCAGCGACCACAGGTTCCTCTGGTACATGCGAGTGAGAATCACGCCAACGTTGGAGTGTAAGCGCCCGCCCGCGCAGCAAGGCTGACGGGACAATAGCTCTACTGGCACGCTGATGTCTACTGGCACGCTTATGTCTACTGGCACGCTGATGCCTCGTAGCACGTTGATGACTACTGGCACGCTTATGTCTACTGGCACGCTGATGCCTCGTAGCACGTTGATGTCTACTGGCACGCTTATGTCTACTGGCACGCTGATGCCTCGTAGCACGTTGATGTCTACTGGCACGCTGATGTCTACTGGCACGCCGATGTCTACTGGCACGCTGATGTCTACTGGCACGCTGATGTCTACTGGCACGCTGATGTCTACTGGGACGCTGATGTCTACTGGCACGCCGATGTCTACTGGCACGCCGATGTCTACTTGCACGCTGATGTCTAGTAGCACGTTGATGTATATTGGCACGCCGATGTCTCCTATGTATTACACGGACAATTTGTCCACTAACCTCTATTTCCCTATCCGCCCTCGGTTGCCCAGCGACCACAGGTTCCTCTGGTACATGCGAGTGAGAATCACGCCAACGTTGGAGTGTAAGCGCCCGCCCGCGCAGCAAGGGTGACGGGACAATAGCTCTACTGGCACGCTGATGTCTACTGGCACGCGGATGTCTCCTGGCACGCTGATGTCTACTGGCACGCTGATGCCTCGTAGCACGTTGATGACTACTGGCACGCTGATGTCTACTGGCACGCCGCTGTATATCTATACGCGGACAGTTTATCCACTAACCTCCATTTCCCTATCCTCCCTCGGTTGCCCAGCGACCACAATCAGGTTCCTCTGGAACATGCGAGTGAGAGTCGCGCCAACGTTGGAGTGTAAGCGCCCGCCCGCGCAGCAAGGCTGACGAAACAGCTTCTCTACTGGCGTTTTGATGTCTACTATGTCATCGTAACTATCCTGTATGGAAAAATTATAAATTAAAACACAAATCTATGATGGGCCAATAGGGAATATACATCAAATTATGACGTGATAACGTCTTACACTTCGATGAACGCCAGCTGCGTGCACGAAAAATTGTCAAGTTCCGCTACGTAGACATAGAAGACCAACAAAGCGTGGAAAAAAGAAGTTAAGATCATACGGACTCAGTCTATGTAAAAAAGAGACAAAGGATCAAGTGACATGTGCCAACATTTTTTACAGTAAGAGCCCCTAGCGTCCCGCTTAGCAAATGAGCAATCACAGTTTGTTTAAAATATTTTTAATCTTAATTAGAATTTAAAATAAAGGTATCGTGGAGCAATGGTGTCTTGTACTCTAAGTAATTGTGATGTGACAAAAAGAAACAATCCAAGTAATCACGCTTTTCACAGGTAAATAAGATATTGCCACACCTTTCTCTAAAACCAAATTTCGCTACATTTATTCGTTCGACAAAGAAAACAGTATGGAACATAGTTTATTAACTTCCTTTGCCATAATACAGTCATATTTTATGAATCTAAGTCATATTTTACGTATCTCATATAAAATGTATTGATTCGTTTTCGGATCACCTGTTTATTGACTTTGTTGTTCTTTGACATTCTATTTCTATGTTCCGCTATCAAGTGATTTAATGTGAATACAGTATAAGGCATATATCTTGAAATTTTTTCGACAGAGTGGGGATAAATTCGCGCATGTGCTCTTGTGAGCGACCAATAGTGCGCGCCCCTCTCCCGCCGCACGTGCCCCTCACCGCTACGCATGCCCGAAATACGCGTTCCGCGCAATTCCCATCTGATTTCAAGATATATGCCTCGTACTGTACCAATGTTTTCTTATGACGTTATCACGTAAAATAATTATCGTAAATTAACAGACTTAACAGACAACTATTTTTTTTTTATCAAAATCAAAAGCATAATGCGTGAGAAAATCAACTGTAATATTACTTTTCTTTGGGTTTTTTTCTCGTGATATACCTAGTTACTTGAAGTTAGCACGCAGCAGCACCCTCGGAAAACGATCTATACAAAACGGTCAGGAACTGTGACGTCACCGACCATGATATCGGCAAGTTTATTATGGAGTTAGCCAAGAAACTAACCCTAAATTTTGCGTTGAAGTACGTACGAGGGCGGGTCAATAAGTCCGTGACTTTCTATATTTCCCGTGACTTTACTGAAAGGACAACACTGCTCCTGTCAACAGGCATCTTTCAGTTGACTCCTATCAAAATTTGAACAGTCATTTAGTTTGTATTTGATAGCCATTAATAGCAGACTATTTCTTGTTTCCAAACCTGAAGAAATGGGTTGGCGGAAAGAGATTTGACTCCAACGATGAAGTCATCTACAAAAAATACCTTTTTTGGAAGGGATAAAATAAAAAATATATCGTTATTTTCTTCTGATTTCATCGTGTGATAAAAGTAAAATAATACATAACAATACACTTCTAAGGCTTCCGCGCGTACAGTTTATTAGAAATAAAACACTTTTTACGGATTACAGCGCGTATATTGGTTAATTCAGATGTTATTTTAGAATTATTTAGTTTTGATTTATTGGTTTTTTGGGTTTCCCAACGTTTCGACACCTTTCCAGGGGTCGTCGTCACGGGACCGACTGAAGTAAGAAGCTGCTCATATTTTTATGAAATTACACGATCGGAACTTTATAAAAATGCATTAAAGTTCATTAAACTAAATAGTTCTAAAATAACATCTGAATTAACCAATATAAAGTGTATTATGCGTAAAAAGTGTATTATTTCTAATAAAATAATTAATTTTTTTAAGGATTTTTTCTGTTCCATCATGTTTTTATACGTGTCCGCAGCGATCAAGCTCAAATTTACAAAAATCGTTGACTTGTGCATATTCCCTATTGTTCAGATAGTCTTTTCGTTGTAAGCGATCTCTTCGCGACAACCTTTCGACAATATAGGATAGTGAAAAGATATTTTAAGGTTTATTAAATTTAAAACAATGCTTGTATAGTTTAAAACATTATTAATGAAATATTATATTTTCAATGGATACCATACTAGCGCAGTTTTATTTGAAAGTACTTTGGTGATTGAATAGTTAGTATTTAGTTTGCTTTACTAAAAAATGAAAGTGTTTTATCTAAATGTCTAGTACGCGCCTAAACACGTTGGTACTATTATATATTCTGTACATAGACACTTAGGCACTATAAATTTAATTTTTTTTTAGAGAATGTACTCTTCTAAGGTTTAGATCTTAAAAGTGAACCTTATTGCAGAATTTGATAGAAAATTCATTTATAAGAAATAAACTCTGTATTCAATGCTTAGTGATCATCGCACACATTACCTCGAGTCATTGGCACGGGCCATTGCCCGCGCCAATGACTCGAGGTAATGTGTACAATGGTAAAATCTACCTATTATCCCCGCCCGCCAATTGCTAATGCGCAGGAACCTTGTCACATTAACATCCACGTCAACCGCATCCGCAACTAAAAATGACATGAAACAAGAAAATTCTAACAGGTAATTTATTGTATTAATTTTTTAATTATTATTTTTATAATGATAATAGTAGGTATGAACCTCTATACAAAAAAAAATTGGGAGTTACAAGTCGTGATAAAGTTTGGCCACATGATAGAAACTGATCTGTAGGCTGTTTCTAACTAATATTGAGCTGGGCCAAACTATCCTTACATACAGTTCCATACGGCGGTGGGTTGAATAGCGCACTTTTCCCGGCTCCATTCTAAAAACTATAACAATTCAGGTTTAGCTAATAGGTCAAATTTGGTATCATTTTCGGATATATCAATAACGTAGAACTTATTTCTGATATAAAAAAAATCAATTTATTAAGCAGTTTCTGAAAAATTACACAATAACCAACATTTTTAAACTTCATTTTTTTAGTTTAGGTATTGGCACTTGTTTCAGTATTTTCAAAAAAACTACTTTAAAGAAGCGTTTTTCAGGTTAATTTGTTATATGCTTTTGTTATGTTAACTATATTTTATACAATTTGAGCCTAACCCAAGTAGTTTAAATCCATTGTTTGCGGACATACAGCTAGCCAAAAATATGCATTTTTTCACGAAATAAAAAAGGTTTCCGTTTCGTTCAGAAGCATTTTTAAGGTTTTTGGTTTATATTTCTGAAAGGTTAATTAAATTTTCTACAATTTGAGCTTAATTTGAGTAGTCTAGGTCTATTGGTTGCAGAGGCATAGCTGGTTAAAAATGGGCTTTTTATTGAAATTAATTGAAAAAAATCTTATCTTTGACTAGCTGTGTCTTTACAACTAGTAAACCTAGACTACTCAAATTAGGCTCAAATTGTAGGAAATTTAATTACCTTACAGAAATATAAACAAAAAAACTGAGAAATGCTTCCGAACGAAACGGAAATCCCTTTTATTTTGTGAAAAAATACATATTTTTGACTAGCTGTGTCTCCGCAAACAATGGACCTCAACTACTTGGGTTAGGCGCAAATTGTATAAAATATAGTTAACATAACAAAAGCATATAACAAATTAACCTGAAAAACGCTTCTTTAAAGTAGTTTTTTTGAAAATACTGAAACAACTGCCAATACCTAAACTAAAAAAATGAAGTTTAAAAATGTTGGTTATTGTGTAGTTTTTTAGAAACTGCTTAATAAATTGATTTTTTTTATATCAGAAATAAGTTCTACGTTATTGATATATCCGAAAATGATACCACATTTGACCTATTAGCTAAACCTGAATTGTTATAGTTTTTAGAATGAAGCCGGGAAAAGTGCGCTATTCAACCCGCCGCCGTATGGAACTGTATGTAAGGATAGTTTGGCCCAGCTCAATATTAGTTAGAAACAGCCTACAGATCAGTTTCTATCATGTGGCCAAACTTTATCATGACTTGTAACTCCCAACTTTTTTTAGTATAGACTATAGAGGTTCATACCTACTATAATGTTTGAGTACTGTTTCAATATTTTGAGGTAAAAAAACTTGCCACCAGGCGCATTACCAATTGGCGGGGATAGTATAGTATCTGAGCAAATAATAGCAAGGTTCTGAATTTTTGGGATTTTTTTAGGATAGATACCAATAGTGTAAATCCAAATTTCGAAGAAACTTTTTAGAAGTTGTAAGTCAAAAACTGAAAAAGTCGAAGTTTCGAGGACTACGAAGTTACGACGTTAGCACAGGTCTTCCAAGGTTGCAAATTTGGATTTACACTACTGGTATCCATCTTAACATCCCAAAAACGCATAACCTTGCAATTACATTTACACTTGCATTTGCGACCTAACGCGTTTTGGTGTCTACGGCTACGCTGACTGGCCTACTAGTATTTTTAGAAAGTATCTCTACATTCCCACGTAGTCATTCGTAGCAAATGTGTAAAAAACGGCTACTTTTAGCAGTTTTGCCACAAAATAGAGAGACTAATAGAAGTTTAGCTTAGTACTACGGGCGCTCGAGCATCGCACACCCACAAAGACAGCTCTCGCCGCTGCGTCACGTACTCGAACTGTTTTGAGAGTGGTATGAGATTGCGGTTATACAGTGTCGGTGAGAGATGTCTATGTGTGCGTTGCTCGAGCGCGCAAGTGCTAGGCTCAACTACTGTACTCTCTCTATATTGTGGTTTTGCTATCTACTTCTAGCAGTGACTACGAGGGAATGTAACGATACCGTCTAAAAATACTAGACTACGGTCCCTAAAAATTCCACGTAAAGTTTTTATTAAAATTGTGTATTAGAATTACAATATTAAATAAAATTCACCGAGGCGCCACTTTCGGTCAGGGTGTCACCTTAAAATAAAAAAAAGTGAAATCAGGGTGCCACCTATAAATAAAAAAGTAAAATTACCTCACATCGCAGTTCCACGTGCGGGTTTTCAATGCGCGTGACGAGGTAGTCGGCAGTCAGTTTGATTTTTTTGTCTATTATCAGTTTGTTCTTCAGGCGGCGTCTTTTCGACGGAGGCTGCTGCTGAAGCTCCTGTTAATAAGTATATTTTCAATGTATTTATTCAAATAAACTGAATAATTAAGCACTTTTGAATCGTCTATATTTTCCTACCACCCGTTCCACTTTTTTTGCCGACTTCCAAAAAAGGAGGAGGTTCTCTGTTCGTCTGTATATTTGGCTGGAGTACAAATATTCCTTTTTTTTTTATTCTAAAAGCCCCACCCGACTTCAATAGACCTGTTTTTATTATTACGAATATTATTTCTTGCTTTTTAGAGGTAGGTTTTTTGAAGTCGGTTTTTTGATTTTTTAAACAATTTTTATTTTTTTAATTTTTAGTGTAACCTTCTGTATTGGGGAGTGCAGGCAGGTATATATTATTTAGGTAGAAAAATCGGGTCAGCCAAACGTGAGTTTATCGCGGAGAAACAACCTCCTTTTTTAAGTCGGTTAAAGAACTACACTTAAGTAATCCCTTTTCCTGAATAAGATAAAAAAAAATATCTTATTCAGTTCATAAACAAAGAAGTTATACGACTGATCATCGAAGTAGTTTACACAAAATCATACATTTTCGTGTTTTTTTTCAAGATTACTTGAAAAGTACTGAGCCGTTTTCCAAATTTTAAAAATGGGACCAATTTGGGAGTTTACCTAATGTCGGTCCAGCCGTCTTTCAGTGATCGGTGGACTACACAAAAAAAAAAAACAAAATAAAACTTTTTCACTTAACTGAAAAGACGAACTGGCGCAAGAAATTTATCAGCTTTAACAGATGTGTTTAGATTCCTCGCGAATTACTTGAGAAGAGACAATTTTAACCTAAGTTTTTATGCTAGAATCTCTTTTCCAATTGACCACGTGCTAAGGTTTAAAGAAAATCTAAAATGAGAAGTTAGTTTTAATTTAACAATACGTTCCAAAAATACGTTAAAATGGCTATGAATAATGGCAGGTGAAAACTTCTTATCTACCCACGTAAACATGTTATACCTACCTTGTATACCATGCGCGGTAAAAATAAAAATCTGCGCGGCTCTGATGAAAAAAACCTAAAATGTAAGCTACTTTTAATTTTAACACTATATTTCTTCATTAAATTGAACATGACATCTGACACAACCTTATTGACGTGGGTAAATGATAACTACCCACAACAATATCTTTCCAATACAATTATTTCATAGTTTAGCATCTAAAAGAAATCGGAATTTCACAGAATGAAAATGTACACTGTAGCAATAGTGCTGTACTGTAACAGTCATAAAATTACGTATTTTTAGTAAAAATAATTTTACTTCCGTTTCATAAGTTTCTAGATTTCCTTTAGTTGCTACTTGTAAACCATTTGCCATTTAACCACCTACACTATAAGCGTCATGTTTGTCGCTTATAGTGCAGGTCCAAACATGACAGCTAAAATGCCAATTGCCAACAAACATGCCAGTTGCAATATGGCATCATTTTCCAACTAATCCAATAGCAACTAGCCCGCGATGTTGTAATTTTCTGTTAGTCACAGTTCAGTTCTAACCTTCTGACCCAACTAAGTTATCAGCATCATGAATAAAACTAACTTTGTTGTAATTATTGTTTTATTTAGGTTAAACGAGTGATTATCAAAATTAAGTCAAAGTAGCGAGTACCTATAGCAGCTGTTTAAGGGGATTAGTGCCCTCACATTGGCGCCTTCATTATATTAAAAAGATTGCTCACTAAGTACATAATGAGGCAATGTGCCAAAAGTGGATGCTTTTTGCTCTTTTGCCTAATTACTACTACAAATTTTACAGAGGTTATTGTTTATAAACTATAGAATTTATTTATTAAAACACAATAATTTCACAAAAATAATGATAAGACGCCGAAGCCCGCGGTAGTTTAAAACTGTGCTGCAGGCCCCGGATTCTCCCAGAGTGGCACTAACATTGTCTTTTTTATAAAAGGTTACGAACAAAAAAATATGAGGTAGGTAACGTTTTTTTTTCAGAACAGAACAGAACCTAAAGCCCGAAGTACACATTGGGCCAACGCCTGGCCGCGCGCGTTGGGCCAACGCGCGCGGCCAGGGCATGTCACTGTTTACACGTTGGCGCCAACTCCCAACATACCGCCAAGTAGGTCTTTACACGTTGGCCCAACGCGCTCGGCCAACGCGTTGGGCCAATTTGTACAGCGCACTTTAGCTTCAATCGGTACGTGGGAATTTTAGATACATTATGTACTTACCGAGCAATAAATTTAATAAAATGAGGGCGCCACTGTGAGGGCACTAGTCGCCTTAAATAAAGCCTTACCTCGAGTTCTATATCCTGAGTTTGTCGTTTAGCTGCCGTTTCTTCGACAGGCCGCGTAGGCTCTTCAGCGGGAGGCGGTTCCACGCGTGCCTCTGCCATTTGTCTTTGAAATATTTATTTTACATTATTCTACGGCTCATATTTCAGTTACAGGTTTTCCAAGTAAGGGCGAAGTCAATATATTGTTTTAAATTTCCATGGTCATTGACGTTATTTGAATAAACTATGTCGGCATTTACACCTTGTACCTGATTTTTGAGGCTCCGATATTTCGGCGCAGTTGCATCACATGCGCCATGATCACGAAAGAACTGTCGATTCTTGTGTGCGGGTAGATGTTGTTGGCAACCGCCAATATATAACCACAGTTATATGTCATTGTCATATATGTTAGTATGTCATGTTCACTTTAAACATTTCTGCGGTGGTGTCGTGTGAGGCGGGTCGTTACGTTCCCTCAAATATGGTTGAGCGAAGCGATGGCTGGTTCATGCGTCATGCTCGTGAACGGGTGCTGCCAGTGGGAATGGGTCTGCTGCTGTCTGCTTGTATTAAGGGCGTCATAAAAAAATCGTCGTAAAAAATCTGTTTTATATTGTCTGTATGGATGGCACTTCTTACTCTAAACAATAATTAATAACTTACCTTGTTTTGATTTATTTAATTGCAATATTTTTACTTTCTATAGTCAGTAGTTTCGTGAAAGGCCTATGAAAAACTTTTGGCTATTAATTTTCAATTCGATGCCTTAACATGGTTAGTATGTCATGCTCTCTTTAATTATTTCTGCGGTGGTGTCGTGTGAGGCGGGTCGTTACGTTTCCTCAAATATGGTTGAGCGAAGCGATGGCTGGTTCATGCGTCATGCTCGTGAATGGGTGCTGCCAGTGGGAATGGGTCTGCTTCTGACTACCTATCTTTACGCATATGGAATTGTATGTTTTTTTTCTTGTAACAGCCTAGACTGGATAATCAATAACTTCAAACTTTGAATTTAGCTTGAACCCTGTAAATTTAAGAAATTTGAAATTCATTAAGTAATGATCTAATTAAATAATGTTCTTTATTTGTAAATCTTCGTTAATATAAAATCTGGAAACGATATACATATTTGTAAATATAGTTCCATTTGATAAAGCTGACAAGTTTTTTGCGCCCATTTTTCTTGTTAACTAAAAGAGTGGTAGGGTAAAAGAATTGACGATTTAAAAATGCTTATTTTGTGAGCTTATTTAAATAAAGAATATTTCACTTTCACCATATATGTAGACCGATTCGTCTGCCAATAACATCTACCCGCACGCAACCATCGACAGTTCTTTCGTGATCATGATTCATGGTGCATGTAACTGCGCCTAAACATCGGAGCTTCAAAAATAAGCAGGTACAGGGTGTAAATCCCGACATAGTTTATTCTAATAAGGGCGAAGTCAAGTATTAAAATCTTGATATAGAAATGTAACGAGAAGAGATGAATGGCATGTTGCTAGAAGAGTGATAAACCATAAATGTTGATGGGTGGATGGGAAAAGGAATACCGCAAAAAAGATGGGTGGATTGTGATTTTTGTGCAAATAATACTAGTGATAGGAAAGAATGAAAGAAAAGGCTGGACTGCGCCGGCCCCAAATAAACTGGGAAGAGGACAGGGAAATGATACTACAACTAGTACTACAACTGTGCTATTACTGTGCTATTTTCGATTAGTCATGTCAAGACAGAGCTTGAAATGAAACACTAAAAGTGAGCTTAAAAGTGTTTTATTTTACTGTTATTTCAAACTTTGAAGTCTGGTAAAATATATGATATAGCCGAGACTTTTTCTGACAAAAAATAACAATGTTATAGCTGAAACGCGATAATGCGCTGATAACGCGATATTTTTTGTCACAAAAGGTTTTCAACTGTTTCATACATTTTACCAGACTATAAAGTTTGAAATAACTGTAAAATAAAACATTTTTTAGGCTCACTTTTAGTATTTTATTTTAATCTCTGACACAATGTGACGTGATGATTAAGTACGTATTGCCTTGTATAAAAAATAACAAACAACAAAATAAAATATTGTATGTTTACTAACGGTTCTGAGGGAACAGGCAGTTCAGGTACAGGAAGCGGGATTTCAGGAATTTCGGGGACTTCTGTGGGATATTCAAAGTTTAAGGACAGGATGAGTATAGTAGGATTTTACTATTAAAATTTTCTATTTAAGTCTACCAACCTTTTTCTAAACCGCCCATTGTGAGTCGTTCGTCACCTACAACAGCTGAAAAAAATATATTATTCTTCTTTGAGTGTCTTTACAATTTGTTTAAGGTGATTATACCACCGAAAGTGGCGCTCTCATATGTTTTTTTTTTTAAAGTTGTTAATAGAAGACTTTAATAAAACTTAACGAGCCCATGGTCTAGAATTTTTAGAAGGTATCACTACATTCCTTCGTAGTCATTCGTGGAAGTAGACAACAAATGTGTCAAAAACGGTAACTATTAGCAGTTTTGCTATCTACTTTTAGCAGTGACTACGAGGGAATATAATGATACCGTTTAAAAATACTTGAGAAAATTCCACGTAGTTTTATTAAAAATATGTATTAGAATTAAAATATTAAATAAAATTCATCGCGGCGCCACTTTCGGTCATACAACCGCTTTAATTACACTACATCCAACTGCTGGGTATAGGCCTCCCCTAAGGATCTCCTCGACGATCGGTCCTGCGCTGCACGCATCAGTGGCTTCCTGCGACCTTCACCCTCACGTCGGTCCACCTTGTCGGGGCCTACCCATGGAGCCGAGTCCGGTGCAAAGTCCCAGCCCTTCTCCTAGCCACATTTAGTAAAAAAACGATAGCGAATTTCATATTTTTAAAATCTTTGATTATCGATGACTAAGTTCATTATGTATCGCTTTTGTATTATGTGACACTGGTTCTACTGCACTAGGCAACGGCTATCGGTTCTTCTCGCTGTCTCCCGCCCACTGCCACTTCGATTGATAAATTTGGAGCGATAAAAAGAACAAACAATAAAAAGAAGGACATAATAAATAAGAACTACATTTTCATGGCGTAAAATCAGGAGGAAAATCGTGTTTGTTTAAAACGATAACACCAATACTACTATTACTAAATTGCATGGATTTTAATGTTAGTTCTATCGTTGAAACTTAACTTGATCAATCCCCTTTAGGTACTTTTACATCTTTTAATTACCTAATGATATGGCTACATTATCACGCTATTTTGTTGTCATGTTGTAAGTTTAGAAACTTTGAGTCGAGGAATCAAGGGTTTAATTTCACTTAAAGAAAATAAATTAAAGGGATTTAATGAAAATAACAATTCCTAAAAAAAGTACCTACGCGGGACAATCTCTTATTTAAGGGGCCATAAGAGGAAACATGGTTTGCGCGGGCTATATTTTTATACACGGTTAATTTTTAACTATATCTAAAAATGAAATGAAGATTTCAGACCACGTAAATGAACAACTTTTACTGTGGGGCCCAACCACGAAATCGCGAAAAAAAAAATCTGCTGTTCCATAAAAAAGTACAACATCGACGCGACTATAATGTATGGAACAGCAGATTTTTGAAGTCGGACTAACTTGGAAGTTTACCTAATGTAATAACGTTTGAATCATTTCAATCGGTTCAGCCGTCTTCGAGTAATCGGTGTACATACAAAAAACAAAAAAACAACGGGTCGAATTGAGTACCTCCCTCCTTTTGAAGTCGGTAAAAAGATTACGATATGATACCTTATTTAAGGCTCCGTTATGGGAAATCAATTGTCTCTGTCTTTTTCGTTACGTGTAAAGAGTATGGAAAAAAACTTCACTTCTGCACTTTTTCGATGTTTTTACACGACTGCCCAAAGCAAAAAGAGTGTATATGTGTTCAGGGTTCATGTATGCTTGTGGGTATGTGAGTTTCTTTATTCCACCATAACTTCTAAATGCCTGAACTGATTTGGAAAATGGGGTAGGTATTTTTAGAATCTTTATAGCATCCCGAGTGACACTGGCTATATTTTTTTTAGAAAAAATCCATAGAAAAGTACAACATCGACGCGACTATAATGTATGGAACAGCAGATTTTTTTTCGCGATTTCGTGGTTGGCCCCATAGTTAAAGTTGTTCATTTACGTGGTCTGAAAACCCCATTTCATTTTGAGTTATATTTAAAAATTAACCATGTATAGAAAACGTAAAGTTGTAGCCAAAAAAATAATCGACAAGCTAAAGAGATTATCTAGTAGCTACAAGTATTAAATTGATTATAAACCTCACAGATGATTGTAAAAAAATATCTGAATATCATCAAAAGCGCTTGTCGCGGGCCTTATTTTTGGCGTAAATAATAGCTGAAACGTATTGAATTCTACATCAAAATACACTTTAACGTATTGTGTGTGCAGTTGCTCAATACACTTTAACGTATTGTGTGTGCAGTTGCTCCAATAACTTTTTTCAAGAAAGATAATTGTGTTAAAGATAATGATGAAAAAACAACTAAAGAAATTAATTAATTAAAAAATATTAAAAATACGACTGCCCTGCCAAAAACGAACTAAAAAGTTAACAACAAGTGTCATTGCAGTCGGAGGACCTTATTATGGAACAATTTTTGATCGAAAAGGTCCCCCGACTGCAATGACACTTGTTGTTTAACTTTTTAGTTCGTTTTTGGCAGGGCAGTCGTGTTTTTAATATTTTTTTAATTTATTTATTTTTATTTCACACATTTTAGTGACATATTATATAGTTTTGGAATGTGCTCATCAAGGCCTTTCATTTGATGCCCATATTGTAATAATAGAAGAAAAACATTTTTTTTTCACATTTGAAAATGGCGTCGTACAGTCGCCATATTGATTTTTTCTAAAAAAAATATAGCCAGTGTCACTCGGGATGCTATAAAGATTCTTAAAATACCTACCCCATTTTCCAAATCAGTTCAGGCATTTAGAAGTTATGGTGGAATAAAGAAACTCACATACCCACAAGCATACATGAACCCTGAACACATATACACTCTTTTTGCTTTGGGCAGTCGTGTAAAAACATCGAAAAAGTGCAGAAGTGAAGTTTTTTCCATACTCTTTACACGTAACGAAAAAGACAGAGACAATTGATTTCCCATAACGGAGCCTTAAATAAGGTATCATATCGTAACCTTTTTACCGACTTCAAAAGGAGGGAGGTACTCAATTCGACCCGTTTTTTTTTTGTTTTTTGTATGTACACCGATTACTCGAAGACGGCTGAACCGATTGAAATGATTCAAACGTTATTACATTAGGTAAACTTCCAAGTTGGTCCCATTTTTTAAAATTGTGAAATCAATTCAGTACTTTTCAAGTAATCTTGAAAAAAGCACGAAAATAGTATGATTTTGCGTGAACCTCGATGATCAGTCGTATAACTTCTTTGTTTATGAACTGAATAAGATAATTATTTTTTGTTGGAAAAGGGATATCTTAAGTATAGTTCTAGAACCGACTTAAAAAAGGAGGTTCTCAGTTTGACCCGCATGTGTGTATGTTTCTCCGCGATTAACTCACGTTTGGCTGAGCCGATTTTTCTAACTAAATAATAAATATACCTACACTACCTAATACAAAAGGTATCTACACTAAAAATAAAAAAATAAAAAATTGTTTAAAAAACAAAAAACCGACTTCAAAAAACCTACCTCTAAAAAGCAAGAAATAATATTCGTAATAATAATAACACGTCTATTGAAGTCGGGTGGGGCTTTTAGAATAAAAAAAGGAATTTGTACTCCAGCCCCACCCGACTTCAATAGACGTGTTTTTATTATTACGAATATTATTTCTTGCTTTTTAGAGGTAGGTTTTTTGAAGTCGGTTTTTTGTTTTTTTTTATAAATATCATTCCTGTCAATGAACATAAGGGGGTGCAATAAGGGTACGCGAATTTGGAACCTTTCTGGAGGGGTATGTAGAATACTAATTGGGAACCAGTGCTTTAACGCAATAATGTGGCCACAGCTTAAGAGAAAATAACATACATTTCCTAAACATAGTAGCATCAAGTTCCGATATAGGCTCCATCTGTGCGTCATGCGTGACGAGGCGCGACTTATCGTGCGACTTGTCTGTCACATCCAGAGCTATGTCCAGTCCGCTGTGTTGCGCAGCAGATTTGTCTTGCACCGATTTGTCTTGCAACAGCATCATCTCTACGGTCTGGTCTTTAAGTAGCTGTAAAGCTTGCTCTGGGTTCTCTTCGCCAAAACCATCCTGGGTGGAATAGATAAGAAATACGTAACATGATTGTTATCAGCTGTTTCATACATTTCGATAGAGTAGGATTGTACTTTTGTATGGGACAGCTGTTTTTTTTTTCTAGGCCCGAGCCTTCTTCCCGGAGGCCTTTCATTTGTTTCGGTTGTCAATGTCATGGCGGAACCTACTGCGGTGTTCCGCGGGCGGAGGTGTGCTACAGGCGTGATAGCACAAAAGCAATCAAAAGTACAGCATACAAAAGTACAATCCTACTCTATCGAAATGTATGAAACAGCTGATTTTTTTTCGCGATTTCAAGGTTGGTCCCATAATGAAAGTAGTTCAGTTTGATGGTCTGATCAACACCATGAGAGGTTTTGTATAAACTAAAAATAACCTTGTATATACTACCCAAACAGAAACTAATTAAGTACAGTAGTCTTCAAACATCTTGAAATCGGGTGGGGATTGCCGATTGCGCAAAATGTGCATACTATTGAGTATAGCGGTGAAGTACGGGGGCGGCGGGAGAGGAGCGCGCGCTATTACGGCTCGGCTACAGCCAGCCGCGGCGGGTGGCGCGGCAAGCGAATTCGGTAATCACTGCGGAGTCGTGGCGACGAGTTGAGAGGCCGCCATCGAGAAAGCGCGCAGTGATTATTGAATTCGATTGCCGCGGCCGGCTGTGGCCGGGTCGTTAGTCGCTCGCAACTGCACATGCGCGAACTTATCCCCACTCCGCCGAAAGAGCGTCAAGATGTTTGCCGGAATCTGTATTTAAAAACATAACAGTATGCCAAATATTGATTTTGAGTTTTAATAAATATTTTCATGAATCAAACTTACATTAGGTGGCAACAAAACTTGTGGGACGGCAGATTCTTTAAGGGTTATTTCATCTATATTACCCACAACATTTCCACTGTTCTGCAAAAAACAGTAACAATTTATTATTTTGTTTAATAAACCTCTGAACGCCCACCTATGCATGCATCTAGACCAAAATAGCTTAAGCCGTTCCATCAACACCTCATGAGGCCGGCATGGATAAACCGTTATTTTCTCATAGATATTGGCTATTCATGTAATGGTAAATGGAAAAAAGTATTCACAAATAAAACACATTTTACAGAATGATAACATATAAGCCTAATTGCGAAATTATCAGGTTTTTCATGAAAGACAGCATTTTATTTCCATATTGCCAGCCAGTGGGGGGAGGGTTATCCTTTTTTTACGGAAGGCACAGAAAAGTTAAAGAGTTTAGCTAATGTATTAATTACTTGAATGATCTCAACAACTCTCTGCTCATTTTCTGGTTCTTCATGGGCAACCAATTGGGCTGGTGGTAGCTGAGGTAATGGCTGTTGTGGAGCATCAAGAACCACCTCGTAGATATTCCATCTAGAAGTTACATGAGGGATTTCAAATTTATAGCTAAGGGTTAATATGAATTCTAAATATGTTTGCTTCTAATGATCCAGTGAATTGCAACTTACTTCTTATTAACATTTTTTGTAACATTAGCATTGATCATGCATAGATCTCCTAAAAAAATTGAATAAAAATTAGTAGGTAGGTAATATGAATAAAATAAGTAACACAAAGTACAAATACCGACACATATCTTGGCAAGACAAAAGATGGGCAACAGACACCAAATTCAGCACATTTTTTTGTCTCATCTTTGTCTTGGCAAATTATGTACCGGCACTTAGAATGTAAATTAGACAACATCATCACCAACATATACTGCTCAGGGGCCGTACCGGCTAACGAATCGATTATCAAAAAGTCTGCCGGGTTTCAAATTAATACATATAAATCGAGCCCCAATTGGGCCAAAATGAATGAATGAATGAAGATAATTTATTTCACACACTATAACAATGCATACAACACTATAATAATGCATACATGAAAAGAAAAACAGAAATTAAACATTAAGTTGCTACTTTAGAATTGTGAGCAGTGCTACAGTGGCGAAAAAGTCCCGGCTCAGCATATGTTACGGCGTTGATGTTGGAGCCATAACGCTGTTTTTCAGACGGAGGCTATAATATATACACATACAAACACACACGACAACATACACACGTACACATACACACTATCAGAGTCGCACATTTTTATTTTCACCACTTATAAATTCTTCTCTCATGAGCTTGCTTATACTTTCTGGGACAGAACGGAAAGAATAAATCACAACGAAAAATATAATATTAAGAAAATGCAATAAAATAGTTATTAGGTAAAATCAATTTCATTAGCAGAATAAATTAAATAAAAACAAAAAATAATAAAATCGATTAATTAATAAATAAAAAATAAATAAAACGCAATAAAATTCATACAAATTAATTAAAATGCATAAATAAGATTGTAATTTAACGAGAACTAACGATACACCGGTATTTAGCGACATTAAGGAGTACTTAACTGAATAGAAAGCAGATGTTTTTTAAAATTATTTTTAAAAGCAACCTTAGTCTTAGCCTGCCTAATAGGCGGAGGGAGATTGTTCCAACACTTAGTTGCCAAATACCGAAAACTACCACGAAAAGCAGCAGTATTATGTAAAGGGATAACGATAATGGCGAACCCCAATTCATTATGTCACACGAACATCGATATCTTCCAAATTACGCCAACAGAAAGTACAAGACGAAATTCCTTACATTGATTTTTCTGTTTTAAGTTGTAACCCGGCAGACTTTTCGATAATCGATTCGTTAGTCGGTACGGCCCCTGATCCCAAAGTTTACCCAAGTTCTACAAATCACTTTTAAATTTGGTATTTTTTTTTTACTAAACTATTACACTAACCTATTACACCTGAAAACCGACACCTGAGCCCTGGATAACTTACAGAGTAGGTAACCACAATGATTTTGTAAACTTAAAAACTGTATAAATAGCTAAAATAAAATAGCAGTTTCCACAATTAGTATTAGCAGACACGCAACAGTATTGATTGATTTGAGTGTTGTACAACTTACCAAGGAAAACAGTAACTTTACGCTGATAAAGTCTCACTAAGCCTCTCAAAAGTTGCGAACTGAGCCGAAGAGAAAATCTGTTGGCTGGTCTACCAGATTCATTGGTCATCACTTCTAGTAAATCATCGCTAGAAAAGGGTTTGAATTAAACATCAATTTTATTCAATAAGAAACAAAAATAGTTTATTCAACTGAAAATACATACCAAATCTTGCGAATATCTTGAGACCACAATTGCCTGTGAGTTATCGTGGCAAATCTCAACGGCCACGAGTCTGCTACCCAACATAAGTAAAATCTACCTCCACGCTTTAAAGAATTCACTGGGTAAAACATTTTGATTTTATGATTGTTTCCAATGTTTTAATAATTCAATTTCGTTCGACACACCAAACACAGCGGCGGCAAAAAGAAATTGAACGACGCCGCCCGCCACCCATACCAGTGTGACCAGATTAAATTTTACGAAAAAACCGAAGCACCTCAAAAAATACTGAAATATACAGGTTCTAGACACGTATCTTGAAATTTATTCGACGGAGTGGGGATAAGTTCGCGCATGTGCTCTTGTGAGCGACCAATAGCGCGCGCCCCTCTCCCGCCGCCCGCGCCCCTCACCGCTACGCATACCCAAAATACGCGTTTCGCGTAATCCCCACCCGATTTCAAGTTATATGCCTCGTACTGTACCAACTTGCACATGGAAAATATACCGATAAAAATAATGATTTAACATTCGAATCGAATCGAAGGCAAAACTAGACATATTTGCTGAATGGATGCGTGAAATAAAATAAAAACAAACTAAACTACTTATAACAATTCGTCGCTGTCAGTTCAAAAGGACGTATGTATTTTTTTATAATTATTTTTTATCAGCTGGGTTTCGTTCAGAGGCTTAGAGTGCCGGTTGTTGGTTGTTTTTTAACTCACTCTAAGGTTAGGAACGACCAAGAACTTTAAATGTCAATGTCAATACAAAGTCTTCATTTTCCACTTGGAATAGAAATAATTTAAACTTTCCTTAATACAAAATCAAATAAAAACTGTTTTTTTGCGAAGCTACCATGATTTATTTGAAAATTAGACACAAAAACATCAAAATACAAAATAATGTCAAATGACATTGACAGTTTTTCTATAGACAAACGTCAGAGCGTTTTACAACCATCAATTTTGATGGTTGTTTGGTTGCAACGCTCTGACGTTTGTTTGGAACGGGAAAGTTGTTACAACCAAACGTCACGCTCTAATGTTTGGAACGGCGTTAGAGCGTTCGGTTGCACTCGGAGCGTAGGTTCGGAACGACCCCCTGTATGCGTAGTTTTGAACGGAATCTTCAATGTGTCAAAATGCCATTAGTAGTTGTGTTGGACGATTCTGGACTTTAAAGTAATAAAAAGTCTCTAGTTTTTGTAAAATTGCCTTAAGTCCGACATAAGAAGTTTTGAGTTACGTTTATATTTGACAGCTGTTTCAAGCTATTTTGTTTGTTATAATTGCCTTGCGGTTATACCAAAAAAACCTATCTCTAAAAAGCAAGAAATAATATTCGTAATAATAAAACACGTCTATTGAAGTCGGGTGGGGCTGGAGTACAAATTCCTTTTTTTTATTCTAAAAGCCACACCCGACTTCAATAGACGTGTTTTATTATTACGAATATTATTTCTTGCTTTTTAGAGATAGGTTTTTGAAGTCGGTTTTTTGTTTTTTTAAACAATTTTTTATTTTTAGTGAGGTACCTTCTGTATTAGGTAGTGTAGGTATATTATTTAGGTAGAAAAATGGGCTCAGCCAAACTGAGAACCTCCTTTTTTAAGTCACAAGATATCATTTTTCCAACAAAAAAATAATTATCTGATTCAGCTCATAAACAAATCAAATCAAATCAAATATGTTTATTGTGAAACACAGGTAAATAAGGTTATAATAAAAAAAATATAAAATGTTCAGCTGGTTTCCGCCGTTATGGCATACAATTAAATACAATGTCAATATTTTAAATAGTCAAACAAAACAGATTTCAATTCATATAATATAGCTATTTTCACATTACACAATCATTTCAACCAAATTTATTATTATTAATTAAATTGGACATAATTTACAACATAAATAGCTTAAGGATAAATATTAAAAAAATATATAGTACGGTCAGTTAAAAAATCATTAAGCGTGTAGTAACATTTGTCGATAAGAAATGTTTTCAGTTTATGCTTAAATGCAATTATATCAACATCACCATTACGTATTGATACCGGGATTTTGTTATATATACGCGATGCATTACAGAACACGCTATCTCTCAGCAATTTTGTTTTATTTGGAATCATGCGAAGTTTATCTTTATGTCGATGATCAGTCGTATAACAAAGAAGTTATACGACTGATCATCGATGTAGTTCACACAAAATCATACTATTTTCGTGCTTTTTCAAGATTACTTGAAAATTACTGAACCGATTTCAAAATTTAAGAAAATGGGACCAACTTGGGAGTTTACCTAATGTAATAACGTTTGAATCATTTCAATCGGTTCAGCCATCTTCGAGTAATCGGTGTACATACAAAAAACAAAAAAAAAACAAAAAAAACGGGTCGAATTGAGTACCTCCCTCCTTTTGAAGTCGGTAAAAAGTCGTAGGCATACTAGTAATATTCATTCTAAAAAATAGTTTTTTGACGTGTTTTCTGAATCAGTCAGTTCTTACATACGACTTTCTTAAATGACAGCGTCAAAAAGTGTTAAGATTATGGGCCAATAATAAATAAAAACAATGATTTATAAAAACGCACGCTGCAATTTTATTGAAGAAGAAAAAAATTAGAAGTGACAGTCATACAGGAAAAAGTTTTTTTTATTTTTTTTTATGCATCAATAATGGCTTGGGGTTTCACTAATTTCGGAAATGCACTTCGCACATAACAGTAACTCCGTTCAACACTTGCCCTTGTGCAAATGTACATTTCAGGAAGAAAAATTACAATCAATCATATTTAAGTTGGATACAAATTTATCATGCTTAACTCTACCTAAGGGCTTGGTAAAAATGTTCGCCGTCATTTCATCAGTAGGTTTATATCTTAATTCTATTAGATGTTCACTAACAGCATCTTTGATAAAATGATGTCGGACATCTATGTGCTTTGTTCTTCTATGGCTATGTTCATTTTCAGCAATCCTGTGAGTACTCAAATTATCATTAAATACAATTATTGGTTTCAAATTATAATCAAATATATCAATGAAAAAATTATTCAAATATTTACTTTCTTTGACAGCCTCTCCTAGACTGTAATATTCAGCTTCAGTACTCGAATAAGCAACTGTGTGTTGCTTACGAGCTTCCCAATTAATAAGACAATCAGCATACAAAGTACAAAAACCAGTGAAAGATTTACGATCTATGCCATCATTGGCCCAATCAGCGTCAGCATATATTTCAACACTTTTATCACTATTTTTATATAACAATCCATGTGATGCTGTTCCCGCTAAATACCTTAATACTCTTTTTGCTGCTTGCCAATGTGTCAAATCATAGCTATTATTAAATTGCCCTAATTTACTACAAACAAAAGCTATATCTGGTCTAGTACTAACACACAAATACATAAGTGAACCTAATAACTCTTGATAAGGGTATTTTTCATCACATTTGTCAGCCTTTTTGAGATTTAAACTCACTTGCATTGGGGTTGGAGCAAATTTACACTGTGACATACCATATGTTTCTAAAAGCTGCCTAATATACTCTGGTTGAGATAATTTTAAGGTACCATTTTCTCTGTCTCTTTCTACCTTCATACCTAAACAATTTTTTGTTTCTCCTAATTCCTTAATTTCAAAATTTGATTTAAGTGTCTTAATTAATTTTATTTTTTCCTCATTATTTTCACTAAAGATGAAAAAATCATCTACGTACAATGCAATAATAATATATTTCCCGTCACATTTCTTTGTATAAACACAATTTTCACATTTTGCTTGTCTGAATCCTATGGAAGTTAATATACTATCAACTTTTTCATTCCAAGATCTACTCGCCTGCTTTAACCCATAAATTCCTTTCTTTAACAAGCACACTTTATTTTTTCCTTCCTTCTCATATCCATTAGGTTGTTCCATATAAATAGTTTCTTTTAAGTCACCGTTTAAAAAGGCCGTACTTACATCAATATGTTCCATATCCATATTGCGTTGTACTGCAATAGCAAAAAGTAATCTTAGTGTTGAATGTCTCACGACAGGAGAAAAAGTGTTATTGTAGTCTACGCCAAACTGTTGTGTAAATCCCCTAGCTACTAGCCTTGCCTTAAATTTTTCAAAATTACCTGAGCTATCCTTCTTTTCTTTAAATACCCATTTACACTGTATTACATTCTTATTTTTAGGTCTTTCTACTAGTTCCCATACATTTTTATCTAATAATGATTTGTATTCATCGTCCATAGCAGACTTCCATTTATCATTATACTTTGAAGACATAGCCTCTGAATAGGTTTTAGGTTCAGAACTTAATAATGATATTTCATCGTCACTATTGATTATATAATCTTTCATCCAAGCAGGACGTGAACGAGTTCGTGCGGTTCTACCAGAATTTAAGTTTTCAACTTCAGTATTTTCTGCATTATCATCATTAGGTAAAGATCCATTTGTTAAAATATTTTGGTTTAATTGATTAATGTCATTTTCACTGTTTTCTAAATTGTCAGTACAAATACTATCATTAGACACTTCAAGACTTTCATCTTGCCCTGAAGAAATACAATCTCTACTAATAGTCACCGATTGATTTAAATTATTATTAAGTAGATCTGAATTATGCTCATTCTCAATTTGTAAATGATTAATTATATTCTGTTCCTTTTTTGAATCACTAATTCCTGAAACATTCTCTAAAAATACTACATTTCGAGCTTTAATCATTTTTCCAGGAACCAAAGGATCAGCTAGTCTGTATCCTTTTGAATATTCACAATATCCAATCATAATGTAAGGTTTTGACTTTGCATTTAACTTATGACGTAGTTCAGCTGGAATTAAAGCGTAAGCTCTACATCCAAATACCCTTAAATGACTTAAATCTACTTTGGAACCAGACCATATTTCTTCAGGTAAAGAATGCTTTAAAGATGCTGTTGGACTAACATTTTTTAAATATACTGCAGTCAACACAGCTTCTCCCCAATATCTTTGATCCAAACCAGAGTCTTGTAACATGCTACGGGCTTTTTCAATGATTGTACGGTTTAGACGTTCTGCAACCCCATTTTGTTGAGGTGAGTAAGGAATAGTAGTTTCATGAATGATACCATTATTTAAAAAGAAAGAAATTAAAGTTTGATTACAGTATTCACTGCCATTATCTGTTCTTACTCTCTTAATTTTCAATCCAGTTTGGTTTTCAACTAGATTCTTAAAGTGAATAAACTTTTCAATTATTTCTGATTGACTTTTTGTCTTAAGAAAATAAACAAATGATTTACGTGAAAAATCATCGGTTAGAGTCAAAATATAGCGTTTTCCACTCCAACTTTGAACCGGGAAGGGACCGCAAAGATCGGAATGAATTAATTCTAATTTTTGGGTGGCTCTCCTGGAACAACCTTTAGGAAATGATAAGATTGTTTGCTTGCCCTCAATGCAAGGAATACACTGAAATAAAGAAGATTCCTTAAATGTGATACCCTCAGCAAGTCCATTACGAAGTAAGAGTAAACCTTTATGACTAAGATGACCTAATCTTTTATGCCATAGCTCAATGTTATTATTATTTGAAGATTGTACCTCATTGTTTGTGACACAATGGCTGACAGCTTCACTTGGGTTCAATAAAACAGGAACATTGCTTGTTATGCTGTCAAATGTTGGAGACTGCTGGTGCTGATCGAGCTTGTATAAACCATCGCTATTAGATGCTGAAAAAATACAATCACCTTTAAATTCTACATCGGATTTAACAAACGCTCTACATTGTTTGTCATCAAATACTAGTACATATCCCTTTTTAGTAATCTTATTCACAGAAAGTAAATTCGCTGCAATACCAGGTACATAGGTAACATCAGTGATAGTCTTTTTAGAGTTATTATTTAAAGTTACGTTAACATTACCATGACCACTGCCATGCAGTTTATGATTATTTGCTACAGTTATAGTAGAGTTAGAAGAATTTTTGAAATTAATCATCCAATCTCGGCGCATTGACATGTGTGTACTGCAGCCGGAGTCAACTAACCATTCTTCAGGTGAAGACATTGCAACAGACATTGCCACTGCCATAGCTGTTGCCGACTCAGGATCAGATCTTGCAGTATTTTCCTTATTCAGATGCTTCAACATGGGACATTTTGGTTTAATGTGGCCTTCCTTTGAACAGTAATGACATATTATTTTCTTCTTTAATCTTGTAGATACCATAGCATTAGCAAGGGTGCCTTGTTGTTGTTCTCTTTTTCTAAAGTCCCCTTGTTTTAATCGTCTTATAACGCTATCTGAAGTTAGTTTCGAATCGGACCCTTCCATAGCCATTGTTAATGCATCAAATTCTTCAGGCAGACCAATTAATAATATTTCAGCTAACTCTTCATCTTCTAAAGTGCAACCCATATCTTGAAGTTGCTGCGACAAATCTAAGATATGGCCTATGTAGGCTTCCATGGATGAATAGTCTGTCAGATTGCTTTTATAAAGATCTTTTTTAATAGAAAGTCGCCTACTGATGCCCTTATTCTCGTAAGCATTTGAGAGGTTATTCCAAGCTTCTTTGGCCGATTTGGCATTTTTTATATATGGGTACACTTTGGTGGTCACATTAAGGCATATTTTCGCCAGAGCACGTTGGTCATCAGCTATATTATATTGTAAGTTGTCAATGCACTGCCATAGTCCAACGTCCACCAACAACATTTTCATTTGGAACTTCCAAGTAGAGTAATTGGAAACTCCTTCCAACTTTTCGATATGAAAAATGGTATTACTTGATGGGATTTGTAGAGTCGAAGGAACCGATGATTGAGACACCACCACCAAGTCTTCGCGCTCTCGATCTCCACGTGGTCGAACATTGTTCGCATCATCACCGGCAATATTTGACGGTGAGTGTTCTTGAGGCATGATTACTTAACTTTGAAGTTTTATCGCACTGTGGAAACTTTCTGGGCCCATAACCTGTTAAGATTATGGGCCAATAATAAATAAAAACAATGATTTATAAAAACGCACGCTGCAATTTTATTGAAGAAATTAAAGAAGAAAAAAATTAGAAGTGACAGTCATACAGGAAAAAGTTTTTTTTATTTTTTTTTATGCATCAATAATGGCTTGGGGTTTCACTAATTTCGGAAATGCACTTCGCACATAACAGTAACTCCGTTCAACAAAAAGGCGTATTACGTTTTCTGGTTTCAAAAAGTTTTTAGGTGTTTCCTGAAAACAGTCTATTTTTATATACGTCTTTTTGAACTGACAGCGACGAATTATGTCGTCAAAACGACATACGTTCGTACTACTTTGGGGAAATTCTCAAATATTCGGAAGAAAAACCTCAAAGATTAATTGAAGTACAGAACAGAAAATCATTTTACTTAAACGTATTGCGTGATTCGATATTATTTGTAATTCTACTAAAGTGCCTGTCATGTCTGATCTGAAAGGCTTAATTTACATTAGTCAAGTAGACGATCGAGTAGCGAGTAGAAGTACATTGCCTGACATGTTCATCGATCTTAAAAGAACGTCAAACACACCACGTAATGTACTTCTACTAGAATGTTTTTACTGGAATAATGAAAACGGGGTCTAACTTATTGATTCACTTCTGAATTAAATATAGACTGAATCCGGAAAATTCCCTGAACATCAATGTTTGCGGGAACGGTACACCATAGTTAATATAACTTTATAACGAAATTATTACGAAAATACTTACTTCCGCCTTAGAGCATTCAAAAACTTCCGCCAATATACCTACAAAAATACTGATGCTTGGAAAAGTCGATAAAATATACCGAAAAAGTATTAAAATACTGTCTGGTCACACTGACCCACACTTTTCGCGCCACTCGCTCACATATAATATCGTGAGCATGCGAATCTCCGTGCCACTGAATAATTCCATTCTAAAACTACCTAGAAGTAATGTACCGATGATATACGTTCTTATTTCAGATATCAAATCGATTGTACCGGCTTCCCGGCAGAATGATTGACAAAAGCATGTGGCACGGAGATTCGCATGGTTTGAGGTTATGTTTTTTGTTAAATCGTCGAATTCCAGATCAATCGGAGCCTGTACCGCTGGGTTGATGTATTTGTAGCCGTTACATATTCATTGTAACAGCTACAAACACATTTGTTGCTCATGTAACGCAACAGGGACAAAGGTATGGCGATCTAAAGTTTTAAAAGCATGCGACTCTCCGGCCCACACGCTTAAGTCTAAAATACTGGTGAAAATTGTATTAAGATTAAAAATAAGCAAGTTTACGTAACCGTTTGATCACGATAAACGGCCCGAAAACATATTTTCACTATATCTTCATTCGTTTTAGAGAAATAAGTAAATTTATTTACTATGATTTATTATGAATAATCAGTGTGTAGGGTGACCATATCGTCGGTCCGTAGGAATCATTAGGCTGTTTCTAATAAAATTCAAGTTGAACTACATAATGTTGAGGGTTGATTTGCCTACATACTCGTACGTATCGTACCTACTATCATACTGTTACTGACTATGCAATATTGCAATATTTTTTAGGGGACGTAAAAAGGTGACTTTTATCCTAATCGAGATGACAAAATACAAACAAACAAATGAGAAAGTAGGTAACCTTATAAAAACGTGTTAAAAATGTGAACGTCATAATTGGTATAATAATTGCCCACTCAGTACCAGTCACCCATCATCATCAGTATCAGTCACCCATTAATTTAGGTCTCGGTTGAATGCAACCGAACTGAGAACTTCCTTCGTTTTTTGAAGTATTAGTCTTTCAAAATAGGTATCTAAAAACACTTCAACTTGCATTTTAGACCGATCGGGATAAGTTTTTAGCTTTTAAAAATATTAAAGTTTGTTTTTTTCGTATATAGTTTCTGCACCATTCACTTAGCCTAATACATGAAATTGTGTCATTTTGGTTTGATGCATAAGTAACAATTTAGGTTTTTGTCTTTTTTAACGCTATCGGACGAAAAGAAAATTAAAGTTGAAAATTTTACTTTCATGATGATTATGAAGTTGTAACCGATGTACTTACTTGAGCTTTTTGTGTCATCTTTGTCCACGGGAATACTGTTATTTGACTATTACCTAAAGCGTTACCTTAGTAACTCCAAAAGAATATTACAATTGGTTAAATAAGTGTTAAATGTTTTAGATCAATAGTATCTGTTGTACATAATGTTTTGTGCTAAATTCATCAATGGAATTTTCAGCTTTTTATTTTTTTCTTTTCAACACCCTGTAAAAGTCACAAAAGAAAATGGGGGGGGGGGTGGGGGGGTGGGAGCCGGGGCACCGCTGTTTGCTGCGTACTTCGAGCACCGCTGCTACGTACTTTGCCGTTCGAGCGACTTTGGTTAAAAGAATTTGTAAAAAGTAGCCTCTATTTCGTATTGAGCCAGCACAATATCCCACTTCAAATTAATTCGCCTAATTTAAAGTAAGTAACACCCGATTGCACTAAACTTAAGGATCGCCTAAGTCTGTTCCTAACTACAACACGACCAAATTAAAACGGTGTCAAACTTAGCGGTCATGTAGCTGTCATTCGCCTACTTATTTTGGTCGAGTTGTAGTTAAGAAAAGACTTAGGCGATTCTTAATGTTAGTGCAATTGGGTGTAAGTGACTTAAGTGACGCCTAAGCATAGGTACTGAAGTTCGGTGACACATTTGAAGTAACGAGTAGGTAGGTAGGTAAGAAGTATACGAACGAATATAAATACATTTGATGATACTGTGGCCGCGTTCCGAATCACGCTCACAGCGCTGTTAGCGCGTATCCGACCAAATTAAATAGTCACAAAATATTACACAGATAGGGTATTTGTGTACCTACTTCATTTAATGGATTATAGGCTAACAGTGCTGTTGGCGTGATTTGGAAGTAGGCATGTGTTATTATTGTCAATTACAGTCTCATTGATGAGATGACATCATTAACATTCTTGTAATCTACCTCTTGCAAAGTTTAAAAAGAAAGGATTACCTACCTACTGTAACAGAATATTTTTTGAGGGTAAGGAAATAAAAACCGGTCAAGTGCGAGTCGGACTCGCACACAAAGGGTTCCGTACCAAAAAACGGCTAAAAAATCACATTTGTTGTATGGGAGCCCCCTCAAATATTTATTTTACTAGCTGACCCGACAGACGTTGTCCTGTTTTAGTTATAAATATTAAATTCGAATTGGTATAAATTATTGAAAAGTTTAGTTCAGAGATTAGTAGGTAAGTACCGTTCCCGTTTCCGTTTTCGTTCTCGTTCCCGTTCCCATTTACTTTAAAACCCAACAGCTTTATAAATAACCAAGTACCTATACATCACTTGTTATGTTAGTAACGTGTATGTTAGTCTATTCAAACTTACTAATAAGGCGTGATGGCTCTGAACTAACCGTGATGAGCACTAAGAAATTCAGTTTTCTTATAACCTCTTTGTAAGAAAAAAAAAAATTATTTTACATGTATTTTATTAATAAAATAACTCCGAACGAAGCATCTGTTTTATTACATCCTTAATTGTATGTTTTTTTTTATCGTTGTTCGCGCGTATCTTCGACATTTATGGACCGATTTTGATGATTCTTTTTTTGTTCGATTCAATTTTTTTGCGAAATGGTCCCATTTATTTTTTTTCAAATCGGTTCAGTAGTTTTCAAGGTATCCTGAAAACACTATGATTTTGCATCAACTAACTTGACTATTTTGTATTTATGAACCGAATAAGATGATTCTTTTTGTTGGGTAAGAGGTACTTTTAGTCTTTTTAACCGACTTCAAAAAAAAGAAGGTTCTCTTTCAGTTTGACCTGTATGAATGTATGTTTCTCCGCGAATATCTCACGTTTGACTGAGCCGATTTTTCTACCAAATAATATACTTACACTACACTACCTAATAGAGAAGGTACTTACACTAAAAACAAAAAAATAAAAATTGTTTTAAAAATAAAAAAAAATGTTTTAAAAAACAAAAAACCAACTTCAAATAACCTGCCTCTAAAAAGCAAGAAATAATATTCAAATCATTAGATATGCATTATCATTGTTATATAATAACAACACGCATATTGAAGTCGGGTAGGGCTTTTAGAATAAAAAAACGAAGTTGCACTCCAGCCCCACCCGACTTCAATAGACGTGTTGTTATTATATAACAATGATAATGCATATCTAATGATTTAAATATTATTTCTTGCTTTTTAGAGGCAGGTTTTTTGAAGTCGGTTTTTAGTTTTTTTTAAAAGGTAAGTAAATACTAAAGTTTAATTTTTCAAGTTTTGACTTATGTAGTAAGCATAAATTACTTTACAACCATTGAAACTTGTCCCAAGTAACAATACAAAAACTCACATACATACAAACGTAGAGCAGTGTGGAACAATGCAACACCAAAAGCTCTGAGTCTCATATTTCTCTCATTTTTAAAGATATGAATTCCGTTTTTAGAGGAACGGAATCTACTTAATTAGGTATAAAATGGCAGTTATAGTTTCATTAATAAATAGATACATAAACCAATAAGAAGACTTTTAAAAGAAAATGGGAATTGTTTCATTGTGTCCACCTAGGTGTACACAATGAAACATCCTCTGTCCAACAATGAAACACTGTTATTAATTTTGACATTTTCATATTTAGTGGAACAAGTAAATGACAAAATCTGTTGAATTCCAACCGATAAAGGTTTTCTCAAGGTATTGCATAATTATTCAGACTTTAAAAGTACCTATAGGTTTATCTCAGGTACAATGATTTGTGTGTGACTTAAAGATAAATGAGTCTAATTTTTTTTAAATCGTAGTTATGTACCTTTTATAGGCAATAACGATTTAAAATCAACAATTACTTATAATAGGCATTAATCTCTCAGGTAAAATTCTACATACTAAAAGATTAATGAGTCTGAAAATCACAAATATTAGGTAGTAGTAGTGGAAACACTGTTACATTGTGTCCACCCTTGAGCTGTGACATTCTTGGACACCTGGGGTATTTTAGAATAACATCAAAAAATAATCTACCAAAATCGAACAATTTATTAGGTAGTATCAAAGTTATTCTGTGGTAATGTAGTCCACGTGAATCTATGATACATGTACAAATATATTGATTAAAAAACACATTCGATGAGAAAGGCAACTGTCAAAAAAGCATTTTTTTTAAAAGCCCACGACTTAGGACAATTATTCTTAATGAAGGCTTTACAAAGTGACATTTAAAAAAAATAGTAACTATTTGCCTCTAGATGGCGTTGATGGAAAGAGAAGTGTAAAAATTGGCTTTTAAAAATAAACGGCCTGTACCAAAGAGGCAAATAAGCGTTCGCTGGCTGACATCTGGCCAAAGAGAAACATTTTAGGGTAACATCAGATTTGCCTGCCTACCTGAGTACTCTTCGAAGCTGAGTAAAAAAATCACATTGACACATACATTTTTATCAACGCCATCTTATCTATCGAGCATACAGTTTTTTGTCATTTTGAAAAACCCTAATTGAAAAACAGTTTAGTTAATATTTTTACAAAAATTCTCCGACTAAAAGTAATGAACATACTCTGTCTGTCAGCTTCATCATCAGACCCTGGACTTCGTCTCCCATTAGAGTACTCGTCAAAACAATAGGGATGACGACTACTGAATAAAATAACAAAATACTAATAAAAACCGTAAACATATTGAACTTTTAGAGTAGCTTGTATACCTCTTGGTTTTATATATTGCGTATTATTTGTTTTATTACCCTTCAAAGTTGGGCGGACAAGTCCATTTAAAAAGTTTAAAATATATTAAAATAAATAATACATTTAATTAATCCATAAAATTTATAGCAAATTTGTATAAGAAACAATTTTGATAAACACAATATTTAATATAGCTGCCAAACTTTCCTACGCGTTGCATACAAACACCTAGGCGTGACGTCATAACTAGGGTAGCCGTTAGTATGGAGCGTTTTCGGGTGAGTCCAATTTTGTGTGCATTTTAAACTGTGATATCTCGGGCAGTTTTCACGCTAGCGAAATAATTATTTTACCAATGTTTCTTTTTTTGAGAGGTAATTTATGTAACATAAAATAAAAAAAAATTTCGTCATGCCTATTCTAACGAGCCCAAACACGATGGGGTTGTAGGTTTTATCATAGAATTCCTGTGGGCTTCTTCCGGTTTCATCATCAGATCAGCTCAATGACACCATAATATTGCATTGCCTTCCAGTTCTGACCTATTTTCAAAGTTTCAAGTCTCTAGGTCATCGGAAAGCTAGGATAAAATCGTTCGCAATATATATCTATAAATATTAGGTCTTTACTTATGAACTTGCCGATATTTTGTCACATACAGAGAAAATAATAACTTCTATGTTTTAAAACATTTAACAATATCTTGATTTACGTATGTCGAATTATGACCATGATAGTCAACTATCAGTAAAAATAAAGTCCTTTTTTTAAGCTTTCATAGCATTAAAAAAAGATCTTGAAAGTTACTCTTTTTTTTGTGAGCCAAAAAAGGGTGACCGGAGGGGTTGTAACTTAGCCAAAACTTATTTTTTTCGCTTATCGTAAATGGAATAGGTTAGCATAGTGTTCAAACATTAGTACATAAAAGTTTTGTTACAAGAGTGTTAACGGTTGTTAAATGAACAAAGAAAATGCTAGTATGAAAAATGCAACTTCTTGAAAATTCTCCATACAAATCGGCAATTTCATAGGTAAAGACCTATTATATACGGTTACGAAAACCTGCTTATTTTTAATCATAATACAATTTTCACCAATATTTTAGACTTAAGCGTGTGGGCCGGAGAGTCGCATGCTTTTAAAACTTTAGGTCGCTATTGCGTTACATGAGCAACGAATGTGTTTGTAGCTGTTACAATAAAGCACGTTCCAGACGGATTTAATCACGCCTCCCAACCAAGGTCACCTTGGTGGAAGCTTGATGGGGGCGTGGTTTCCATCCATGGATTGTGTTGCGGCTACACGAGTTTACATCCAAGCGCCGCCAACTAGGGCTGCCAACCATACTATAATAATATGTCGTATTATACTATGTTTCGGGTCTGCGTGCTATATACTATTGAAGAAATATATAGTACGCAAAAATACTATATTTTCAACATCGATCGCTAAGTAACAAATGTTTCTTTTTTTTTAATTTGTGATCGTGAATTTTGACTGATTCTATAGCGTGTAGTGTATAGTCACACCATATAACAAATACTATGTGTATAGTGTATTGTATCTGAATTCTGAACGTATCTATCTGTCTTATTGCGTTCCAAACTTGTCAATATAAAATTGACAACTTAATTAAATCTTAATCCATGGACGAAATATATCTTAATCTTAACCATGGACGAATTTCTTTCATGTCTTAACTTAATCAGTAATACTGATACAATCGTAAGTAAGTTAAAAACGAGTTTTTAATTTACTTATATTTAATTAATATTGATGGTAGAAAATAATATGAGACTTTTATTTTGATTCATGATTGTTTTATTTATGGTTTATGATTTTGACCAAAACATTGTTCAAAAATGCAAAAAGTTCAAAAAATATAGTTTTTATAAAAAGTAAAATGTAATAATATATTTGCCTAATTTTTGCCTTTTCCATAAACTATATTATTTTAAAGTGTACTAATTTTTTTAGCCTTATTTGAAAAATACTGTATTTCGCCTTAGACATGTTGGCAACCCTAGCGCCGACACTCTTTCCCATTCCACGGTAAAGATATCTATCAGTACTGTAACTCGGCCCTGTCCTTGAAATAATTACCTAAATAAACCCGCGCTGGTTCAATCAATTAATTTTAAGGCAATAATATAACTAGATTAACAAAACTAATGGTAAAATAAAAATAAAAAAAAATACATTATTGATGGGAGAAACAAATTATTTAATAATCCTTAGTACAATACCTACGTATTATATAATATTTTAAGTAGTACTTAATCTTAGCTTTCGGACTTTCCAGGTATTTAAAAATGTAAGGTATCTCTGGATTATTGGTTAATTATATCTGCACTTTGCAATAGTAAGAACTTATATTTCAATCAATAGTACCTATTGAATTTTTAGACTTTTGGCATTCAGAATGTTATTTCTATATTAAGGTAATAAATATAATAGAAAAAAAACCCGGCCAAGTGCGTTTTGGGCAACACGGCCCGTACGGTTCCCGTAGATACCTTATACCACACCATATTTAATACCATTATAATTTTTCGTCTGCAAAAATAACTTTGTTTTTCAGTGTTGTTATGAATGACAAAGTTATATTTGCGGTTATGGAAAATGTGCTATATCTGAAAAACTAATTACTATATCTCATTTAAACCAATTTTTATTGAAAGTAATTATTAAGACCTACATGCAGCATATATGTTTTTTAGATTTTTCACTTTCTTATTCAAAAGTTAAAGGGGGGGGGGAGGATAAACATTTTACCACTTTGGAGGAGTATATCTTTCAAACCTTAGACTTTGAGAAATAAAATGTCTTATAAACTTCAATGTCAATTTTAAAGGACCTATCTATTGACACCTCACACGTTCGCAGTTTCAGTTCCATGTATGGAGAGCCCCCCCTTAATCTTTATTTTTGTTATTTTTGTGTTAAAATCGTTAAGCCGGTTAACAGAATACATCTACCAACCAAGGTTCAATTGTGTAATATTAATACTTTTGGAATAAAATGGCTGTGACAGAAGGACAGATAGACAGACAGACATGACGAATCTATAAGGGTTCCGTTTTTTGCCATTTAGGCTACGGAACCCTAAAAATACTAGAAAAAATTGACTCACCCTGTAACCCGTAGCAGCCGAGCCATTTGAGCCCGTCTGAACTGCGAGGGCTGAGTCGATATTTTATAGTATTTTTTTCTATTATATTTATTACCTCAATAGTACCTGACCTACGTACATCTTTCGTTCATCACTGCGGCGCATTCGCGACTGGTTTGTGTACCGAGTGCAGGACTGCAGACTGAACTCGAGGGGCCGAGGCGCGTAGGTACGACTCGCTTTTCGACTATTTGTACAGATGACACTTGCATATAAATTGGCAAGAGAAAGATGAGACAAAAGATGCGCAATAGCCACAAACACTAAAATTTGTGGCGCTGCACATCTTTTGTCTCGTTTTTATCTTGCCAATAAAATGCCGGGCAGTATATGAAGTTGGAGTACTGATAAATATCATTACCGTGCCTGTGTTGGAACTCGCGCCCTTCCACCAAGGACGTTGAAGGTCATTTGGATTGGTTGGAGAAATTTGGATTAAATCTGCCGTCTAGATGGATTAAATCAAGCAAGGTCACCTCTGTTGGGAGGCGTGATTTAATCCGTCTGGAACATGCTTAAATATGTAACGGCTACAAATACATCAACCCACCGCTACAGGCTCCGATTGATCTGGAATTCGACGATTTAACAAAAAACATAACCTCAAAGCATGCGACTCTCGGCCCACATGTTTTTGTCAATCATTCTGCCGGGAAGCCGGTACAATCGATTTGATATCTGAAATAAGAATGTATATCGTCGGTACATTACTTCTAGGTTGTTTTAGAATGGAAACAGAACAGATATGTATGTACTATGGGCAACAGCTTCGCTTAAAAAGTTAGCAAAAAAAATTGTGTGCGCATGTATCCCCCTGCACGAACTAAATATATTATGTTATGACGGCGGCGGCGCGGCGTGCAACCGATTTTAACCTTAAGAGTTGTGGTTAAGTGACGTTGTTGTCCATAGTACATCTGTATGAATTTCTAAAACAGGGAGGATGTAATTCTATAGAGTACCTACTTAACCAAACGAAAGGTGCGTGTTCGTTCGTATCGTGACGTGAGACTTATAGGTATGTACGTACTTAGTATCCAACCGAAACGGGACGAGCTTCGTCGTCCCTCGCCACGCGCCCGCGCCTACTCGCTTCGACCGCAAACTTTTTGAATACCTACCTACCTAGGTATTATCCATGCATGAAATTGACACAAATTCATTCTGTCCATCACTCATGTATTTAAGATATTAAATATGTAAACTCTAATAATACTAATATTTTTTATAAGCATCAATGGCTCGGACAAACAAAAAAATTGAAATATTAAAAGTCCATGCCTTAATTTGGCACAAAATTTATTTCATAGGGATTTTTAAGTGATCTGAGGTATATGGTACTTGTTTTTCAAATTGTAATATTTTTTGACGGTGTTATTAATGTACGGGTCCCACGTCTGTTTCCATGGACGAAAATGACACAAATTAGGTTTGTACACTACGCAGGCTATCTTTAAATACAATACTATTGTTTCTTTTTACTTTAAAACAATTTTGACAGTTTAGACGGTTCTCACACTGGCGACGCGCGCGGTCGCGGCGCACCCACGCGCGTCTTTTACGTTGTATGCAAGTACATTAATTTGTACAGAAAACCGCCTCGTCCAACACACCAAGGCGCGCCACGGCGCGTGAGCGCGCACCGCCGCGTGCCGCCGGCGATCCGCGAGCAGTTTGCGCCAGCAGGCGCGTTACCGCGGGGTACAACACACTGCGACGCGCCCCGCGGCTGGTTTTCGATCCCCGCGGCTGGTTTCGATGACCGTTTCGTTACGATGGCGGGATTTCCTCTGGTTTTCAAATGTTTCGTGGCTTGGATATACGCCCATTTTAGTGCCATTTGGTAGGTACATTATGCAGCACATGAGGTTATACAAAACTGTAAAAAATCTGTTATTTATTTGATTGAATATCATTACGCTGTCGTGGAAGCCCAGCGTGCCGTTGACCGTACCTACCTACTCGTATGTTATTAAAATTCCGTCATTAATATCGAGATGGCAAATCTAAATTATTTGTCTGGACGTTTTAATCTCATGAGTGATTTTATATGTGTTCAGTTTTTTTTCCTTTTGAGGTACGGAACCCTAAAAACCTGGAAATTAAAACAAAACAACTTCAAAATTTAATGCCTCTAAAAAACAAGCGGCGGGAACGCGTCAGACGCCGAATGGCGCGGGGGCGCGGAGAAAACCGCCCGAACAGGCGTTGCGCTGCGCCGTCACCGCGCGCGTGAAACGCCAAACTGCGCCCCGCGACGACGGCGCGCGTTGGCAGTGGGAGAATCGCCTTAGAGTCCAATTATTTATAACCACCACAAATAATCGAATTTCTCAAGATGCATCGGCTAGATGTGACACAAAACGCAAAAATAAACTAATTATATGCCAATGTATCGACAGGCAAGAATTCATAAACTTTAGAATTCTTGAAGGTTATACCCTCAAAATAACGTATTCCGATCGGTCTATTTTCTAGAAACAGCCTAATGATTCTGACCGACCGACGATATGGTAACCCTACACTGTGATTGTTCATAGTAAATAAATTTGCAAATTTCTCTAAAACGAGTAAAGATATTCTGAAAATATGTTTTCGGGTCGTTTATCGTGATCAAACGATTACAAAAACCTGCTTATTTTTAATCTTAATGCAATTTTCATCAATATTTTAGACTTAAGTGTGTGGGCCGGAGAGTCGCATGCTTTTAAAACTTTAGATCGCGATATCTTTGACCCTGTTGCGTTACATGAGCAACGAAAGTGTTTGTAGCTGTTACAATGAATATGTAACGGCTACAAATACATCAACCCAGCGGTACAGGCTCCGATTGATCTGGAATTCGACGATTTAACAAAAAACATAACCTCAAACCATGCGAATCTCCGTGCCACATGCTTTTGTCAATCATTCTGCCGGAAGCCGGTACAATCGATTTGATATCTGAAATAAGAACGTATATCATCGGTACATTACTTCTAGGTAGTTTTAGAATGGAATTATTCAGTGGCACGGAGATTCGCATGCTCACATAATATCAACAAAGCATAGCCATAGCACTGTCATAGGGTGCATTACAACAGACGAATCGCTGAGTCATCGGACGCCATTAGAGCTGGGCAAATGTTCTTTGTTCGGTTAAGGACAGATTCGGTTTACGACGGATTCTGTTAAGACAGATTCGTTTTAAAGTTGCAGGCACATTTGTCTGACGCCACGTGTTAACACGCCGTATTTCTATGAACGTGTCAGCGCTATCGCACACGGGCAACTTTTGTCTCTCACTCACGTGATTTGTATGAAAAGTTGCAGACGACCGTGTCGCTTCGTGTGCGCGCTTCCATATAAACCCGTGGACTTGATGAGAGAGACAAAACAGTTGCTGGGAGACTAACGCCCGATTGCACTAAACTTAAGAATCGCCTAAGTCTTTTCTTATCTACAACTCGACCAAGATAACTAGGCGAATGACAGCTACATGACGGCTAAGTTTATGACACCGTTTTAATTTGGTTGTGTTGTAGTTAGGAAAAGACTTAGGCGATTCTTAAGTTTAGTGCAATCGAGCGTTAGTTGCCTGTGTGCGATAGCGCTTATAAGTGTGATCCTAGTGCCAAGGGCGTCGCCAGGGGTGGGCACGGGGGGGCCGCTGCCCCCCCCCCCTAGAGGTTAAAAAACGTAGCCAACTGCAAATAACCAAAGTCCTAGGGCCGTGCACAGATAACCTCCGTGGGGTCGTGCAATTGACTTGCTTTTCCGATAAATCCTGCCCCCATCTCAAAACTTGAATATATTCACTAGGTGCTTGTGACTGCACCTTAGAATAATTACACCTAGAAGGCGAGTCCGCGTCCGTATGGTGAGGCAATTCAAACCAAGCCAGAATGGCTTGGTATGACTATTCGGCCCGTTAGTGCTCAAGTGATATTCGTGTCGAAAACAACTCCCGAAAATTTCATTAAAAATGAGGGTTTGCGCAATAAACGGATGTCACAATCAGGTCACATTACATCGGAACAATACAAGAAAGATTGTAGATTACATTTCACGTATTATTAATGCGTTTGAACTTAATTTTTTACGTAAAACATTCATCAAAATAAACCATAACTTGACACTTCACATTTTATGAAAATGTTGTCAGAACGGGGAAAAAAAATCTCCCGCATTTACTTAGAAGTCCAAGACCATAGCGGTAGCGGATGCGGCCAACTTTTTTGTTTGTGACCTGATTTCGATGAAACTCGGTTCGGGGTACTATTTTAACAAAAAAAAAAACAGTAACGCAATGTTAAAAATGTAAAAAATCCAAGATGGCGGCCAACTTTGTTGTTTGTGGGCCGATTTCGATGAAACTCGGTTCGGGATACTATTTTAACAAGAAAACAGCGACGCAATGTTAAAAATATAAAAAATCCAAGATGGCGGCCAACTTTTTTGTTTGTGGGCCGATTTCGATGAAACTCGGTTCGGGATACTATTTTAACAAGAAAACAGCAACGCAAATGTTAAAAATATAAAAAATCCAAGATGGCGGCCAACTTTTTGGTTTGTGGGCCGATTTCGATAATACTCGGTTCGGGATATTATTTTAACAATAAAACAGCAACGCAATGTTAATTTTTTTTTAAATCCAAGATGGCGGCCAACTTTTTTGTTTGTGGGCCGATTTCGATGAAACTCGGTTCGGGGTACTATTTTAACAAGAAAACAGCAACTCAATGTTAAAAATATAAAAAATCCAAGATGGCGGCCAAGTTTTTTGTTTGTGGGCCGATTTTGATGAAATTCGGTTCGGGATACTATTATGACAAGAAAACAGCAACGCAATGTTAAAAATAAAACAAAATCAAAGATGGCGGCCAACTTTTTTGTTTGTAGGCCGATTTCGATGAAACCCGGTTCGGGATACTATTTTAACAAGAAAACAACAACGCAGAGTTAAAAATTAAAAAAATCCAAGATGGCGGGCAATTTTTTTTGTGGGCCGATTTCGATGAAACTCGGTTCGGGGTACTATTATAACAAGAAAACAGCAACGCAATGTTAAAAATATAACAAAATCAAAGATGGCGGCCAAATCTTTTGTTTGTGGCCTGATTTCAATGAAATCCGGTTTTAGGTACTATTTATTATTAGGTTTTTCAAAAAAAACAGCAACGCAATGTTTCAAAACATAAAAAATCCAAGATGGCGTCCACACTTTTTCGTTGTGGGCTGATATCGATGAAACCCGGTTTCGGGTACTTTATTTTAAAATAACAGCAACGCAAAGTAAAAAAAAAATCCAAAATGGCATCAAATTTCTTTATTTGTTTTTTTTTTCAAGCAAGTTACATCGAAATAAATCCAATAACAAATCAAATCAAATCAGTCGTTTATTTGCAAACATGTGGTTAACAAAGGTCTTAAACATAAAATGTGCCGTTACATGCTGCCGTATGCAAACGGCGTGCAAATATTTGAAATATTAACTATGATTAATAGCTATTTGATAGCAAATAAAAAAAGTAAATGGCAAGTATCATTCATTACAAATTTCAGCTATGTCATAATTGTAATTATATAATGGCAAAAAAACATTTAGTTTTATAAAAAAAAAACACTCTTACTACAAATATTGAATTAATTGAATAACGCAGAACATAATTATTAACTTAATTGTTTTGTCACTTAAAAAGTCAGAAACACAGTAATAATTTTTCGTCAATAATAATTGCCTTAATTTATCTTTAAATTTAAATAGCTTTAAACTTGTCAATTCAGATAGGATTTTGTTGTACATATAAATGGCCATGCAATATGAATTTTTAGAATATAATTTCAGACTTTGGTATGGAATATGTAATTTATTACCATCATCTCGACCTTTTGTCATTTTTAACATAACATTGCTGTTTTCTTGTCAAAACAGTGCCCCAAACCGAGTTTCATCGAAATCGGCCCACAAACAAAAAAGTTGGCCGCCATCTTGGATTTTTTTCTTTTTAACATTGCGTTGCTGTTTTCTTGTTAAAATAGTATCCCGAACCGAGTTTCATCAAAATAGGACCACAAACAAAAAAGTTGGCCGCCATCTTTGATTTTGTTTTATTTTTAATATTGCGTTGCTGTTTTCTTGTTATAATAGTATCCCTAACCGAGTTTCATCGAAATCGGCCCATAAACAAAAAAGTTGGCCGCCATCTTTGATTTTTTTATATTTTTAACATTGCGTTGCTGTTTTTTTGTTAAAATAGTGCTCCGAACCGAGTATCATCGAAATCGGCCCACAAACAAAAAAGTTGGCCGCCATCTTGGATTTTTTAAAAATTTTAACATTGCGTTGCTGTTTTATTGTTAAAATAATATCCCGAACCGAGTATCATCGAAATCGGCCCACAAACAAAAAAGTTGGCCGCCATCTTGGTTTTTTATATTTTTAACATTGTGTTGCGTTTTTCTTGTTAAAATAGTACCCTGAACCGAGTTTCATCGAAATCGGCCCACAAACAAAAAAGTTGGCCGCCATCTTTGATTTTTTATATTTTTAACATTGCGTTGCTGTTTTCTTGTTAAAATAGTGCTCCGAACCGAGTATCATCGAAATCGGCCCACAAACAAAAAAGTTGGCCGCCATCTTGGATTTTTTAAAAATTTAAACATTGCGTTGCTGTTTTATTGTTAAAATAATATCCCAAACCGAGCATCATCGAAATCGGCCCACAAACAAAAAAGTTGGCCGCCATCTTGGTATTTTTATATTTTTAACATTGTGTTGCGTTTTTCTTGTTAAAATAGTACCCTGAACCGAGTTTCATCGAAATCGGCCCACAAACAAAAAACTTGGCCGCCATCTTTGATTTTTTTATATTTTTAACATTGCGTTGCTGTTTTCTTGTTAAAATAGTGCTCCGAACCGAGTATCATCGAAATCGGCCCACAAACAAAAAAGTTGGCCGCCATCTTGGATTTTTTTTAAATTTTAACATTGCGTTGCTGTTTTATTGTTAAAATAATATCCCGAACCGAGTTTCATCGAAATCGGCCCACAAACAAAAAAGTTGGCCGCCATCTTTGATTTTGTTTTATTTTTAATATTGCGTTGCTGTTTTCTTGTTATAATAGTATCCCTAACCGAGTTTCATCGAAATCGGCCCATAAACAAAAAAGTTGGCCGCCATCTTTGATTTTTTTATATTTTTAACATTGCGTTGCTGTTTTTTTGTTAAAATAGTGCTCCGAACCGAGTATCATCGAAATCGGCCCACAAACAAAAAAGTTGGCCGCCATCTTGGATTTTTTAAAAATTTTAACATTGCGTTGCTGTTTTATTGTTAAAATAATATCCCGAACCGAGTATCATCGAAATCGGCCCACAAACAAAAAAGTTGGCCGCCATCTTGGTTTTTTATATTTTTAACATTGTGTTGCGTTTTTCTTGTTAAAATAGTACCCTGAACCGAGTTTCATCGAAATCGGCCCACAAACAAAAAAGTTGGCCGCCATCTTTGATTTTTTATATTTTTAACATTGCGTTGCTGTTTTCTTGTTAAAATAGTGCTCCGAACCGAGTATCATCGAAATCGGCCCACAAACAAAAAAGTTGGCCGCCATCTTGGATTTTTTAAAAATTTTAACATTGCGTTGCTGTTTTATTGTTAAAATAATATCCCAAACCGAGCATCATCGAAATCGGCCCACAAACAAAAAAGTTGGCTGCCATCTTGGTATTTTTATATTTTTAACATTGTGTTGCGTTTTTCTTGTTAAAATAGTACCCTGAACCGAGTTTCATCGAAATCGGCCCACAAACAAAAAACTTGGCCGCCATCTTTGATTTTTTTATATTTTTAACATTGCGTTGCTGTTTTCTTGTTAAAATAGTGCTCCGAACCGAGTATCATCGAAATCGGCCCACAAACAAAAAAGTTGGCCGCCATCTTGGATTTTTTAAAAATTTTAACATTGCGTTGCTGTTTTATTGTTAAAATAATATCCCGAACCGAGTTTCATCGAAATCGGCCCACAAACAAAAAAGTTTGCCGCCATCTTGGATTTTTATATTTTTAACATTGCGTTGCTGTTTTTTTGTTAAGATAGTGCCCAAAATTGAGTTTCATCAAGATCCGCCCACAAACAAAAAAAGTTGGCCACCATCTTTAATTTTTGACATTTTTAACATTGTACACTCACATCTTATTTAAAAAAATTTTTATATTATATACTTTGGTTGGACTTAAACCCTTGCCCATCTCTAGTTTTGACAAGCAAACTCTAGTTATAGTTAAATGGTGAAATTTACACAATCGCAACTATAAGTACGACGATGGTTTCAACTTCCCTACTTTTAAGGGAAAATTTCATGTAATGGTAACATTATTTTTTTGCTGTGTGCGTTTCGTCGAGCGTAAACACAAGCACCTTACGCACACATAAATTTCATTTGTGCCCAGCGTTGCCAGAAGGTTACTTTAGTAACCTTTTAGGTGATTTTAGAATCTGTCTGGTTACTTCTAGGTTACACAACTCAAAAGGTAACTTTTAGGTAATTTTTCAGAAGTTCAAAATTAATTCTTATTTTTTAAAACTAACGTGAAACGGAGTGCTCTTCATGTTTTTTTTTCATGTCGTGTCGCCCGCCCCCCGCCCGCCGCCATCACTTGTCATTGTCAATGTCAGTTTGTTTGTCAGTTCAGTGAGTCGCAGACAGATTTTACATAGGTAGTAATTTTGTTTGAATGGGGAAGGCAACTGTCAAAGTGGCGCTGCGTACGCTTGTTCCACGAGAGCTATGAAAACAAAGGACTTTTACTTAGTAAAATCATTTTTTTTAGCTTTAAAATGATTAAATTCTGTGTAATAGGCTTTAAAAATGTTGGCACTTACAATTTTCCGAAAAATCTGGATATAGAAAAAAAAAAAAAAAAAAAATCTGTAGAAATAAAAACGTCTTAATTTGGCTTTCAATTCCGGCATTTGCATTATAGAATAGTCTTTTATATTCATTTTGGGTCAATGGGTCCTTTTTGGTAAAAAAAATACCACAAAATAAATACCTACTTTCCTATACATTTTGTTCTGAACGTCTACTGCCTTAGGAACAAGCGTACGCAGCGACATCTACAATTAGCTTTGCGTTGCCAACCCCATTGTTTGGTAGTTACCTATCCTGTTGTAATTCTATTTTATAGTATTTTGTTTTGTGTGAAAAGAAAGAGCTATAAAAGAAAATTACCAATTTGTATGGGCAAGTGGTGCATTCGTTTTTTTTTTACGGCAGTCGATAATATTCTTATATATTGTAGAAAGTATAACAAGCAAAATATATAATGACACCAAATCTGTCACTTCAGTCCGAACCGAATTATATCATTTCAAAGATAACAAAAAAATGTTTTTGAAAATGTTTATTTTTTATATTTTGTCTTTGTAAGTTAATACAATTAACATCTAATCAACTTTTAATACATTTTCACAAAAAAAAATATGAAAGGTAATTTTTTTCACTAAAAAGGTTACTTTTTTATATATTTTAGGTAATTTTTGACAATACCCTGCTGGCAACACTGTTTGTGCCTCACTTTTGACAGACCGCTTTCTGGGAAACTATCGTTCTAGGTGTAATTATTCTAAGGACTGCACCTACAATTCATATTTTTCTCATCCTCTTTAATATCAACTTGCCCCCCCCTGGGCCATGGGCTGGCGACGCCTTTGCTTAGTGCGTGGCGTCAGACAAATGTACTCGCACCTTAAAGGTGCGGGCACATCTATCTGACACCACGTGTTAACACGCCGTATTTACATTTACTATGAAAACCAATGTCGTATGACGGCATGTTAACACGTGGCGTCAGACAGATGTGGGCACAATTCACGTTGCTTTATTGCAGCGTTTAAAGTCCATTCGTTTAGATAGTGTCGGTACACCCGCAAGCACTTGTGTTCAGAGACAGGAATACCGGTAAGTTTTTGGTAACGTTATACAAATAACGTAAATTTTCCAGAATCGTGTCTAGTGTCGGAAGTTTTTTATTAGCATTAAATTTGTACATACTGTTCGGACGTACTACATCACATTCAAAATCGTCCGTTTTCGATAGTGGGGTTCTTCACGTTTTTTGGTGTTAATGGGCCTATTTTTAATATTATTCCGACGCTAGTTCTTGGTATCCCCACTATTTTTGAAGTATCTCTGATAGGTGCAGACAAACTGATTTCAATGCGATGCCGATGGACATTGATCATAAGTTGTTTACATGTTTTACAAAACACCTGTATTTTTTTGTTGGTTCACTTAAAGTTTCATCTTGAGGCACTTAACAGCTGTCCTTCCAAGGATGAAAAAATATTTTCGGTATACGTAGCAGAGTCGACAAACACAAGCTTTCACTACGGCGGCGCTTCGATGCAAAACTGCCAAAATACAAATTGACTTGCGGGTGTACGCCGCACAAACTGACAAATATGCACCTAATAGATACTTTATTAAACTATATTATATTAATAAAATATATATATATACAACGTGTAACAGAAAGGGGGTATCAACCCGAAAGGAGGTCAATGTCCTCGTGAAATTGAATACATTCCAGCAGAAATAAAAATTCAAATAAAATAAAAAAAATTGAACTCTCCATACAAAATGTTGGCGGCAAATTCAAATTTTCTATGGAGAGATAAAAAAATTTTTTTCGATTCTATATTTTTTTTTGTAAGAAGGTGTTCAGGTTCACGAGTACATTGACCTCCTTTCGGGTTGATTGATACCCCCTTTCTGTTACACCTTTTTTTATTCACCATCCAAATTTTGAGGATGTGTTCAGTCCATGAAACTGAACAACTTTCTCTAAGGAACACATGGTCAAATATGTAAAATAAAAATCGACTTTCCATGCAAATCAAAAAGATCACATGATCAATTTAGTATGGGATGACCAAAATTTTGAGGATGTGTTCCAAGAACCTTATATTCAGATGTGTTCAGTCCATGACACTGAACAACTTTCTCTAAGGAACACATGGTCAAATATGTAAAATAAAAATCGACTTTCCATGCAAATCAAAAAGATCACGTGATCAATTTAGTATGTGAAGACCAAAATTTTGAGGATGTGTTCAGTCCATGAAACTGAACAACTTTCTCTAAGGAACACATGGTCAAATATGTAAAATAAAAATCGACTTTCCATACAAATCAAAAAGATCACATGATCAATTTAGTATGGGATGACCAAAATTTTTTGGCGAAATTTGACACAGGTTTCTTAGAGAAAGTTGTTCAGTTTCATGGACTGGTCACAACCTTAAAATTTGGATGGTAAGTTCAAAATGACCCGATATATATATATTTCCAAAATCTGTAATTGCAGTTCATAATATCTTTAAAACTTATGAATGGTCTCCTTGGAACGTTTTCCTGTAAATATAGCGTTACGGTTAAGGTACACCTGCCCTTAATGTACCGTCTCAAAAATCCACCCTGTATTGATTAGATACGCTTACCAGTATAAATATTTTTTCTAGGTTAATTAAGGTCACGTAATATAAATTATCTTTTATAAAAAAATATTTGAAATAGACACGTGGCTGGGTGTTCTAGCCGGCCGTTTAAAATGAATTTCTTGGTCGATTTATGCGATAAACGGCATAGGGAAATTTTTTGAGTGAAATCAAACCCTGTGGAACATTAGGTTGATACAAGAAATTAAAACTAGGTATATACAACTAATAATTTATTATTAAATAAAATTAACCAATTTATGGAAACCAGCCTTTCTATCGTCTAATTTAAAAATATATCGCAATCGCTATCAGCATGTAACACATTGAAGCTTCTTTTTGTCACAAATGAAAACTTACCAAAGAAGTGCAGCAATGTGTCACATCATAGGGTTGCCAACTTTTTTTGCATCAAATATAGTATTTTCAAGATTTTAAGTGTAAAAATATAGTAGATGGCGAAAAAGTCCACAAAAATATAGTGGGTTGCCGTTTTGTATGGAGAATTTTAAAGAAATTGCATTTTTCATACCTAAGTACTAAAATTTTCATAATTTATTTAACAACCATAAACACAAGTGTTTAATATAACAAAATTTGTTATTAGTTCTGTGCATATAGTAATAATCTTTTGTAATGTAAGTAATAATCTTTTTGTTGCTTTTGTTTCATTTTTCACTTGAAAAAATATAGTAGTTTTGCCTACTATATATTTTTTCAAAAAATATAGTAGGCGAGCCCTCAATATAGTAGGATACTATATTATATAGTAGGGTTGGCAACCCTCACATCCATCTGTCAAACGAAAGCGATTGCGATAAATTTTTAAAATTAGACAATTAGCCCTCGGTTCGTACAAATTATAAGGATAAAAATAATTTAGTACGTTTTGTTAACAATACTTTGAACTACTATATAATGTAAATGCTTAACTTACATTACCTTACTCATTTTACAATCACACAATGATGGTGTCAATCAAAATGGTTATGATTAAAATTTAACTCGTGCAGATAGAGAAATAATCTGCAAATGGCGGCCGGACGGTCATGCTATCTCGCTCACACATACCGTCATGCTACATGCTATGCACGTGGTTGGGTCATGCTATCGCGCTCATACTTAAGGGTGTAGATACGCATCACGTACCATTTTTAAATTTTCAATACAAATGATCAAAACAACTCTGCGCGGGCCGTAATGAGGGCAAACTTTAAAAAATTCTATTATTAAATAGATACGAGTATATGGATATATAAAACACGCAATACATAAGACAAGTACCTCATTATTCCTAAAAAAAAATAAAAAGTGTACCTTTTCGAGCATTTTTTAATATTTTATTTTGTGTGTGTGTGTGTAAAAACTTTTTTTTTAATTTTCTCTCTATAGTGCACTCCTTGACAATACAAACAATAAGTAAAAATTATATGAGTCGTACTCTTTTTTGTTATAGCTGAAACTTCTGTGAAAAAAATACCTCTGACGAGCTGAAATACCACTTGAACAGATTGTCTTTGTTTTAAAATACCTGATAATTATTTGATAATTTTTTGAGACTGACGTCCATTATACAATTTTGAGCATTTTTTAATATTTTATTTTGTGTGTGTGTGTGTAAAAACTTTTTTAAATTTTCTCTCTATAGTGCACTCCTTGACAATACAAACAATAAGTAAAAATTATATGAGTCGTACTCTTTTTTGTTACAGCTGAAACTTCTGTGAAAAAAATACCTCTGACGAGCTGAAATACCACTTGAACAGATTGTCTTTGTTTTAAAATACCTGATAATTATTTGATAATTTTTTGAGACTGACGTCCATTATACAATTTTGAGCATTTTTTAATATTTTATTTTGTGTGTGTGTGTAAAAACTTTTTTAAATTTTCTCTCTATAGTGCACTCCTTGACAATACAAACAATAAGTAAAAATTATATGAGTCGTACTCTTTTTTGTTACAGCTGAAACTTCTGTTAAAAAAAATACCTCTGACGAGCAAATTTGAAATACCACTTGAACAGATTGTCTTCGTTTTAAAATACCTGACAATTAATTATGTTTTTCTCTCTATACGGCACTAATTTAAGGATTTTGCTTCCTAAAACTAAAGTTTACATCAATAGTAATGCTTTATTCTTTAGATAACTTCTTTGGAGAAACGCTAATTTCTTTGAAATGCGGATATACAGTCTTAATGTATGGCCGCCATTTACAGATAGTTTCTTTATCCACATGGGTCATACAAATTATAATAAAACTTATTTGAAGTAGTTAAATTCCTTCCCTGCTTGTTTGAAAGCATCTTTCAATTTGTCTATACATGTCTTCGTAAGATGGTCACTTTGAAGTCCCTTTTCAATAGCTTGATTTAAAATTTTCTCCGCTTCATCGATTTTATTATTCGTCAAGTGCAAATTAATAAGACGGGAATACGCGTTACCAAGAGACCCTAATGTGACCAAGGTATTGGAATTCAAAGCATCGATGAGTTTTTCTATGATTGTTGGATCGTTTCTTTTGTGACTTTCTTGGAGTAACCTTCTGAACAGAATTGAGGATGAGTTGCGAAGCCACTGGTCCCAAAGCGCATTAGCTTCTTTGTCTTTTCCTGCCAGCATATATTCCATCCAAAGTAAGTTTATAGGTGTAATGTAGCCTTTAGACGCTGCGATTTCAGCTACTTTTTGACCTGGAATAAAGTTTAAATAAATATCTTTAATACATATGAAAGAACATTTTGCTAAAAATATTGCCACTGCATAATGCTCCATAGAAAAAGACAACTGCAAAATAGGATACACAACTGATTCAGGGTAATAGAAAATGTAATATTGTGCCCTAACTTGATCGGAAAAAAATGAGTATGTAATTACAATGAAAAGTATACAAAACACTTGTATGTATGCGGTATGTATAGCCATCTCTATAAATATGTACATAGTTTAGAACTTTGTCACACTAAAAAGCTCGGAAAAATCGATGACGAATTTAAATGACATCTACAACAAAGTGACAAAGTTCTAAACTGTTTTCATATTTTTAGTCGTGACTGTACTAATTTCTTTCATATTATCCATTAGTTAAGATCAATTGGGAGGTAGATAATATAATTTAATTAGATCAAAATAATTAATCTTCATAAAACCACTTACATTTGGCAACAAGTTCATTGTTTTGAACAACAGACTCTAAAGCAGTACTCCTCGGGAATTTCTGAATCACCGTTTGAATACTCTCCGGTGTGGGATCAGTTTCAATTGTTTTCAACAAATTGTCGATGTGCTGAGTTCCGTTGCCCTTTTTAAATACAGCGAGCGTTAGTTTGTCGTCATAAGTAACGAGTTTTCTCAAAGAATCACTTGTATGTTTGCCCAATTCTTCTATGTGTTCAACATAACCACCTTCAGCTAGGACCTTTAGCAAATATTTCAGTACAGTCGCCTTAGGTACCACTTGGTCTTGGAGAGATTTCAGTGCTACATCATAAGCTTCAAGAGGTTTGTTTTCGTTAATTAGCAGTTCTATTTTGCTGGAAACATCTTTTTTGGTGTTTTTTGGAGTTTCAATGGCTTCTTTGGCGGCGACTTTTTTTTGTAAAGCGGGTTTAGAGTTGGTTTCTTCTTCAGGCATGACAAACGGGACTGGACGGTTCTTAGATCTCAGATGTTTGCCGAGGTGTAAAAGGAATTGGTCGCTGGGAATTTCACCTTCTTCCTGGAGCAACGTCCATAGGCCCACAGCCTTGTCCGTCTCGTTAGCTTTGCAGTAAGACTTCAGTAAATGGTAGAATATGTTTGATCTGTCAATGTGTGATAATTCTTTTGTCGCCTCCAATAGTCCTTCTAGATATTCTGATTTACCCTCCTGTAAAATTAAACGTATGAGATAAAAAATATTAAGTGTAAATAGAAGTAAAGGTAATTTGCTTAAATAAAAATCAAAAATTCTTCATTCAAATAAACTTAGAAATTAAGTTCTTTAGTGCTTAGGTCCTCATGCAAAAATAGATCCAACAATGTTGTATTTATGAAAGTGTAAAGAAGAATTAAAGAGTTATACACACGCCAATGGGGAATGTCAAAATCATATTAGCTGAATATTTTTTCATAGGTAGGAATAAGCTCCCTCAGTAATAGAAAAAAATATTCAGCCAATTTGTTTTCGGACATTCCACATTGTAGAGAAGTATTAAAGAATACACACGCCAATTTTTTTTACAGACTAAATGCTTGGTTAATAACTTTATTTTTTCCAGACTTTCCATTTAGTACTGTTCAAGCGGATTTACTGGCGTACAGCCTTGGCCACTCTACATTTTTTCCTACTTATTGTTTTAAACGATGTTATTTTAAATTAAACCAAACCAATATGAAGCATTATCTTGCTGAAACTTTACGTCGTTGTAATTCGTGTCACCGAAAATATTCGAAATCAACGGTTCAAGAGAGAGGTTTCAAGAAAAATTGTTTAAAAAAACAAAAAACCGACTTCAAAAAACCTACCTCTAAAAAGCAAGAAATAATATTCGTAATAATAAAACACGTCTATTGAAGTCGGGTGGGGCTGGAGTACAAATTCCTTTTTTTTTATTCTAAAAGCCCCACCCGACTTCAATAGACGTGTTTTATTATTACGAATATTATTTCTTGCTTTTTAGAGGTAGGTTTTTTGAAGTCGGTTTTTTGTTTTTTTAAACAATTTTTTATTTTTTTATTTTTAGTGTAGGTACCTTTTGTATTAGGTAGTGTAGGTATATTATTTAGGTAGAAATTAAAATCGGTTCAACCAAACGTGAGTTAATCGCGGAGAAACATACATACATGCGGGTCAAACTGAGAACCTCCTTTTTTAAGTCGGTTAAAGAACTACACTTAAGATATCCCTTTTCCAACAAAAACATAATTATCATATTCAGTTCATAAACAAAGAAGTTATACGACTGATCATCGAGGTAGTTCACACAAAATCATACTATTTTCGTGCTTTTTTTCAAGATTACTTGAAAAGTACTGAACCGATTTCAAAATTTTAAAAAATGGGACCAACTTGGGTGTTTACCTAATGTAATAACGTTTGAATCATTTCAATCGGTCCAGCCGTCTTCGAGTAATCGGTGTACATACAAAAAACAAAAAAAAAAAAAAAAAAAAAAAAAAAAAACGGGTCGAATTGAGTACCTCCCTCCTTTTGAAGTCGGTAAAAATTGATGTACTTTTGCGAGTTCATGCGACTTTCACCAATGAACATTTCGCCCACTCCATCTGCAGCCATGCATCCCCATACCATTATGCTGCCTCCTCCATGCTTGACTGTAGGCACCACGCACTCTGGCAAGAATTATTCACCCTTTCGACGCCTCATGTAGGTCGCACCAGGGGTACCAAACACAAAATTGGATTCATCAGACCAAAGCACATTGGACCAATCCTCCTCTATAAAGTGGTGTTTAGTAGCCCAGTGCGATTCGTGCTTTCTTGTTTGGTTCTGATAGCCACGGCTTCTTCAGTTCACGGAAAGTCTAACCTACCAGTTTTATTTCATAAATGCTAAAACATAGGGATGGCTAATACATTTGGCCAAGGCTGTATTACTGGCGTATCAGTCTTAAGCTAGGGTTTCCTAAGAAAGCGGTGCCGTCACATAACGGCCGTAATTTTACGGACGTAAAAAGACTATTTGACTTAACGGTGTCCAGCACCGCTCTCTAGGAAACCGCGCCGTATTGTTTACATAGACAACGTTCTACGCCGCTAAATTACGGCCGTAATATGACCGCAGCATCATTCTAGGAAACTCTTAGCTTTATAAGATTACCTCCACATATCGCTGGCAGGCGTCGTCGAGCCTCCTCTGTCGCGTGTGCATGCCGGGGGTCTCCAGTATGCGGCGCGCTTGCCGCAGCCGCCCGCACTCCACGAACGCGAGCACTAAGTCGTGGAGAATATTCACTTCGCCGTGTATCTGGAAAGAAAAACGATTTAACAAGGCTTCTTCTTCTTCTTATTTTAGTTTGGCAATCTACTCTCCTCTTTAGGGAGTAATTTTTGCCAGTGTCAAGTGTTGAATAGTTCAGTGGTAGATTGTTTCAGTTTACATTAGAATGCGGGCGCATCGCATTCCAATGCTGCTTGGAGCAATTGGCACCAAGTATTATCAAGACAGTTTACTCGGTAATTTTTGTCGAGGTAGCCACCACTACAATAAAAGTATCAGCTTCACACAATCAAGATCGCACCTATTTCCATTATCCCACATATTGTTCAGTTGCGTAGACACTCGTGCCAACAAACTGCACCAATTTTAAGACACAATATCCACTATGAATCAATTTGCGAATAATTAAAATAGTCACCGAACCGAACTCGACAAAATGACGCCAAAAACTCAATTAACAAGGCTATTATATGGTTCGCCAGTTTTAGGCTGGTCGCCCACTTCTTTTTTTTGCAGGTATGAAAAACCACTTTTCCGACCGAATCGAAACTCGACCGGATCCGGAATGGAGTTTAACCGGCGCACAACCGAAGCAAAACAGAGATACTGCGCTAACACAGGGTGGCTCCGTTGCAATAGCAACAACCGTGTTTTCATAGTAACAAAATTAAATAAGTACAGCCTGCGCAGATAAAAGAATGGGACTGGAAATTTCCTTTAATTTTCATAATAAGTAGCGATATAGTTTTGGTGATATGGTGTGCGAACGGGAAGTGAACATGTAGATGCCATTTTCAACGGCGCGGGTGGTAAGCGCGGTTAGGCTGGCCCCAGACCTACCGGTTTCATTTCTTTGCTTGGCTTGAGGCGCGTTCAGAACCTACGCTGCGAGTGCAACATTAGGCTCTAACGGCGTTCCAAAAATTAGTGTGTTGCAACTTTTTAACCATCAAAATCGGTCGTTGAAAACCGCTCTGACTTTTATCTATACAAAATTTCATTTGATATTATTTTGTATTTTGATGTTTTTGTGTCTAAGTTTCAAAAAGTTCATGGTTGCTCCTCAAAAAAACAGATTATATTTGATTTAGTGTTTAAGAAAGTTTAAATTATCCGTATTCTAAATGGAAAACGAAAACTTTGATAACTATCTAAAGTTAAAACAATAAAAACAACCAAACAACCGCACTCTGAACCTCGGAACGCAGCCCTGTTCTAGTAGAACAGCAAACAAAGAAAGAGTTTTTGGCGTCATTTTGTCGAGTTCAGTTCGGCGACTATTTTAATTATTCGCAAATTGATTCATAGTGGATATTGTGTCCTAAAGTACAAGTGTCTACGCAACTGAACAATATGTGGGATAATCGAAATAGGCGCGATCTTGGTTGTGTGAAGCTGAGACTTTTATTGTAGTGGTCGCTACCTCGGCAAAACTTACCGAGTAAACTGTTTTGATATACTTGCTGCCAAATGCTCCAAGCAGCATTAGAATGTGATGCACCCGCATTTTAATGTAAACTGAAACAATCTACTAGAAAATCTAGAAATACTGAACTATTTAAAACATGACACTGGCAAAAATTACTTCCAAGAGGAAAGTAGATTGCCATAACAAAAATAAGAAGAGAAAGCAAAGAAATGAAAAGGGTAGGTTTGGGGTCAGCCTTAACCGAAATTTCCAGTCCCATTCTTTATCTGAGGGCCTAGTACGAGTTGTGTTTCTCACCTCACTTTGCGAATAGTATCGAGTGAAAGAGAGGAAATCATGCGAGTGAGTGAACGAGTGAAAGAGAGAAGACGATAGTTAACTATTCGCAAAGTGAAGTGAGTGCAAAAAACCAACTCGTACTAGGCCCTCTGGGCGGGTAGTACGTGAGACAAAGTTGAGACGAGCTCTGCTTGAACTCCGGCGGGCTGATTATCTAATTAGAAACCACCTAGCGACCGGTTGCAGTTCACAGATGATAGTGATCCATTGCTACTTCTTTTTGGATTAAAAAAAACATACCAAAGAAAAGTAGCAATGTATGTGGAATGAAACCGGTCGCTAAATAGTTTCTTTTTAGATAATCAGGGTGCGGATCGGCTCCAGTCGGTGTAAATTTTTCAGGCTCTGCGAGCTGAGACCTCGCGTTTGTAACGACATTTTTGAAAATTTTTTGAAATTGCTGAAATATGATTTTTCCTCACATCCCGCCATTTTGAAAAAAATGTAAAACTGAATCGACAAAACAATCCGTTTTATATCAAACCTGGGGCCGTACCGGCTAACGAATCGAGCTTCGGAAAATTTGCCGAGTTTCAAATTAAAACAGATAAATTGGAGTAAGGAATTACTTATTGTACTATTTGTTGAAGTTATTTGGAAGATATTGATGTTTGTGTGACCTCATGAATTAGGGTTCACCATTTTGGCCCAATTGGGGCTCGATTTATCTGTTTTAATTTGAAATCCAGCAGACTTTTCAAAGTTCGATGCGTTAGCCGGTACGGCCCCTGCTCACAAAACTTCACGAGAATCAGTCGAGAAATGCGACCAGTAGCATGTAGAGGGTCATGTTTATGGTACCATTTACTTTGTAAGATCTCTGTAACCAACATGTTGCAATAAACTATATGACTATGACTATGAGGAGAACAGCCCAAGCTGAAATGGAGACGCTTAGTGCTCAGTCAGGCATTAAACAGTTTAAGATCAAATAATAGTAATTGCAAAATTTAAATTATCATACCTGTGTGCTAAGATCAGCCAACCACTGAAGTTTGTTGGCATCTTCCTTTATAATAAGTGTTTTCATAATTTCTCCCTTCCATGGGGTAGTTCTGTATTGGTTGCAGCAATTTTCGAACTGCTTCAGGGCACCCTCAATGTCTTCTTTCAGCAAGAACACTTTGATCGAAGGACCCAAAATTACATTTGAAGGCTCAATATAATTGTTCTCAATCAAAGTCTTGGTTAATTTTAGTACCTAAAATCAACAATAGAACAACCAGTGATTAAAAGATTTATCATTAAAACACCTTGTGATATAACAATCTGAATCCAACTGAAAATAATATTACTGAATAAAGAATTAAAAAATCTGACATAGGTACAAAATGTAATGATATGTAATCAAGTCTGCTGAGCAGTTCGATGGCGCAGCGCACTGGTTTAGCACCTGGCCCGGCGATTGCGGAGGTTAAACAACTTTCGCAAGGGTCGGTCATGGGATGGGTGACCAAAAATTTATTATCTCGAGTTCCTCCGTGCTTCGGAAGGCACGTTAAGCCGTTGGCCCCGCATTGCATTGCATTTTGCAGTTGTTAACACCCACCTATCCACATGGCCCATCCTCCCATTAAGAAAGCCTGTGCCCCAGCAGCGGGGACAATAAAAATGGCTAATGGTCATCAAGTCTGGTGGGAATTTAGTAAAACTGAAACTATCACAAGAATCAAATACAGAGAATTGAATTTACCTGAGTTTCGTCCTTTTGTTCTGCTAAATTATTCAATATTTGCCAACATTTGGAATTAAATACGAACCCAAGGTTTTCCAATTCCTCTTTTGGTTTATTTTCTTCCAAAAACTGAATAGCTTCATCAAACTTATCGGCTTTGACCAGAGCTTCTGCCATATTAACTAATTTAGTTCTATTCAGTTCAAAGTTCGGATTCTTTTGTTTAATTTCTGCATAACAATTGTACGCTTTCTCAATTTCACCATTGTTGCAATAAAATTCAAACAATTGTGCAATAGTGGCCGCGCTTAATTCGAAATCTGAAGCTTTTAATTCTTGCAAATATGTTTCTAATTTCTCTACATTATTCTCTTTAATGTATGCTATCAACAATTGTTTTTGAATACGTGCAAGATTTTTTCCTCCTTTGTTTTTGGTCTGCTGGAGGTACTGCTCAAGTTGGGTTGCTGATTGAGAGAAGTTTTCTCGCCGTGGACTCTCAACTGTAGCGGGTTCCAGATCTGCAGAAGTTAGCTGAGTCAGCAGCTCTGACAACCTCGTAGTCATATTCTTGTCAAGGTATTGTTGTATATCTTCTGCTGTTTCAGCATTTATTCCGATACCTTTTGAATGTAAAGCAACCAAAAGGGATTCAACCATATCACTTTTTGACAATATTCTTATTGCAGATTTTATTAATCTTCCTACTTCATAATTATCATCTACTTGATCTTCGGTGGACAATGTATCTTCAACTCTAGCTGATGTTGGCTTACTACTCAAAACGTGTAATATTGAAACAAAGGAATTTACATCCTTGGTTTTATTTAGGGCATTGAGAAGAGACCGTGCAGTCAAAGTATATTGACCTCTGAGACGATACTGCAAAGATATATCTGCTGCCTCCTTAATCTTCCCTGATTCTAAAAGTTCTATCATTAAGTTTCTAGCACTCAGAATTACCGGAACATTAGCAATTTGCAGCTTTAAAACTACATTTTGCGGTGAATCTTTTTTAATTAAGAATGGGATCACATAATCTCTGAGAGTTTCCCCTGTTAGTACATGGCCCTCAGCAGCCATTGTACGCAGTATTTGTAGGAGGCCCTCTTCATCACCTTCTTTACCTTTCTGGACCAAAAGTGGCCAATAATAGTGCTGTCTTATTTCAATGCCTTCTTTCTCAATCTCCTTAAACAGTTTTTGTGCTATTTCACCGAGACCCTGTTGCAATGCTGTTTCTGTAGCTATGTACATGGCATTAGGTACCAGATTTTCTTCCTTTAACTCTTTGCAAGTTTTAATAACAGAGTCTGGGTCCTTACAAACTTTTAACAGTTGTTTAACAAAGAAAGCTCCTTTGAAAATTGTATCATCAACATTTGATGCTTTGGGCATTGTCCTCATAATTGCTTTAGCAGTATCAATTTGTCCTTTGTTAAGTAACCTCAAAATAAGGTTGCAAACATCCTGATTATATCCCATTCCTTTTTGTATATGGCTAAACAACTGATCTGCCTTTTCACCATGACCACCAATAGCGAGATTCTCTATGATTTCTAGGATGTCCTGAAAATAGAACTCATTTTAATATACCTACATGTTGAAATGTGTACAGTATTGTAAAGTCGAAATTTATCTTATCTTACCTTATCAGTCATGTATGCATCTTTCTCTGTAGAGCGTTTGATAATTTCATTGACTCCATCGATATCTCCTTTTCTCGCATAACCACATGCCAATAGGGTATAAGTACGGTTTGATGGTTGGAGCCCTGCCGCAGCCATTGTTTCTAATACAGCTTTAGCTCCATCTGTATCTCCATGGAAGGCATGACCCATGACCAAAGCATTGAGTACAGGCTCCGAAACCGGAAGATTAAGTTCACGCATTCTTTCTAGAACTTTCGTTGCACCTTCCACATCTCCATCTTGACAGTATCGCCACATAAGCCTCTGATATGTTACTCTAGAATTGATAATTCAAAATTTCATTAACCTGTTGATTTTTCTTTATCAACACATATTATTATAAAATAGACCTTTTACAACATAGACTTAGAAAAATTTTCGCTGTACACATTTATTATTTTTAAAACTTTTTCCATTAGCAAGCAGTGACACGGTTTTATAATTTAGTATGACTAATAAAGTACATGAGTAGTTATAATAGTTGAACACTTGATTAGATGTTATTTATTTTTTCTTTTTATAAGTAGTTGTATTATTGGGAAAAAACATTAAATAGTTTTTGTATGTTTTTATGTTGTAAGGCTTACGATAATAAAAAAATAATATGTTACCTATTCGGTTGCAAGCCTTTGTTTTCCAGTTCTTCGAGGAATTTTGCAGGAGAAAATGGATGCTCGTTTTCAATATAGACTCGGAGTAATGCATTGTAATGGGATATGTCCATGGGGATGCCTCTTTCGGTGAGAACATTCCATATTTTCTGGACAAGTAATGTTCTCTGTTCAGGCAACTCTTCGGGTACCAGTTCACCTATGTGTAAAAAAACATGAATTATTCTTCCTATATGTATACAGGGTTATTTTGTATTCAGCATCTAAATTTTGAGGTTGTGTTCAGTCCATGAAACTGAACAACTTTCTCTAAGGAACACATGGCCAAATATGTAAAAAAACAAGTATCCACACAATACGATCCATACATATGATCAAAGAGATTGTGATCAATTTAGCATGGGATGACCAAATTTTGTGGCGAAATTCGACACATGTTTCTTAGAGAAAGTTGTTTAGTTTCATGGACTGGACACTTGGATTTTGAATGTTAAGTTCAGAATGACCCGATATATGTATAGCAGGGGTGACCAAACTTATCACTTGTGGGGTTTACTTGTGTTTGAAAAATATTTCTTACGGTCAACTGCAAGGTAGAGTTTAGATGTTATTAAGTTGTTTGATATTAAATGTTATTCTTCATATTTTTCTCTTCAGTTTATTTAAGGGTCCCCCCAGACCTAGCGGTTTCCGTTCTTTGCTTTGCTGTTCGGCAATGGACCGCCGGCCAAGAGGCTCATTTTCAATCTATCACATATTTTCAATCTAAGTACATTTCACATACAAGAATGTTCTTGTGAGCTTTGTTCCTTAAGCAATCGTTATGAAAACACAAAAAAATAGTTTAGATAGGTAATGATGACACCCACAACCCTGTTCACAATTTACATAAAAATGTGATCGATTTATTTTTAGCAATCGGAGACCATGTTCAGGGTGGCATATGCCCCAGAAGCTTCCTACTTCGCAACCCAGACGATGATATTTGATAACACCAAGCTAATGGCTATCTTGCCAATTTGGTCTGGTCCAAATATGCGATAGATTGAAAATGACCCTGGTTGGCCGGCGGTCTAAACAGCAAGTAGAACAGCAAAGCAAAGAAACGAAACCGGTAGGTCTGGGGGGACCCTAACTCTTGTGGGCTAACTAAATTGCCTTCGCAGTCAACCAGTTGACAGTGGTCGATCTCTTGGGCATCCCTTGTATAGGGATACATATCACCTAAAGATACTATATCTTTGTAAGATATTACATATGAAGAAAAGTTAGTACAATGGACCAATTTTTAACAGTTGTTAAAGACATTCCAAGCTTAAAGAAAAGTGCAAATATTATGAGCAATGTAGTCAGGGTGACCATTTAAAAATTTGGAAAGTCCTGACAAAAAGCCAGACATTTCAATAAAAGTCTGAACATTTACACGGGCAGATCCAGACTCCATACATTTTGGGACTTCTCTTTCAAACACTGCAGTACCGTTCGATGTATGTTTATTCCCTAGTATTACACTGCCTGATTTTAAAAAGCCGGACAAATTACAAAGTCCGGACATGTCCGGACTAATCCAGATGAATGGTAACCCTAAATGTAGTAAATCTAATAATCATTGGAAATATTGAAATCCAGTTATAGTCCCATAGTATTAGACATGTTTAATTATGAATGCAGCTTCCTTTGTAAGTCTGTCCTGTAATTTGGACACAAAGGCCTCCTCCATTCCTTTCCACCTTTCCTCATCTCTGGCCAGTGTTGGCCAGAGTGGGCTTATTAAATTTTTGAACTCATCAGATCACCTTCTTATTGGCCTCCCTCTTTTTCTTTTTACATTCTCTCGAATTTAAAAACTGTAATCATTATATTTATAATTATGTATCTTTCTTGAAAGTAAATAAAGGCTTATAAAATTATAAAATTAAAAAAAATTAAAAATTATGAATGCAAACATGTAAGCCCTCTTACGCATGAGTGGTCAACCGCAGGGCGGTCAATCGTGCGGCTCCATTTTAATATGAAATTTCGTGGCAGTTTGGTGCGTATGATCATGAGCAGTTGTCATCCGCCAATGCTTAAGGGTGCATGATAGGAAAAAATGGTTTGCGTGGGCCATATTTTTATATAGAAAATGTAAAGTTGTAGCCACAAAAAAAAACACAAACACTTGTTAAAGACAAGCAACTTAACTTTTTGAAGTGAAAACTTCTTTAGCGGCGTTGTACGCTTTTAACGCGCTAATTTCTTAATTCAATGTCAAAACTCTAGATTTTCTGTCAAGCTATGGATAAGACTTTCGTACAATACTGTTCTGTATTCGTAAATTCAAATGTAGAGTAAATTCGTAAGACGGCAATTTGTGCAAAAAGTTTTCACTTCTGCCGGCACTCCTGGTGCAACTTGATTTTTTTTATTTTCAATTCTCATCTCCAGTCTTAAACAATGTTAACCTTTCTGTTATAGTGTAAATTCAATTTTAAAATCGAACTTATTATACAATATTTTATTGTCAAGTTCGGTTGGCAACCTGAAATTGGTTCCTAACTAGGATGCTAGATCGGGATATGTAATTGTAGCTTTAAGAGGGCTAACACTATGCCTCATTCATCTTACCACAGCATCTGATGACTAGTAGGGATTGGGAGCTCGTAATGTCATGCTTGGCACGAATCTCATCAAACACTTCATCAATGTCTCGTTTCGAAATGCGTCCATATCTTCGGACTTCTGAATCCAGTCGCTGAAGAAGAGGTTCCAATTGCTCTGCCTTTTTTGAAGTAGCATAATCTCGAAAGAGAATACTGAAAGTAACCAATAAAAGTACAGTGTAAAAGATGAAACAATGCTGAAAACGATTAGGGAGGAAATTGACTAGGGAAATAGGGAATTTTGTAGTACTCACTTGTTTGTCGCACATAGTGTTTTAGGGTTAATTAGAGAAGAAGTTTCTGCAGTCTTTGCTGCATTCAATATCAGAGTCCGTGCGGCACCAGTAAAATATCGGACAAATTTAGTAGATCTAAGAAGGGATGACATCTTGATAACTTCACTTCACAAGGCAATCAACAACTTTGAAGCTCACTAACAAATCATTATTCTGAAATAATTTCTCTTGCGCTTGAATGAAAACGAAGAAAGAGACTTGAATTGAGTACAAGAATAAAAGAATGAAACTTTTGAGGTTATCTGTTATGTCATTTCTTTTCATAGACAATTTTTATTATTATTTTAATAACACATTTCACAGCTTTGGGCAATGAGCATAGTTATAAGTCTTTAAGCTTTGGTTTACAAAGTTCAAGAGCCATCAACCACCGCGATGATGGTGACTTTAAAATCTTCTTAAGGCCGGCCACACACAGACGTAATCACGTAACGGAATCCCGAACGTAATTTCGACAATGTATGAAAATTCCGTACGGAAAAAACACGCTTGTGTGTGGCAGCCCATAGATTTTGTATGCAGCTGCTGCGTTCGGAATCACGTACGTACGGAATTCCGTTGCGTGATTCCGTCTGTGTGTGGCCGGCCTTATAGCTAAATACTCAAATGATTCTGTCCCCGCAAACTACAGACCAAACTGTCGGCCAATAGTTGGGTCGGGCAAAGAAGCTTTACCCCCAATGGAGGTTGCACGGCTAGTGTCATAGTGAATCTATTATATCTATAGTGAATTATTGCTATCTCTTTTTTTAGCGTGACAATACGTGTTCGATGTTCGTCGTTCGTTCGTTCGTGAGAAACGAAAACGTATTGTAACACTAAAAAAAAGAGACAGGTAGCAATAAGCCGTAACGTCACTCAAGGACATTTTTTCTATCTTCACTATGACACTAGCCGTGCAATCTCCATTGGGGTTATTTATAAGCTTCTTGGGTCGGGCCTTTAATCAGTATGAAGAAGTTTGCAAGTGCGTACGTTACAACGATTTGGTATTGGCCGATTTTTCATATAAAAAAAAATCCTTAGATTACTATCGGCCGATAGAAAGTTTGTAGTCTGCGAGAGCCTTAAACGATCAAAACTGCTTGTCAATCATTTACATTGCATTTGCATCGGCTAGTCAATCACATTTTGATCTTCTAAGAGCGATGCTTGACAAGCACTACTGACTCCCTAGCTTGCCAAAGTAACATTAATTGCAAATCTTCATAACGCTTCGCTTTCAAAACCGGCTATAAGGTACCTTTTCCCGTGGAACGTCGCGCGCCGTCGTCGGCGTTAAAGTATCGCTCGTGTGTGAGAACGATCCCTTATTAAAGGGGCATAAGAAAAGGATGCATCTACCAAATTTTTTCATGTCAATGATCTACCTTGACCTCTCTATTGGCACGTTTTGAGGCGTAGCGCTCAATCCGGCTTAGACCAAAGGAAAGTACTAAATCCATGGTTGCGTCAAGTCAAGTCAAAACTTCACTGCCTGCCAAACGAAACGTAACGTGCAGTGTGACCAGGATTCAGCATTTTAATACTTTTTCGGTATATTTTATCGACTTTTCCGAACATCGGTATTTTTGTAGGTATATTGGCGGAAGTAAGTATTTTCGGTATATTTTGGTTATAAAGTTATGGTAATTTCGTTGCTACGTCCCCGCGAACATTGATGTTCAGTAGTATTAAGTAATAACGGATTTTTCACATACCAAAACACAACTATGTATTGGTTTTCGATAACGGTTTTCAAAACTATTTATTTTTAAACTATTTATCGGCAGGGTTGTACCTACGGAACGGCCAACCGGCACCAAAATAACTAGTTTTTGGATGTTATGTAGGGTTATTCATGATTGTCGGAAATCGAATCCGTCAGGCTGATTATCTAAATAGAAACTATTTAGCGACCGGTTTCATTTGACACACATTGCTACTTTTCTTTGGTATGTTTTTTTTTCGCCCCAAAAAGATGTAACAATCACATTCATCTGTCAAATGAGACCGGTCGCTAGGTGGTTTCTAATTAAATAATCAGCCCGCGTATCTCCAATATTACAAAAAATATAGCAATTCAAAAATACATTCGACTGGCATTTGAATCACTTTCCGATGGGAAAGCGCAATGCATTTACAAAGTTTGGTACCATAAGGTAGAAAATAAGATCGAAGACTTTCCGATTCTATCGGAAAGTTGGCTTCCGACAATCGTGAATAACGTAATTTTGACTCTTTATAGAAAAAAACGGCCGCGCAGGTGACCTTTAGTTTCATCCACTAATCTTGTAATCTTGCTTGCTTACAGTAAAAAAGGCCACGCAGCGCGATTTTTAGTCAGTTTCGTCCATGAATCTTGTAATTATCCCTGTCTATAGTGAAAAAAAAAACGACTACGCAGCACAATTTTTAATCAGTTTTATTCGTCGCTAGCAAATTATTTGCGCCATAATATTCTATTGATGTGGTCTAAATTTTGACGTCACGGGCCGGATGAAAGACTTAATGCGGGCCGCATGGTGGCCCGGGCGCCGTATGTTGGACGAGACTGGACTAAACCATACAATGGGGAATGTCCGAAAAAAATAAAAATGGCTGAATATTTTTTTACAGGTATGAATAAGCTCCCTTAGTTTAAGAAAAAAGTTTCAGAATTTTCGGTTGCGTCAAATTTTTTTAATAAATTAAAGTCTTTTCGACGTCACAAATGTACGAAAGTAACAGCAGAATGGCAATTATACCTTTACCACCACCTGCCACAAGCACAGCAAGTATTGGAAAAAAGGTTTTGACATTTTGTGTTGAAACTTTTTTTTTAATAGCAAGTTGTGGTTATGACAGGTGGTGGCTGAGGTATAATGTCCATTCTGCTGTTACTTTCGTATATTTGTGAAGTCGAAGTGACTTTATTTTTTATTTTTGTTTATACGCAACCGAAAATTCTGCAACTTTTTTCTATTACTAAGGGAGCCCATTTCTACCTATAAAAAAATATTCAGCCAAATTGATTTTTTTCGGACATTCCCCATTACGCTACGGGAAGGAACGTACCCAACAAACTGGGGATTCACCCAACGTGAATGAAGTCCAGTACGAACTGACCGTCCGCCCTGGCGCCGCCAGCTGTTTTCCGAATTTATGTATATTTTAGTCGCTATTAGATGATATGTAGGTATGTATAAAGTATTTCATGCGTCGAATAAAACAATAACATTGTTATTGAGAAAGGGTATATTCGTTCGATGAAAACGGTTTTTTTCTTGATGCGTGCACAGGGCCTCTAGGTAATTGCCTACTCTGCCTTATGGTTAATCCGGCTCTGCCCCCATGGTGTTGGTATTTTCTTGATACCTATGTTTAGCGGCGGCTAAAGATTACCTACATAATAAGGTAGATATTGAAGTTATGTTTTTATTAATTAACCGACTTCAAAAAAAAAGAAGAATCTTAGTTTGACCTGTATGTACCTATGTATGTGTGTTTGTCCGCGATTATCTCGCGTTTGGCTGAACCGATTTTGATGTGGTTTTCGAAATAGTATTTGTTACATTTAGGAAAATGTTTGCGTATTTTAACCAACTTCAAAAAAAGGAGGTTCTCAGTTTGATCTGTATGTATGTATGTTTCTCCGCGATTTTCTCACGTTTGGCCGAGCCGATTTTTCTACCTAAATAATATACCTACACTACGTAATACAGAAGGTACTTACACTAAAAAGAAGAAAAAAAACCGACTTCAAAAACCTACCTCTAAAAAGCAAGAAATAATATTAAAATCACTAGTTAAGCATTATCATTGTAATAATAAAAAAACACGTCTATTTGAAATGAAGTCAGGTGGGGCTTTTAGAATAAAAAAAGGAAGTTGTACTTTAGCCTCACCCGACTTCAATAGACATGTTTTTATTACTAAAATAATAATGCGTATATCTAGTGATTTGAATATTATTTCTTGCTTTTTAGAGGTAGGTTTTTTGAAGTAGGTTTTTAGTTTTTTAAACAATTTTTTTCATAAAATTTTAACTGGTCACACTGGAAACGTGAACGAAACGAAACGTGTGGTGGGTGGTGTGGTGTGTGTGTGTGACGTAATAAAATAAACGTCATTTAAACGTCTAAACTAAAATAATTTTGCGCCGGCTGCATAAATTATTTTAGACAATACGATTAAATTAGTGTAGTATAGTAGGTACCTATTAGTAGTAAGTAAGTCTTAGCTATATAAATAAATTTTCATCTCTTCGTTCTCGTGAGAAATACTTGGATCCCTTCAAAATGGTAAGAAATATTAAATTTCTTGTAATGACATTGGATTGACCTTTAATTAAAACCATGAAATAAATTGTGATAATTACTGAAGTAACAAAGTAAGTTACTGCCTAAATAATGTTAAATTTCATCCCAATCTTATGAAGTTGTAAAGATAATTAAATTCCAAAGAAATAAATTACGATACCCCATTGGTTTTGGTTATGAATTATGATTTTATCTGACTGATAAATGTTTATCACTTCATAATGATGAATATTAAAAGAGTATAGGTACGTTTTGAATCTTATCATATGTCTCATTAGTTAGCTTCAATCAGTCATTATGTCATGTTTTTGTTGCGGTTCGAAAACCTCGTCTTCAGACGTGGAAATAACTAGAGTTGTTGTTAAGCCCACGAAAACGCAAGTGAAAACCATGGTATATTTATCTACTTTTCTCTAAACTTGGGGGTTATTACAACCTCTTAAAACTTGGCAGGTTTATGAATCGCTATAGTTACATCTCTTTCTCACTGTATATCAAGTAAAAGAGTCGCATTGATAGCCATTCAGAAAACTGGCAAGTTTTAAGAGGTTGTAATACGGGGGCTTATGATACATAGAAACTGACTATATTTTTTATTGATTTCAGGCTGCACCAATCAGAGTTGTTATCACAGGAGCAGCAGGCCAAATTGCCTACTCACTGGTGTACCAAGTTGCATCAGGAGCCGTGTTCGGACCTGAACAACCCGTATTCCTGCATTTATTGGATATTGCACCCATGATGGGTGTCTTAGAAGGTGTGGTGATGGAACTCGCTGACTGTGCTCTACCACTCCTTTCTGGAGTGCTGCCCACTGCCAATCCAGAAGAAGCTTTTAAGGATGTAGCTGCCGCCTTCCTTGTTGGGGCTATGCCCAGAAGAGAAGGTATGGAGCGGAAAGACTTACTCTCTGCCAACGTCAGAATCTTTAAAGAACAAGGACAGGCCCTTGACAAAGTTGCTCGCAAAGATGTTAAAGTACTTGTTGTAGGTAACCCAGCCAACACAAATGCCTTGATTTGCTCAAAATATGCACCCTCCATCCCTAAAGAGAACTTCACTGCTATGACACGGCTTGACCAAAATCGTGCTCAATCTCAGTTGGCTGCAAAGATTGGAGTCCCAGTTTATGATGTCAAGAATGTGGTTATTTGGGGAAACCACTCCTCTACTCAGTTCCCTGATGCATCAAATGCTGTAGCTAAGATTGGAGGTGTTGAGAAGTCTGTGCCAGCTGCTATTAATGATGAGGAGTACCTGAAGAATACTTTTGTCTCAACGGTGCAGAAGCGAGGTGCTGCTGTGATCGCTGCAAGGAAAATGTCATCAGCGCTGTCGGCCGCTAAGGCAGCTTCAGATCACATGAAAGATTGGTTCTTAGGCACAGGAGACCGTTGGGCCAGTATGGGTGTTGTTTCTGATGGATCATACGGTACCCCCCGTGATATTGTCTTCTCCTTCCCTGTGACCATCAGTAATGGAAAATGGAAGATTGTTGAAGGTCTGACTATCTCTGACTTTGCCCGCAAGATGCTTGATGCTACAGGCAAAGAGTTGGTAGAGGAAAAACAAGATGCCCTCGATGTTTGCAAGGATTGATTGTGTAGTCTTTAAGATTAAAGTATACTGTAAACAGGGATGGCCATGAGGCTGACCGCCAAGGCGATTTAGGTAGCCCGTGAGAGTTAAATAAACTACATAGAAAAATATGAAAAATTTACATTTAATATCAAACAAATTAAAAACATCTACGCTCTACTTTGCAGTCAACTGCAAGAAATATTTTTTAAACACAAGTAGACCTCACAAGTAGGTTTGGCCACCCCTGCTGTAGAACATGGTAATAATATATAGGAGTAAAGTGGCAGGTTCATCCAGCAATAATTTGATTTTATGCTTTTATTAGAATATACTATAAATGGTTATGTAAGCTGACCAAGTAAGCACTCATAGGTTAAAAGATCACATTATCTATTTTACTATCATTTCGTTATATCACTTTGTTAATTAACAGAACTACATGTTTTACTATTGCACTCATTAAAATGTGCATTATTTTTGTTATGCAATTATTATTAAAATGAAAAAAGTTGCTTTTACACACTGTTTCTTTTCTTATAGAACATTTCCTTGGTAGGTAAATAGGTATTTGTACTCTATAAATCTTTTGCCATCACCATCAATCTATTGAATCCATTATTATAATAATCAATTTCATGATAAGATAATAATTAGGCAATGTATTCAAATGTTATCTTTTTCAGAGACAGATATAAGATATTATAATTCTTTGATGATAATGGAGTAATGAATAGTTGAGTAATTATTTACTTATCTTTACGGCTATTTTTATTATTATTATTATTTGAGTGTATAGAGCTGTAGTAGTCACTGCGACCTAAAAGATCTATTGTGACGGGTCACAACCACCCAAGAACCTTATATAGAATATGAATATAAGGTTCTTGCAACCACCTAATGGGGATGGCAACGCAAAGCTAATCATAGATGTCGCTGCGTACACTTGTTCCTAAGACAGTAGACGTTCAGAACAAAATTTATGGGAAAATCATAGATATAGTATGGGCTCAGATCAAATAAAAAAGGAAGATGGAGCGTTGCGCAGTGGTTGCGAACAACTAAGTGAAGCCGGTTTTTGATGGTACATGTGTGCGTACTAGAGGGCGGGCGGGGGCCGGGCGGCAGGGTTCGCCCAATGACGACCGAAAGCCAAGGCGTAGTTTCACTACATACGTGTGCGTAAACTGTGTATGTACACAGCCAAGGCGTAGTCTTACTGGCTTCACCGCTTTGTCGGAAGACTCCGTCTTTACTTTTTTATTTGGTCTGAGAGTATGGGAAAATAGGTATTTATTTTGTCGTATTTTTTTACCGAAAAAGACCCATTGATCCAAAATGGATATAATAAAAGACTACTACAATGCAAGTGCCGTAATTGAAAGCCAAATTAAGTCGTTTTTATTCTTACAGAATTTATTCATTCTTTAATATCCAGATTTTTTGTAAATAAATATGTAAGTGCCAACATCTTTACAGCCTATTACACTGAGTTTGATCATTTTAAAGATATAAATAGGTTTTTTAATATAAAGTTCTTTGTTTTGATCATTGACATAGAAAAATTTTCGCTGCGCTCAAGAAGACCAACAGAGCGTGGAAAAGAGAAGTTAACATCATACCAAGAACCTTATATAGAATATGAATATAAGGTTCTTGCATCATACGGACACGGTCTATGTGTAAAAAAGAGACAAATAGGATCAAGTGACATGTGCCAATATTTTTTACAGTAAGAGGCCCTAGCGGCCCGCCTTGCAAAGGAGCATTAGTTTTTCGAATCAACTGTTTATTGACATTGTTGTTCTTTGACATTCTATTTCTATGGTTTTGATAGTTCTTGTGGAACAAGCGTACGCAGCGCCATTTTGACAGTTGCCTTCCCCATTATCACTGACATGAAAAAATTTTTTATATGCAGGTCAATGCCCATTATAGTAACTCTTTGAGCGGTGCGACGGCCATTTCCATTTGTTTATTAGCTATTAATGTCAGTTGTGACCATGGAGTACAGTAGCCCGAAGAACATTTAAATCACCAAAAAGGTTACCGTTTGCCGTTGTGATATAGTTATTTGTTACGAAATTATAGATAATTTAACCCAAGTTTTACAGATCGCAACCCGCCGTAACCTATATTTGTATAGGTATCTCCAAAAATGATATTTTTTTATTTTTCAAGATTTACCACATGGTTTAGCTATTGACGTGTTCTACAGCTTTGTTTGATTGCCACTGATAATAATAAGACTATGGAAAGTGATCATACACAGATTTAAGGCCAGATAAAATCCAACCATTTTCATCAGGTCTTAAATCTGTGTATGCCAACTTTTTATAGTCTTACTTTTATCTGTGGCAATCAAACCAAGCTGTAGAATACGACAATAGCTAGACTATGTGGTAAACCTCGAAAAATAAATAAATATCAATTTTGGAGATATACAAATATAGGTTACGGCGGGTTGCGATCTGTAAAACTTGGGTTAAAGTATCTATAATTTCGTAATAATTAACTATATCACAACGGCAAACGGTAACATTTTTGGTGATTTAAATGTTCTACCGGGCTATTGTGTTACTAACCATCCTCGCAGACTACAGACTTTCTATCGGCCGATTGTTGGTTTTTATATGAAGAGTCGGCCGATACCAAATCGTAATGTGCGCACTTCTTCATACTGATTAAAGGCCCGACCAAACTTTGGTCTGTAGTTTGCGGGGCCTCTAAAAGCTCAGGGGCCCTATTTTTGAATCGCTCGAAACCAGTTGAGCGCTCTTTTCTACTGATTTTCATTCGACATTTGACTCAAATGTATGGAGATTTATTGTGTCAAATGTCGAACGAAAATCAGTAGAAAAGTGCGCTCGACGCCAGTCGAAGGATTTAAAAATAGGGTCCCTGTTCAATTTCTATGGGAATATACCGGCGGGCTGATTATCTAATTAGAAACCACCTAGCGGCCGGTCTCATTTGACAGATGAATGTGATACATTGCTACTTCTTTTTGGGGTGAAAAAAAAAACATACCAAAGAAAAGTAGCAATGTATGTCTAATGAAACCGGTTGCTAAATAGTTTCCATTTAGATAATCAGCCTGCGGGGGTTTTTTAATCACTCTCCAAATAAGGACGTGTTTAGTCCATGAAACTGAACAACTTTCTCTAAGAATCAGGGTCAAATATGTAAAAAAAAATTGATATAGAGATCACGTGATCAGTTTATTAAGGGATGATCAAAATTTTTTGGCATATTTCAACACATGTTTCATGGAGATTTTTTTTCAGTTTCATTAACTGTACCCGACCAAAAAATTTGGAGAGTGAATAAAAAAACACCTTCTATTCATACATAATACAACTCCTTAGATAAAGCTACAGTTCTAAAAGTTAGCGAATTTTACATGGAAATAGTGTATGATAGGATAGTCCTGATGTTTATATTTTGATACTATTTATTTATGGACAAAGTTCGACAAAACATTACTATAATGTGGTTTTGTCGTGACCACCTAATTATTTCGGCAAAGGGATTTTTAAAGGCTATTATGAAAAGGCAGGTGGATGAAAGTCGTAGACAGGAGCGGAAGCCGAAAGGAAATTGGATTTCAAATGAAACAAATAATATCATCAATAAATAAACCCTTAAACCGTTTACTCTTAAGTACAAAAGTCTATAGTATAAATAATAAATTGTATTTATCTTGGCAAGATTTGAACGGTTACAAGTTACAACAGATCTTTTGACGTCATTCGGCGTATAAGCACAGAATAACGAATAGTATAAGGATATGTTGTACTAAATTACGCTATAATGATGGGTACCTAAGGTCCCATTAATGTACTATGTACCATCACCTTAATGCAATCTCATTCAATATCACAAGTACAGTCAGCAGCACGTCAAGTTTTACAAAAGTGTTAAAAATATTAAATTTTTATTCAAAACAAAACTTTGACTGAAACAATACTTTACTTAATTAATTAGTTTTATCTTTTTTATTATCTAATATTATACAGAGTGGTTTTTTTAACTATAGGTACCTGGAGGAAAAAAATACTTAAAATGACGACGACCAACAGTGTGACCCAATTTTTCTTTTTTTTTATACTATAGGAATGTATTGTTATGTATCCTTTGCGTTAAAATTGCTGGCTTCAGTATAGGACTTGCCCTTTACGTACGGACTTATTGTTAAAAAATCCACCTGTTCATACGAGGGTAGTTTGATAAGTCCGTGACTTTGAGGTTGAATACAATATTTTTTCATAATTCAATTTTCCTGTCTTAAGGCGGTTGTATGACCGAAAGTGGCGCCCTCAGAGGGTTTTATTTAATAAGTTATTAATAGATAAAGATTTTAATAATGTTTATCGTGGAGATTTTAGGGCCCATGGTCTAGTATTTTTAGAAGGTATCACTACATGCCCTCGTAGTCATTCGTAGAAGTAGATAGCAAATGTGTCAAAAACGGCCACTTTTAGCAGTTTTTCTATCTACTTCTAGCAGTGACTACTAGGGAATGTAACGATACCGTCTAAAAATACTAGACTGTGGGCCCTAAAATCTCCACGATAAACATTATTAAAATTGTGTATTACAATTATAATATTAAATAAAATTCACCGCGGCGCCACTTTCGCTCGGGGTACCACCTTAATTCATAACTCCTTGCTGAGCTTATGCTGTTCCATTTTTGAAATTGGCGCGAAAGTAAAAAAAATCGGAAGCATTTGAGCAAGTGAGGTCGGGATATTCTTTTATAATGGAGAAAAACGAATTTCGCGTATTGATAAAACACTACTTTTTACGTGGTAAAACCATTAAGCAGACGGAGGATAAACTGAAAAAATATTATGGGGACTCTGCTCCATCTCATAGAATGGTTCATAAGTGGTTTACTGTATTTCATTGCGGTCGTACCACCACAACTGACGCCGACCGCCCAGGAAGGCCGATTGAGGTCACCACTGAAGATATTGTTAACAAAATCCACGACATTGTTATGGCAGACCGTCGAGTGAAGATACGCGAGATAGCTGATGCAGTTCACATCTCTACCGAACGAATTTTTCATATTTTGCACGATATTCTCGGCATGAAAAAGCTTTCTGCAAGATGGGTGCCGCGTTTGCTGACAGTCGACCAAAAACGAACTCGTGTAACAACTTCTAAACAATGCTTAAGTTTATATAACCGCAATCCAAGTGAATTTTTTCGTCGGTACCATGGACGAAATATATATTTCGTCCATGGTCGGTACGTAACAGTTGCCGAAACGTGGGTCCACTATTATACGCCAGAGACGAAGCAACAGTCAAAGCAGTGGACTTCTACCGGTGAACGTGCCCCGAAGAAGGCAAAAACTGTTTGTTCGGCTGGCAAAGTGATGGCCACTGTCTTTTGGGACAGCAAAGGTGTCATTTACATTGATTTTTTGGAAAAAGGGCAAGACAATTACCGGAGCTTATTATGTTGCTTTGTTGGATAGATTCAATGTAGAGCTGCTGAAGAAAAGACCGCATCTAGCAAAGAAAAAAGTTTTATTTCATCACGACAATGCTCCGGCCCACTCGTCGGCAATCGCAACATCAAAACTTGTGGAATTGCGATACGACCTATTGCCACACCCCCCGTATTCACCAGATTTGGCCCCGTGTGACTTTTTCCTCTTCCCAAACATGAAGAAATGGCTTGGTGGACAAAGATTTTCATCCAATGAAGAAGTGATAGCTAAAACAGAAGCCTATTTTTCAGGGTTTGATAAAAACTATTTTTTGGATGGGTTGAAGAAGTTGGAACATCGTTGGTCGAAGTGTATAGAGCTGAAAGGAGATTATGTAGAAAAATAAAACAAAATATTATTTAAAAAATTTTTTCTTCTTCACAAAGTCACGGACTTATCAAACCACCCTCGTACATATCACAATTTGATTGTTACACTTATCACAAACCAGACCGATCGTAATCTAAATAGATAATGTAGGTAGGTACCTACCTACCTACATTATTTTTATCACAAGTTTCATATGTAGATACTTTAGTTGATTGATATCACCGCACGATCAGCGATATCAAGTACCTACCTATGTTAGAAAACTATACGTTTTCTAATTGATTTTAAACTTTAATTTGATTGAGGCAAGTTCAAAATTGATTAATTTCAAGTGTTGTAATCCAACCAAGGAGCTGACTTATATTATTTATTCACATAGGTACTACATATAATTGATACCTACTTTAAAACCACCTACCGAATTTTCATTAGGTACCTACCTATGCATGCAATTTGGTAACCGTGATACCTACCTACCTAATATAATAATTATGGGTGTTTATTTTTGATAATTATAACTTGTTCTTTCGTTATTTATCTTTTATGTAAAACTAGTTATAATATTTTCACGGTACTTACATATTAATTTTCAAAGACGGACTAATAATGAGATGAAAAGGCAGAAGCCTCCAGTTTAAAAATTTCATAAACATATTTTTTATGAATCAGTGAGGCTACCGCCCAAGTAGCGTCGACTTCGCCGTCGGCTTCATTTGACAGATGATGTAATACATTGCTTTTTGTCTTTGCTAAGTTTTTATTTGTATCAAAAAGAAGTAGCAATGTATCTCATCCATCTGTCAAATGAAGCCGACGGCGAAGTCGACGACACTTGGGCGGTAGGGCCCCTGATCAGTATCAGTTTTATTTATTTCATAAATGGATGGTTATAGAAAATAATAAAATATATTTCCCCTAGTCATATTATGCTTTGAGATTCATCATTCATGTAACTCATGTATGTTTACTAGTTAGTAACAAAAAAGTAATTGTCTATCTAAATAACGGCTGGGCTGACACCCCGTAATTACCCAGTACCTACCCACATCTGCTATTAAAAGTATTCTGCTCATATACTTAGGCAAAATTTATTGCATGAAGGAAGCTGTGGGTATCGTGTCATGTCTGTAGCCTTCTTAAATAATTTAGGTAACTCCACCATTTATTTATCTATGTTTCAAAAACTTGCTTACATACGTCATGAATTTGTTAGAAAATTCAGTAGTAAGTCGGTAGCGTAGAGCAAAATATGCTATAAATCTGTGAATAAATGTGAATATAAGAAGGGCAAATATTTGAATGAAGTAACTATCATTGCTCATTCCGACGTCCCTAAGAATGAGTTTAGGGTTGGCGTACAAGCAAAAGTCCGTGGTGCATTCCATGTAGGGTCGGTTTTGGTAGAGAGCTAGTGAGAAGCCTGAGAGGCCGTAGCGTAAGTAGGAGGCCGACATTAGGAGCTTCATGCTGTATTCTATGTAAGGGCCGAAACCCATGCCGTAGCAGCAGAGCGCGAGGAGGGGAGCGGCGATGGCTGGTCCCACGATGGAGCCGTTCTGTAAGAAAAAGTGAGTACTTAAGTATAAATGTTGACTATACAAGGTTATTTTTTGTTCATTGAAAACCTCTCGTGGGGTTGACCAGACCATCAAACTGAACAACTTTCATTATGGGACCAACCTTGAAATCGCGAAAAAAATCAGCTGTTTCATACATTTCGATGGAGTAGGTAGGTATCACATGAGTAAATAAACATAAACTGAACAGAGTACAAGCTGCCTACAAACGGTCCGCTGTAGGTGCACTCATACAGGCATTATACCTACTTTTCTGTTTGTAGGTAGGTAGGTACTATTCTTTCGTATGTATGTATGGAACAGCTGTTTTTTTCGTGATTTAGAGGTTGGTCCTATAATTAAAGTTGTTCAGTTTGATAGTCTGATCAACCCCACGAGAGGTTTTCAATGAACTAAAAATAACCTTATATTTATTCTTATCTTATGGCATCAGGTTTATTTCAAAGTTGCCGAGATACAATGTTGAAAATGTATAGGATTAATTACTAAGTAATTATTATAGCAATCAAATATGTAATTGAATGCTATACTTAATAATTGGTATTGAAACAAAATATCATGTGAAGTGTGAGCTAACATTAATCTAACATTGAAATACTTAGGTCAAAATGTCCAAAGTTCTAAGTTATCATCTGTTCCAGGCAGGATATAGATTCTCGATCACGACAACTTTGCTCAACTTTGTTAGTTTATTTAGGTTAGGTTAGTTACTAACGTAGTATAGGCTTTGAATTTAACATCAATTTGTAATGCTTTCGAAGGAGATGTCCCAGCGTTGCCGCAGTTTCATTTTAATTACTTTCATAGTTAAAAATGCTAATTACATTTTATTTAGGTATAGTATCAGTCAAGAATTGTTTTATATTAAGAAAAACAATTACAAAAACATTAAGTTGTTTTCTGAATGTAAGTACCTAACTAAATAGTATTATCATGATAAAAAAATGTGATTTAAAAGCGTTTTAACTTAAAAATCCCACTCTTTAATGCAGAAAATAATTATTAACTTGATTCTAAAGTAAAATACCTACTCTGACATACTACTTTGATCAAGACGCGATAGACTTTCATTTTTTGAGAATGGTGAGGCAAATGACATAGGCGCGATGGGACATTCCTTAAAATTGTACCTATGTGAAAATATAAGTAAGTATGTACCTAGGTAGAGCCGTAATTTTCGAATCGTATTTTTTATGATAAGTAGTTACGACCCTTAATAACTACTTACTGTTACACTAAACGCCGAGCCGAGCCCACAACAAGGCCGAGACCTTCCGAGCAGACTGCAGCGAGGATGCCGCTGATGCTGAACAGCACGAAGCGGTCCCTCTCCAGCAGCTGCTCAGAAATTAGATAGTAGTTCATAAGGCCCTTTTTTTAGAATACTTACTGTTACACTAAACGCCGAGCCCACAGCGAGGCCGAGGCCTTCCGAGCAGACTGCAGTGAGGATGCCGCTGATGCTGAACAGCACGAACCGGTCCCACTCCAGCAGCTGTCCAGACATCAGATAGGCGATCATCATAAACAACACGCCGAGAATTATCTGGAAAAAAATGGGCCATTGTCATTTTGAATGTCCCCAACTCCCCACTGCACTTCCTTATGGGTGGATATAGAGGAGCGGGCCATAATCACGTTAGATCTTTTCAGACTTAACTAAATTAACAATAGGACTAAACTATTTTAAGTTTTCCATTCTTATGTTTCTGTATTGAAAAGACAAGAACAGAACGCTAAAATAAAGTTTAGTCTGTGTTGCATCGAATCGACACCTGTCAACTGAAATCGAAGTCATTGGCAATCTTTCAAAATAATTTAATTGCGATATTGATAACTTTATGACAAACATTTTCAAAATTTAGGGTGAAATAAAAATAAAAATCACAAGAAGTCATAATCATAAGTAAAAGATTACTGATGATACTAACAAACGACTTTTATTTTCATTACTTTAGCATCGCAATCGTTACTTCCATGTTTTTTTTTACATTAATTATTATTTTCACTTGAATTTTGATCACTTTGATTTAAGAAAAAAGAAATGTCCTAAAGTTACCAATGTCGCGGTTGAATATAGTTAAAAGATTGCCAATGACTTTGATTTCATCCTGTAGTAGCTCTGTGTTCAATAAAAGTACGTACCAAACTTGTAACGAGAGGAAAACTAAAGAAATTAATACTTAGTGAATGAAATTCTTTGTTATAACATCAGTCAAGAAGTACCTAAGTACTTGCACTTAAAATGAGTGAGTAATTTCTTACCATGACAGGAAAACTTGAGAAAGTAAGCGCCGCGTAGTAAGCCTTCAAGCTATAATATCGATTGAAGTATTCGCGTCTGAGCAGCCGTACTTCTGTAGGAACTGGAAATGAATATTAAAGTTCTTTAAAATAGGAATACCTAGAAATTACAATTATGCTTCAAAGGAAAAAATAAAAATTTGAATTTTGCTCAAAAGAAAATAGCGGCCACTAAGTAGGTATATAGTTTTCCACACAAACTAGTTAATTTCTAAAAAGTGTTTTAATACAAATTCAATCTGATTTTATTTGACTTCGATATTGTTCGAAAGCTGTAATAGTCATCTTGCTAATTTTACTGTACCTATAATTTCTCTTATTGTCAGCGTCAGAATTGAAAAATGTTAGGTAGTTACGTATTTTTGTATGAAACTCCAATTTCTTTATATTCTAACTGACAAACGGCGAATAGGAGTAATTTTAAAATACAGTAAATTCGACAGTAAAGTCCGCAAGTTGATTATACAGTTTTCGAACCAAAATTAATAAAATCACATTGAATTTATATTTAAAAAACTTTTTAGAACTTAGCTCGTTTGTATGGAAAACTATACACGCTGTAATTTTAATCATTTGGTTCCCGCCGTGGGGTGGTTCCACTCATGATTACAAGCAACTTTTACTATGGGGCCAACTCTCCTGCTCGCAAAAAAAATCAGCTATTCCATACATTAAGGTCGAGTAGGTACTGCACTTTTGTATGAAACAGCAGATTTTTTTTTGCGAGCAAGAGAGTTGGCCCCTTAGTAAAAGTTGCTTGTAATCATGAGTGGAACCACCCCACGGCGGGAACCAAATGATTAAAATTTCAGCGTGTATACATTAAGTACCCCAATAACACTAGAGTACAAAAATCTAAGTAAGCAAGTTTATTAACAAGTAACATACTTAGTTACAGTACTTATACTAAGCAAAAGTTAATTCTACACGTATAGTTCGAATCACGAAAGATGACCACAAATGGCGCCCATCTTCGCATCATAACTCATGAAGAAAAGACTAAAGACTAAATATTATTTCATATTATATAATATAATATTTATATCTATATGTATATAAAATATAATTTTGTCATAAGTCTTTTCTTATTCAGTTATGTTGCGAAGATGAGTCCCATTTGTGGTCATCTTTCGTGATTCGTACTATACACACCACGGCTACATTAACAACCAGTGTTTCAGTTTGCTCTGTGGTATTCGTTAAACGTACCTAGTTATTATACAAAATTTCATTTAAGCTCATATCTATTTACACATTTGCTAGCAAACGTTTGGGTCGGTAAATAGCGCCGCAGTTTTCTGGCATCAAATTTTAAGTTGTCTTGTGGTAATTTAAACCAAAATGTAGCTTCAAAACAAGTTTCAGTTTTCAGCACTCTAAAGCCACTTAAATACAAAAATATAGCCTAAAAGTGACTGTTTGACTTTTCAGTACCGTAGTGCCACTTAAATATTTTAAAAAATTCAGAGTGTTTAGTAATACTCGTATAATCCCGAAAAATTCTATTGTAAATAAAGCCTGAAATTCTCTATAACTTTTTTTATTTGTATGGAAAACGGCAAAGTGGCTATCCTATATGCAGATGGACTTTCATAAAAAAACACATTTTTTTTATTATTAAAATGGTGGTTTTCAGGCTTTAAATATAATGATTTTCCAGGACTGTAGTAGGTTGCATTATATATAGCTAAAAAGAAAATAGAGGCTACCATATGGTTTTTCATACAAACGTAATAATTTTTAAAAGGTTTTTTGAATACTTATAAATTCAATCTGATTTAATTTGAATTCGATATTAATAAAACACTTTTTAACGGATACTAGCGCGAGACGCTCACTATAGGTATGCGAATTTTTTTTTCAATTCTATCTGACACACGGCGAATAAGAGAAATTATACAGTAAATTTTTCGACAGTAAAATCTGCAAGTTGACAATTAAAGCTTTCAAAAAATATCAAATCAAATTAACCTTACAGAAATTAGATCGTTTCTATGGAAAACCATATGGTGGCCCCTATTTTCTTTTGAGTACTTATATATCTATACTAGCGGCCCGCCCCGGCTTCGCACGGGTGCAGTGCAATGTAGTTACTAATGTAAAACTGTGCTAATGTGGTGTCAGTGTGAAGTTATTTGATTATACTACAGGATATCTACATATATACGACGTACGCAAGGGGTGTTAAAATATAATTGAAGTGTGTGTGTGTCTGTCTGAGGACTCTGAGGCAACCTAGCTCCCAAACTTAAAGATCGATTTTATTGCGATTTTTATGTATAGTATAAGAGAAGCGTACAGACGGCGGGAAGCGACTTTGTTTTATACTATGTTTAGCTTTTGCCCGTGGCTCCGCCCGCGTGGGAGTCGGTAATCGTTGTAAGTCTTCCCTTGGAAACCAATGATGCCTGTGTTAAGTATTCCAGACTAAAATCTATCCCTGTGCCAAATTTCGTCTAAATCTGTTCACCCGTTCAGACGTGATTGAGTAACAAAATGAACAACATCCAAACATCAAAACTTTCACATTCTTACAATTTTGTGATATATAGGTAATAGCTGCACCCCGCGGTTTTACCTGCGCAATCTGTTGATTCTGTAATCAAACGCGCATCTCACTACACTTCACTTCACTTCGCGTGAATTAGTTATTAGAAATTAGCTAACTTATGAGCAATTTTACCGATTACAAAAATTTTAGGTAGCTATCTAAAATATTTTGTGATGAAAAAAAAATCTTATCATTATCTTATTTATGATTTAAAGTTCCCGTCCCGTGCAGTGAAGTGAGATTCGAAGTGGGGTTCGAGTTTGGTTACAGAACCGAGACGCCCTACTGTTCACGATTTTGTATTAGGTAGGTAGGTAGGTACTTAATAAAATTTCTTAGCAGTAATATAACAACATAAGTATAATAATATTATGTAACATTTAATACTCATACTTAATAGTTTGGTAGGTATCTTCTTTTTAAATAAAAATCTATGTATGTTTATTATTTTGTTTCCTATGCACTCCTAAACCATTCACATCCGATTATGATGAAACTTTGGTACGCTTATAATCTTCTTATAATAAATATTTGTTGAATTTCTGCTTATGACTGAAAAGGTTCCCGGCTAAAATAACGTGACATTGCAAATTATGTCGTGTGCAACTAATGTTGTGCATTATTATCCGGCTCTCAATTTCAACACTTTACACCACATTCCTTGTCCCGTTAGATATCTGATATTTGCCAGATTTTTCCACATTTTATAAGTAGACTAATATTTCGTAAAATAGTGAAAATCATATACAACATGAAATGTCAGCTCGTGCGTGACATAATTACAGTCTCAGGGGAGGTGACAACCTGACAACTGACATTTATTTTTCTTAATCATTCAAATGCACTAAGAAGTTTTGATTCCGATATCGAAATCAATCACCCTAAAAATAGCTTTCTACCCTTTTTCAACCCTGTTAGGGGATACATTTCAAAAAAATGCGAAACACGTGTTCAATTAATTTTGTGATAAAATGTCTATGCCAAATTGCAAGTCAATCGGGCCAAGGAATCGCATTCTCCCATACAAACTTTGCCACCCTGTTTCACCCCCTTAGGGATTGAATTTCGCAAAATCCCGTCTTAGTGAGCACCTACACCCTAAAAGGAAACCTTATGCAAAATTTGAGACTCCTAGCACTTGTAGTTTCTGAGATTTCGTGATGAGTCAGTGAGTGATTTTCCCTTTTATATATATAGATTGTACAGGTATTAAACATCCCGTGCAAGCAGTTACTCACATAATAAGACAGGTATCATGATATACGTGTACATAAAGAAAACTAAGCAACTGAGGCAGAACTTGAAATTGACTATTGGCGCGTTGGCATCGTTGCCAACCAACAGAAATATGCTGCCAAGCAGCAAGGCTGACAATACGTGGTGGAACAGCTGTATCCATAGGGTAATCTGGAAGAGAGAAATTATGGACTTCTTTAAAGTCCGTTCGCTTAGATAGTGTCGGTACACCCGCAAGCACTTGTGTTCAGAGACAGGAATACCGGTAACAAACACAACTTTTCCCTACGGCATGTAGCACTTCTATGTAAACTGCCAAAATCCAAATTCACTTGCGGGTGTACGCCGCACGCGGTATCCTTTGTTTATGTGGCAGCATCCTTTGACAAGAAGCGGCCCGTGCACAGGCGGCAGCGCGTTAAAAGGGCGACAGTATCTAAGCGAATGGACTTTATCTGTATCTCGATCAACAATGAATCTTTGAATATTGTTGGTAGAAGTCCTATCAAGTTTTGTGAAAAAAAATCACATAAGTAAACCAGTGTCACTGTATAAGCCCGTATATTGGTAAATCTTAGGTTTTACTGAAAAATTTTTAAGATTTTCCAACAAGGATTTTCTGAAAAAGTGATAATATTTCGGACTTTTACCAATAGAGTTCGGCACATGCTAGGTTTAACCAATAAAAGTTGGTAAATGTTAGGGTTATCTGGAAGAGTGAAATTATGGACTTGTTTATTTGTATCTTGATCAACTATAAATCTTTGAATATTGTTGGTTGAGGTCCTATCAAGTTTTGTGAAAAAAAATCACACAAGTAAACCAGTGTCACTGAATAAGCCCGTAATATTGGTAAATCTTAGGTTTTTCTGAAAAATCTTAGGACTTTCCAACAAGGATTTTATAAAAAAGAGATAATATTTCGGGCATTTACCACATTAGAGTTTGGCACATGCTAGGTAGGTTTAACCAATAAAAGTTTGTAAAGGTTGTTTTTCTTAATAAAACAGTGAGTTAGGCTAACATAACTTAATCATTTATTATAGTGACCTATCAGTTTTTAATTTATCTTTTTGATAAAGTCTTCACTATAATTATTTTTATATATCTCAGGAGTACTTCTAAGTCATTTATTACAATAAAATTAGCCATCAGACAAACCCTTATATAGTTTAAATTATTATTATTTGGTTTATTCTATGATAAAATTAGTAAAAGATAATTTTAAAACACCATCAAAATAAACCTGTTACAGCAATTACCGTGTTTTTGAAGTAAAATCTAATAGATTTACTGAGAGAATGGTGGAACCAAAAAGTTCAAAATTTTAAGAGTTGGCAAATCTTAGGTTTTATTGGGAAATCTTTAGGATTTACATAAGTTTCAGGGTTTTACAGTAACACCAGTATACAATAATGATGGATATTGTTAGCCTAAAGAGCGGCCGACTCTACTAGATTTATGTGCTTGAAATATAAAAATATTTTCTCTTCATATTATAAAACGGCGAGCTCATAAAAATAAACTTACCGCATTCCTCCTGGTCTGTAAAAACATCCGTTTGCTTAAAATCAGAAATTGGGTCAAGAAAGTAGTCGGGAACTCCATTTTTTGCATCTGTTCTTTGGCAACGTGCTCTACGAAAATTCTTTGTATGGACTCGTCCGAATGCAGAACCGGTTTCCTAAAACAAAAGAAAAAAAGAAAAGTTAATAAAGGTGTAGGCAGAAGAACCGCGACAAGACGCTTAGAGAATAATTTAAAAATGTCTTAGCCGCAGGAATGTAAAGGCAGAGCAAGAAAATGATATGACTTGCAGGGACAACCTTCCAACAATATACAGTTCTATTAAAAATGATACTTATGCCTCTTGCACTCTTTCTTCAGAGTGTTTTCCTCTGAATTTCATAGGGAAAACATTATATTTCCAAGGTATTGGAGAGCTTACTATAAATATATTTTATCTTAATTTAATATAAGTATTTATAAACCCAAATTCGGCTCATCTATGACTTGAACGTGAAAGTACAAAAGGTTATTCCTTCTATTCAATTATAATCGAAGTTTCACCCAAAAGCCAGCAAATATTTATTTAGTGCAACATTTCGCTTGTCGGTGAGCTTGTAAAGCTACCTTTAAATTTTATGAACTAACCGCTCGGGGAAATTTAACGCAGCTGCACTGCAAATCTAATTAAAAATTATGCTATCTAACTACGTGTAGTTTTCTTGTTAAAAGTTCTGTACTAATGGCCATATTGTATTTTTTTATGAAAAAGTAAGGTTTGATTTTTTTTTACCTAGCATCATAAGTCAAGTCCTCTGAAGCAACTGAACGTAGTTATTTGTCAAACCAGCTATAACGTTTCAGTAAGTTGCAACTCTAATATACAAGGTGTCTCAAAACTTTGCCACATGGAGGGAAAGTACTTTAAATACTGAAGATAGGAAATTTCACTGAAAACAGACTTCATTTTGTTTTTAAAAAGAAACGGAACTGCATTCAAAGAGATTTTTTTGAAAATAAATTTGATATAAATTTGATACAATCTGTAATAATTAAAATTTAAATGTTAAATTTCATGGACTTCTTTTTGTATGCACAAAATTATATTACGAAAAAATAATCCTTATAAGTAACCCTTTCGATTGGTATCGTAAATATTAATAAAAACTTTTTTTTCGTTTTTGGTGGGTTCGATTCTTAGTTAAAGCAGGCGATTTTTCAAAAATCTTTGAATGCAGTTCCAATTATTTTTAAAAACAAAATGAAGTTTTCTTTCAGTAAAATTTCCGATCTTCAATATTTAAGGTACTTTCCCCTCAGTGTGGCAAAGTTTTGGCACACCCTGATATGCATATTAGGTGAGACGTGCTGGGATAAAAGAGTTCAGTTCTGAGGCCGTCTATCCCATGGTCTTCTCTACAAAATTGTGAAAAAAGATTACTAATACACGTTTTTTGTACTATAGGAATATTTATGTATCCTCCGCACTTCCTTCACAGTTAGGTAGGTAGGTATTTTGAACCTTTTGGTGGAACTCTGACCGCCCCATGGTTGCGCACGGAAAATGCTGTTATGCGTATCTACCCCGTGCACGCACGGGTCAATGGTGTTATGTAGGACTCACTCCGAGAGGGGGGAAGGGTATACCCACCCTGGTGTGGGATCTTGAGCGGACGCTTGCGCTTTGACCAGGAGCAACCCTAAAGCTTTAGTTTCCTAAGATAACGGTGCCGTCACCACTATGGTGTCAAATACCGCTCTCTAGGAAACTGCGCCGTTTTGTTAACATGCCAATGTCCTAGCGGGGCGTCATTCACTTATATAAATTACGGCCGCTATGTGATGGCGCCGTCATTTTTAGGAAACCAAAGCTTAACTGCAGTCCAGAAATAAATAAATAAAACAATGGTACGATACTGTTTAAGAATTCAGCACCAGCCTTCATTCCTACCTTCCTCCTCTAGCAGTGATCCTGTCCAGTTTCCTGCATAGTTTGCCATTTTGACACAGTTCTGACATCTGCGCGGGCGCATCTGCGTCGCCCAGTAAAGTTTCCAGTACGAAGTCAGCCGGGTTGTGTGTCGTCGGGCAGATTCGGCCGGCTTCGGATAAGTACGGCACGAGGAGTGGGGCGGCACCCTATCGAAAAGAAGCAAGAAAATGTAATACATATTAAAAAAAAAATTGCTATCAAAATTGGAACCGACTCATAAGTTTTCAACAATTCTAAAGCAATTAAAAAAGTAAAATGTAAACCTCTCATTAATACTTAAGTTAAATGAGTAATATTAGTTTCATGTAAGGTACCTATTTATTGCACTGAATACCTGATGACCTATGATGACCCATGACATTCGAAGAATCTTGAAAATAATAATCTTCAATGTCAAATATTTTCAGGTTTTCTTACTTAAAAGGTAGCCAATTATTTTTGTTAAAGTTTATTTGCTACATTTCTGCTGAAAACGTCTTTAATAAATCCCGAATAGAAAGCAAAGGTACGTTCTCCAATTAAGAAAGTTTCTAGCAAACGATAGTTGGTAGTATTTAGGTAGGTAAGACAGACGCACAGCGGCAGCTCGTTTACTTTTAAGGCACTTAATAGAAGTTCACAGAATCTTGTTATTATCTCGGCTAGAGCCTTAATAAAATAACTCATGGACGCGAAAAAGTGTCTCCGAGGAAATATGAAAATTGCAAGAGTGTTTTGGATGTAGTTTGGAAGACGATCGTAAAGTTCGGAAATATTTATGCGACGTAGAAATATGGAAGAGGGAACCACTTTTAAACTTAGTACTGAATTAAGTTGACTTCGTGTTTAATAAAGTAGCCCTGAAAGTTTTTCTTGATGTGAACACGGAATGAATATGAAAGTTTTTCTTAGGGTGTACAGAAATTAACCCCGATATTGATTTTTATTTCTATTCAAGGCACATAAGTAGGTACTTATAGTTTGTTTAGATACTTTATTTTGGTTGTGTTTTAGTTTTTGTGACAAACAAATAAGTACTTATATTTTTCGAATCCAAGTAGCCCCCGTAGCATGACATCATTATTACGTAACGTAGGTAGTCGTAGTCAAATCATGCTACGGGGGGCTGGAGGGTCAGATGTGCTAAGTTTCAACAATACCTAATAGTCAACTGTAAAAATAACGATTTTTTTTCAATAAAGTTGCTCAAAAATGTGTGCTTAAGATGACAGTACAGCGTGCGGTAAGTTAATTTTACCGCACGCCGTGCGTTTTTGTTTACGGACTAGTACAGAGCGTGCGGAAATAGTACATTATGATACAAGTTAGCTTAGGCCGCAGGCGAGGGCGTAACTCAGCCGAGTGTGCAATAAGTAAGAGCTCACGAGTTTCATACGACGTTTTTCAACACATTTGCGAGGAAAAAACAAAGTAATTTACCACATAGCAACAAATACGACAAAAACAAAATGATAATCTTCTTCTTATTTTTGTTTTGGCAATCTACTTTCCTCTTGGAAGTAATTTTTGCCAGTGTCAAGTGTTGAATAGTCCAGTGGTAGATTGTTTCAGTTTACATTAAAATGCGGGTGCATCGCATTCTAATGCTGCTTGGAGCATTTGGCACCAAGTATAATCAAGGCAGTTTACTCGGTAAGGTCAGCCGAGGCAGCCACCACTACAATAAAAGTCCCAGCTTCACACAACCAAGACCGCGCCCACTTCAATAATCCCACATATTGTTCAGTTGCGTAGACACTTGTACCACAAAACTGCACCAATTTTAAGACACAATATCCACTACGAATCAATTTGCGAATAATTAAAATAGTCACCAAACCAACCCCGAAAAAATGGCGCCAAAAACTCTCAAAATGATAATCATGATGAGAAAAGGCGCACAGGTTTTTTTTTTGTTTTTTTCACACGCCCAATGCAAGAATATTTTGCGAACAAAGGGGTTAGTGAGCATACAGCCTACTTCAAAATTATAAATTTAGGTGATAAAATGCTAATATTTTAATATGTTTGAACAAAATATTGTAAATAAGAAATAATTTGATAATAATAAATATTTGTTTGACTTAATTAAGGACCTACACATTTATTTATTCCAAAAATGCAAATGATTTTTTAGCGGCATAAAACCTCTTTGTTGTTACTAAAAAAATAACTGTATTACCCGGTTGAATTGAAAATGCTCTGTTTACACGCAGGGAACTTGCAGTAAGGTACTTATTTAACTTTGTAGGGATAATTCTATAACCAACTAGTGTTTTATATATTATTGCACGCGTTTGTTATAGTTCGGTTTATGGCCCTAAAAGCGATGTATTAGGGCTCACTTTACGAGCAAGTGTGTTGAAAATTGATTTTACCGCACGTGTCGGCGCCGTGCGTTTTTGTTTACGTACGTTTTTTTTACTTCTACTTACTTCCGCCTGCGACTTCATCCGCGTGGACAGTAGAAAAATATAGCAACCAGTTTAAATGATCTCTTTAGTGTATGAAAGCTAGTACTACGGAGAGTTCAAGCTGTTTCCCTTGGTTCCACCTAACTGAATTTGATGAAACATAGCTTAGGTTTTAAGTTGGACCTCAATCTACCAAACTGTGACAAGCCCATCAAAACCCGTTCACCAGCTTTTGCGTAATTAGTGCACAAATATTTAGAATTTACAGTTTTATTATATGTATAGATTACAATTTTAGTAGTAGGTACTATAATGTTTTCTCGCAAATGTAAACCAACCTTGTGTCATAAACTACTATTTTAAAGTAAGTGAACAAGAGAATGGGGTATTTAGTCGCTTACGGAAAGCCTACTGAAAAGGCGACATTATCCACGGTTTAAAAAAAATAATTTAGCGTGGCATTTGTGATTTTTTTTGATAAGCCGCCTATCTTATAATACTAATCCAACTTTAATGAAATAAAACCATAATACTAAATTAACTGCCACCCCAATTCTCATAGCATTAAAGAACTTTATACATTTCTGGAATAGAGTTCATTAACGATTGGTTTATTGCTTCGTTTTATTACAGCAGACTTTGACTTTGGGTTTAACACACGCGAAATGCCTCCCCTTAATTACAATAACGATCAAATGAGAGGGTTTCACATTATAAAGGAGTTAGCTCGAAATGATGCGATATCTCTAATGTTTGGCTTTTAACCCGAATTAAGAGAGTATTTTTGTGAGATTTTTCCTCTTCGATAGCTGACAATTATAATGCTAAGTGTGATTTAAAATGTGTGTCAATTTTGTCGCTAAGCTTATGTTAATGGCCGGGCCTCAATTCCGCTATTTTACAACAAATTGCTATGTCGCAGACACGCCATTGATTTGCTAACGCCATTGATCTAAAAACGGTATTCTCCTATTTTGAGAAGAACGTCGTCAAGCATATCGCTGGCATGTCGTCAGCATCGCATCAGCTTGGCTTTAGACCATAAAGAAAACAATAACTACACAGAGTAGATTGTATTAAAGTGGCAACACACGGACGGATTTCCGTTTCGGAATTCCGTTCATAAGTAATGGCAGGATAATTTTGCTGATTCACAAATCCTCCCCCAGTCGGCGCACTACCACTAATATGGCGCTAGTGTAGATGTAGATCTGTCATTTTGTTGTTTTCTATGTGTTTCTATCAATTTTTGGATGTTGGAAGCAATTTTTTGTTAATATCAATTATCAATATCAATAAAAGTTATCAAGTTTATGGTGGTATTACGACTAGACCATCTTCGTAAGGGAGGATGCCTGTCTAGGATGCTCAAAATGCCAGATTTTTCAGCAAAATGCCCGTCTCTTGTAAAAAAAGGCCGCGCAGCGCGATTTTTAGTCAGCGTCATCCAATAATCTTGTAATTTTGCCTAGCTTTAGTAAAACAAATCAGCGGTGCAGTGCGATTTTCAGTCAGTTCCATCTACTACTCTTGTAATTTTGCCTGTCTATAGTAAAAAAAAACATCCGCGCTTCGCAGTTTTTGTCAATTTCATTCAATAATGCTGTCATTTGCCTATTTCTTTATAAAAAAAATTGGCCGCACAGCTCAGTTTTTTGTCAATTTCATCCACTATCTACAGTTTTAATTTCTCCTTTAGAGAAAGGATATTACTATATCATTATTACCATATTACTAGAGAGTAGTCGTAAAAAAACAGCCGGGCAGCGTGATTTTTAGTCAGTTTGGTTTACTATCTCACTATTAATTTAAGTAATGTGTGTGTTTTATCCGGGTGGGCGGGCAGGCCGGGGGGCTTGCGTGATTGGAGTTGGCATGTATGTAGGCTTTCAGCGAGACCCACGAAATGCAAAAATGCCTTTCTCAGCTTAGCGCCGGCCGCACGCCTGTCTAAACCAAAAATGACTGTCAAATGCGGAAAATGCCTGTCAGATGGTAACCCTTGTGACTAGCTAGACGACAATATCAGGAAATTCCGGGTTGCAGGGTTGCCAACTTGCGCTCAGTGTAAGTGTAAAATATATTCAGTGATGTTACCAGCGCTCACTTTTAGAAATGCATCTAAATTGGTACTGTTTTAGCATCAGAAGCATTGGTACGCGGGGCCCGTAGCATTTGCTGCTCTTGCTATATACCTACGTGTTTAATCCACCACTCTAACTTCCACAACAAAGTCTTCAAGTTTGCCAAAAGATGTCTTTTGCAGTCGGACTTATAAAATAAATATCTCAAAATAAAGTAAGAAAGAAGTAAAAGCACAAAATAGATTTAAGTTGGTGAAAGGTACAATAGGTCAAATACAATAAAAATCGCCTTCTTAACTAGATCGCCGCCTTAACTTAAGGCGTCCTACTACCCACTACTAGCGCCGCCAATACATTGATTTTTATTATTCGTCAATCAAGTCAATATTTTAAAAAAGGTAAGATAAATGGTTTTTGGTGTATTTTGTTTCGATTTATTCTTTTTTATTAATATTTTTGTTTACACAAAGAATATTTCAAAAAAGACATATATATACATATAATAAGAAACAAAAAACACCTTTTCATTGATTTTAATTTCATGTAAGTAGTTCCGCATCGATTTCCAGTGGCGCTAGTGGCCTTTCAAAACGATGTCTCTAATTCTATTCTACTCTTTGTAAAAAATCTTTTGGGCAGTTTTGGGAATATTTTTTAATCATTATTTGCATTTTTCAATTCTGTTAATCAATCTGCGAGAAATGTACAGACTTACGTCTTGGGCTGTAAAAATATAGAAAATTATTGTAACCCAAAAGGTGAACTGTGAACAAAGACAATGTAAGCTATGGATGCAATAACCTCACGAAAATTGCATGGCAATCTTCAGGGCTAATTTTGGTTTTGATAACTTCAAACAACATAGAAGTGTTTGCTTCAAACCAAAAGATTCCACGACGGAATCAATTTTTATAGGTTTGTTTCACATAATCTTAATATTTTTATGATTGGATAATGGAATTTTGTAGACACCTTTTGTCCAAAGATATTAGATTGCTTTTGTCAATATAAGTGCTGTGCTTTTGTAATGCGTTCAAGTGCCCCTTTTCTTTCTGTGAAATCCTAAAAAGTGTGATAATTACTTAACCACAATCATACAATACAGTCGCTTCAACATTCTTGTTCTATTTACAGGATTACCATACACAGTCAAGCGATAAGAAAGTTGTGCCCTCAGTGTTTGCTTGGACTTGAGAAAGTGATGTGAGGCAAAGAAGACTGAGGGCCAAGCATGGTGATTTATACAGTGTTTCAGTGAATGTTCCTGACGATTAATGGAAGATGAAATTGCTGATAAAATTGAAATTGGAACTCAAAATGCAACGGTGTCCAATGCAGAGACTGAACACAGTCAGAACTTTAATCAAGAATACCATAATTTTGTCCGGCAGAGTCTCAAAAATGTCACCTCAAAATAGCGTCTCACCACAGAATAGATATAAGTACTACCATACAGAAAGAAAACTCTCCGCCCCGCCTCACAGTCAATTACCTCACCCCACCGGCGCCCACCGCGCGAGTTCCATGTGCCGATCCGTGTGCTCATTCAATAGCTCGCACACAATTGCACATGTGTAAAAATGTCACTGTGTAGCGTCTGTGTAATAGGTAGTTGAATTGCGACGATTGTATGGAGTGCCTGGGGTGTGGTCTCACTTCCAAACTGGAATCTTATTTTGTACAAAGTAAGTGATAAAAGATGTGATTTTGTACAAAATAAGTGATATAAGATCTAAGTTTTTACAAAATAATAAGTAAATATGCACAAAATAAGCTCCCGCTGGATGCTGGAACGTGGAAAGCTATTTCGAGGTAGTGTTTTTGGGTGCTGTTTTAGTTCGTGAAGCGTTGTCTAGGATATTTTTGATCAGAGAGTCGTAACCAAGAAGTGAGACAGTCTGAGTGGTGCCTATTAGCTAAATGGTTTTATAAATTTTGTTACTAACTTAAATAAAATAAACAATTAATTTATCATTGAGATTTTATTTCCTTATAGGTACTAAAATAGCTCCTCTACAAATAGTATAGTTTTAGTAAATCTAAATGAAGTCTGCTTTCAGTAAAATTTTCCTATTGTCAATATTTAAGTTATTTTCCCTTTGTGTGGCAAAGTTTTGGTACAGTCACGATCACGAGCAATAATATGTATACACTTTAGAACTATGTCACATTCCATCAATATATCTCAGTGTGATAATGTTATACCTAGGATATGCAAAACTTAATGTGATAAAGTTCGATGGTGTGTACTCTTATTGCTCGTGACTGTACACCCTGACTAAGTTTGAAAACATGTCAGCGGAAACAGGGACGCTGGAGCAGCAAGAGGCTCTAATAGAGTTCTCAGAGCGTCACAGAGATCCAGCTGGACCAAAGAAGGACGCAGTTTGTTGAAACAGCTATGGGTGGTATGCGCCAATATTAAGGCGATTCCCTGACCGAAAGTGGCGCCCTCAGAGGTTTTTATTTAATAAGTTGTTAATAGTAAAGGATTATGATAAAACTTTTCGTGGAGTTTTTAGGGCTCATAGTCTAGTATTTTTAGAAGTTATCACTTCATTCCCTTGCAGTCATTTGTAGAAGTAGATAGCAAATGTGTCAAAAACGGCCGTTTTAGCAGTTTTGCTATCTACCTGATTCTACCAGTGACTATGAGGGAGTTTAATGATCCGTCTAAAAATACTAATCTATAGGACCTAAAAATTCCATGAGTTTTTTATTATTAAAATTGTGTATTAGACTTTCAATATTAAATAAACTCCGTGGCGCGCGCCGGCGCCACTTTCGGTCAGGAAAGCGCCTTAAATGAACATCACATCTACGCTCGTTGGGAATAAACGGAGATATAATTTCCACGATATCTTTGAGTACGGTTTTACTGAGGCGGAACATTTTTATAAACTCTGTGTCCGGTAAAACAACCATAGGTTCGATATTCCGTCTCAGTAAAGCTCGCGCTCGACAGCGTTGTAGCCTCTCGTACTCGAACCGACGCTGTTCCTCCCTGTATGCCAATTCTAAATACCTCCCATCTTAAAATGTGATGCAGCATTGTTGTTTCATATCACTTTTATCTGCAGAATGTAAGAGAAAAGGTATGGCTGCACAATTGCTTCTCAATGGCCAATTTGACGATGCCAACGCTATCGGCACAAACGTCAAATAAGAGTAGAATACACATTTATGTGGCCATGCTGGTGCTATCGCGACGCCATTGGTTAATAGAATCCCGAATTGTATCAATAGCGGCTGGGTAGCCGCTATTCAACTCTCATAACAGGAGCAGAATACCAAAAGTGACATTTTAGGCAATTGCCATGCTGACGACGTGCAATTGGACTACAATACATTTAGCGGAATCGAGGCCCTGTTCAGTCAATTGCTTTCTTCTTAAAATCAGGGTCAATTAAAGTGATTGCGACTTGAACAGTATTAAAATACGACAAAGAAAGAAAAGAATCGATCATTTTAAAAAAATGTAACTAAAGAACACTTGAAAAAGATGAAAATCCATTCCGTAAAACCTCCCAACTATAATCCTAAGGGGCAACTACCTATATAGTCCAATTCTCCTACGACGGTCAGACATTGTATTTACTTAACCAAGCGCTATCTAGTGATCTGGCGCAGAATTACGTGGTTCTCTAGATTACTTACTACTATGTGAGGTGGTAATTGTTATTCGGGCGCCGCTATTTTGCAAATCATATTCACGATAACTTCGTCACAGTTTTTGCACGTAGTGAAGTGTTCCAAAGGACATCAGGCAGAGTCCCATAGAAAAAAACCAAAGAATGTATAACGTTTCTGTTTTTTTTCAAAATGTAGGCATGTAATTAGTAAGTCATAGAAAATATTCAGATTTTTACGAAGATTTATGTTTTAAGAGTTATTTACGTTTGAAGGTTTTATTTTTTGGTAACCCCGACACTAAATAGCAACACCAGTTTCATGACAACACGTTTCGTTAGCTGCGTTAGTGATACAGATTAGCACCACAATGTACAAGTTGGAACTGATCAAACGGAAAATCTGTGCATATGTCGCACGTAACAAAACGCTTTTGACAGTTGAGTTGACTGATATCCGGCAGACTTTTTTTAAATGCGCAATCACTTGTGCCACAGAACAAATATACTCAGGGGAGACTTGTGAAATCGCTAACAAAGATGTCCGTTTCATTGATATGCTTTTCTTTTTTTCAATAATTAATTAACGCTAAATGAAAGAGTTAAAAAATAATGTTGCTATTGTTTTATGATTCTAGTAACATAAAGTGTTTATAGATAACAGAATTATGTTTATACACTTTTGGGTCTCATGTGCCTGATGTCCTTTAAAACCTACCGGCTGTCTGTAATAATTAAAAATATATAAAACTTGCTGTGTTTTTTTTACATTATATAACATGTCGGTATTATAAAGTTGCATAACCAGTCCCGAAATATAATCCAATTTCTAGTTTTCGACTGATAAATATGACATTTTATCAGCTGGACCAAAGTTGCGAGCTCCTCACAACAACTATAGTCCAAGTTTGAATTAAAAAAAATGCATTTCTACCTAAAATAGCAAATCCAGTTTTTCAGATTTGAAAGTTCATATCATCATTTATTAAGAAAACTTTTAGATTTTTCCTTTAGAAAAATATATTAAAAGTTGCAGGCAGAAACTTAAAAAAATAGGTAATTTTAAACCAGTTATAGGAGGTTTTACGGTTAAAAAAAACATTAAAACTCTAGCCATGCTTCGTGTCAACTTTACGCACGCAACTGTATTAAAAAAATACTTTTATAGCTGACAAGAAACTTATCATCTTTATTAGAAAATTAGTTCTACCTTACAAATGAGAAAACACAAAGCAAAAGACAATAAATTAATAATTAAGCTCTCGCTATTAAGGCCTCGATGAAGCCTAAATAAAGATAGAAGATATTAAACTGCCGAATACCTAGTTCAAACAAAAGAAATTATTTACACAAAGAAAACAATAAAGTTATTGCTTTCGTCGTTTGTTGATTTCTTTATTGCTGATCAAAATTTATGTTGGGTACGTGGCTATATTTACATGGTAGCTTTTTTCATAGATGATCGAAGCATGGTGGGCAAAGTAGTTTAAGAAACGTGACTGTATTAAGAATGACCTATTTTACAATAATATATGTGTTTAAAATAATATATTTATTTTTATATAGATTGAGCAAAAAGTAACTCACTCTTTCTGTTGACAAATTTAAAAATACAATGTTGATTGATCCTGGCGAGGAGAGCACGAACACGTTAAAATAAAACCGGTCAAGAGCGAGTCGGACTCGCGCACCGAGGGTTCCGTACCATCATAATAAATACACTGCAGAAGTCAGCGCCATCTCTTGCCCGATAGTGGAACTAATGTTGACTTTTAAAAAAAATTGATAATTTCTAAAAAGTATGCTATATTGAGACATCGTTTTATTTTTCCTGTAATCTTTATACAAACTGCTATCACATAGAATTATTTCAGATTTTTCTCTTTGCAAACTTGGGAGATAAGGGGGAACAGTATTTTTTTTTACATTTTTCATCATAAGTCGAAAACTATGCAGCTTAAAAAAAAGGAAAAATGATTGAAAATGTGCGAATGGCGCTCTTTCATATGATACCCCACATGCCCTAGTAGCCCCACTTCAAAATTTTAAGACCCCTTTTCAGTCCCTGTTGTAATTTTTTTATTTCTTTCTTATTTGCAAAATAGTTGGACAAATTTCATCTTAAACTATTCCAAATTTCAAGTTGATATCATTAGTAGTTCTCGAGATATCCAGCTGTGACAGACATACAGACTGAGTCACACCATAAGGGTTCCTTTTTTACCATTTTGGTACGGAACCCTAAAAATGGCCACTTCGTATATTGTTTATGGGAGCAAGTGCCTTCTAGGACAGTAAGCATCTAATCTTAGACTGTGTCCTATCTAGGTCTCAGCATTTACAGAGATAATTTCAGTCTTTTCAAGTGAGAATAAAATGTTCCTTGTATAAAATCAAATAGGGACTCAAAACGGGAGGCTTTGTGAAACTATCTGCGTAGCTACTTTAGGGACACAAAAGGCCTTCTCGCAGTACTGAAACAATACCCAAGAGACTGGAAGAGATGTGGTTCAGCTCATTATAAGGCGGAAGCTGTTAAAATGCCACACAATTATGACACAAAGTGAAGCGGAGTACCTACTCCTCGTGACACCGTTCTAATTTAATACGAGAAATTACACTTTGTCACCAATTTTGTGAGGCATTTACATTGAGTGTATAATTAATGGGTGGATCAAAGAGGTCCAATTTGCCTTTCTGCTGTTTAAAAGCGTTCCCGCAAAGGTTTGCCTGCGGTGGACACTCTCAAACGGGCGACGGTAAATACTGAGTTGTATTCCACACTTGGACGAGACTCTTTGCTTTTGCATAAATTGTGATTAAAATGTGTCGTACGGTGCTAAAGTGTGGGGAAGTTTCCAACTTAAATAAATGGTAGCTGAAATCGTTTTGTGCTGTATGTATTGTTCCTCCGCATGTGTAATTCTTCCGTAATTTAATTAATATTGTTAGTTTCAGCTTAACTTGGCTAGATTGTTTATTGGGATTAATTGTTTGAAATTTGTTACGAAATTAAATGTAGAATAAATACATGAAAATAATATTTGCTTTCTTTCATCAATTCATCATACATTTTTAATATTTTAAGTCGCTTAGTTAATTGACAAACGACTTTGCATCATCATCATCGTTTATATTTTTAATGTACCATTTGCTGGGGCATTAGCCCTTCATGAATGGATGATAAACTATATAGCTATCCCGTAGTTACTAATCCCGTAGTCACTGGACTCTATTACTATCTGCAATTTTTAAAGTAATATTTTTTCTTATGGATTACCATAAGAATAAATATTACTTTAAAAACTATTAAGTGCTACCAATATTGTTTAAAAAAAATGATTTACTGATCTTAATTATTTCAAACTTGATTCTGGTGTAAATTCTGATAAAGCTACAAAGCTAAGCAATTCGCAAAGTCTTCGTAGAAATACCTATAATGGATTATTGGCTATAAAAAGTATCGAATCCAATCCTCGTTGATTCATATTACTTACCTAATTAATCTGGTTTTAAAAAAAATGCATGCAAATTCGCTGTGCCAAAGCTTTAGGCCTTCCACACACGGCTCGTAAGCGTAGTCGTCTCAAGAGACGCGACGAGTACGAGACGAGCAGAGTTCTCACATGAATCGTAGCGTACACTTAGATATTGTTCCATAATATAAAGTAGAGCTTCACGTTGACGGAAATTCATCAGCATACGTATATAAAGTATTTTCTACGCTTGCTTTTTTACGCCAGTACGTTATTACGACTGTCGTATTGACAATAATAATCTTATACGATACGCTGCAACTACGCTTCGCGTGCGGACTTCTTTAAACATGTACGTGCTCGTAATGCTCTCGTACGATGCGCGTATTACGATACGCTTACGCTTCGACGCCGTGTGCCGAGGGGCTTAGAATTCCCGGGGCTTCTAATTAACGATGGGATCAAATCCGTTACATTTCCCTGTAGGTCGGAATGTGTTCGCACCTTTTTAAAGGGGAAATCAGGATTGTTTACTGTTATTAGGCAAACATTGCAGGTATGATTAGAGTGTGTCACCCAAACAAAGAATGACTCAATATAATATAAAAAAGACAATTTGGTCCAAAAATCAAGGTGGTCAAGTGGCCGAAATGGTTTTATAACTAAAGGCCAATAGTTGATTTCATACTAGGTACGTAAACTGAAAATTATATAGTATTTTCTGGAACGATCCAGTTTTTAGAAAATTTTCAAAATGGCGGATATATATAAAAAAACATATTTCAACAGTTTAGAAAAATGATCTAAAACGTATGTAACAAAACTTTTTTGTTAGCAGTGCAAAGTAAATTTTGTTTTTTGTTTTTAGAAAACTCAAAAATTCATCTATCAAAACATTTCTGGAGAATATTCGAATTTGATATTATAATAAATAAGGTTGTGACCAGTGGGTCGACACTTTATCAACTTCATACAAAAAATATTATAAGGAAATCTGAACGTACTTTGTGCCAACATTAAAATACGAAACAATCCTATCAACCTACTATGTATGACCTACTCATAAAACATAGTGATTACTTGCTCAGTGGTTGTGACTTTGTGACACAACCTAGGACCGCGTTATATTATTTGCACAGTATAGATCTTATTAGTTGAAAAACTAATATCTATTTTGCGTTGTTTTTAATAAACATACAATTTGAGCTTAGTGCATGAATTTGAGCTCTTTTTCACGCGAGCTCACGGAGTCACAAGTAAAGGTATGTTTTGTTCATTGCTTCGTTGGCTAAAAAGTACTATTTGAAAAGTAAAAAATTCCGCTTTTTTTTCTCATTGACATATTGTGTTCAAAGCGTGCGTACAAACCCACAGAACCGAATCCGCTGAAGTATTCACGGGTCTGTATAATTAATGGTAGGATCAAATCTGTTTAATTTCCCTCTGCGCCGCAAAGGCTTGTCGGGCTGCGGACACAAACAGCGTGCAATGTAGGGTTACCACCAACTGGCTAGATAGCGCACCCAAAAAAAAATTGTAGTCACTTTTCTCCCGTTAGCGCGATATCTTCTCCGTTTGCAACCGCACGATAGCGGGAGAGATATCGCGAGACGAGTGTCAACAAAATACAGTGTGTCTTTTTATTCACTCTCCAAATTATAAGGATGTGTTCAGTCGATAAAACTGAACAACTTTCTCTGAGAAACATAGGGTCAAATATGTACATAAAAAAATTCGGGTTTCACTCCGGGAGTGCCGGCAGAAGTGAAAACTTGAATGTTAACGTTGTGCAAAATTTATGATATTTTGGAATGGTTAGGGAATAATTTTGCACGAATTACTTTAATTATCAGTATAAAAGTACTTTCATTTATGAGGTAGGATACAATATTTATTTATTGCGCTATCGTACATAAACATGACAATTTATATTACATTAAAAAGTTTATCTCTCAGAAAAATCAACCCGCCGAACGCCAAAACGACGCGCCGCTATTTTCACCGCGCCGTAGAAAGAGAGGGGGATACTTCGTCACGTCACGTGACCCTGACTGACGCGAGTTTAACATTTTTTCCCCAATACAAAAAAAGTGTAAAACGCCGCTAAAGAAGTTTCACTTCAAAAATTGTGGCGTATTTCGTCACATTTAATGGAGAAAGTTGTTTTGTTTCATGGACTGAACACATCCTTAGAATTTGGAGAGTGAATAAAAATGCAACCTGTTAGATGGTGCGTTTGCTGGCTCGCTGATTTCCTGACATTTTCCCTGAATTTTAATTTTACTACAGCCGTGTACACTCCTAATTTATTTGCCTATTTGAATTTTTCACATCATACATTATGCGTTAAATTAATTAGGTATGTGTTTTTATACAACACATATTTATAAAGTATGTGTTTTTAATTATAATTTATTCTTGGGATTTCAAACATCTCTGACAGTTACATCATACTTATCGGCGGGTACACGGTGCGGGAGTAGATTGTTGGTTTTCTGACTGACAGATGCTTGCAGTGCATGAGTAAGCTCTAAACTATGTCGACCCGCGCGCGTGTCCCGCTTAACGCAGCGGACGCCATAAAATATGTGGCATGTCAAGAAAATTCCTTTCGTCTGGTAACCCTAGATGAGGGCCAAACACAGCCTGTTGGTATTGGCTCCGTGCACGCTTTTAGCGCCACCTAGCGTTTTGCAACTTTGTTGGCTCTGACCTGACCGTTTTGACGTTTTGATATGTAATGGCGGCATTGTGACAAAATGTTAAAAAATACTATACATATTGTGTTATTAATGTAAATTTCAAAATTACTATGATTTAGGTGGACAAAGTGTTGTGAAATAATTTTTGGTCATTTAAATTAATTATGGCAAGTAAGATCTATTCAAAAAGAGTGTTTTATTTTGGTTATATCAGGGTTTGTTTACTTCTTTTTTAGTTGTAGATTTGGTAAAACAAAGGGATAAAGCTACTTTAATAATTTTACTAAGTGATAATAAACATATATAATTATTCCTGTATCGTTAGTAATAAATTAAATATCGTTTTCAAGCAGATTACAGAGCCTTCTTTATTTCTACTTTTTGCCACCATGAGCGCTGCGATCGATTATTATACCTTCGCACCCTCCCAATAGCGCTCGTACCAAATTCACTTTGCATCATTGTTGCTTTGTAGAGGTAGTCATTAGAAATGAGCACACCTCTGGATTTCCAGAGACTCGTTACAAATGTTAATAGATAAACGTTTGTAAACTTCACAGAAAACACAGGAAATAAGTAATAGTACATATTGTGTTTTTTCAAAGGTTAAATCAAAAGGCAAAAAAGTGATAACTGTTAAAATTCCTTTGGGACAAAGGCTACTTTTTTTTGATGTGATGTATCTCGCTCGGGATGCTACGGTTACACTAAAAATTTAGAAAATTTCGTTTTTAAAAGAGTATGTAGTTTTTCCATAAAATGCATTTTTTAAGAGTAGTAAACTAAACTAATTGGAATCTGAAAACTTGGTTTTACACTATTGGTACCTATGTAAGTATCTTCAAAACATCCGTACAGATGTCACACCTTCGATGTTTTGACTGCCCTAATAATTATGTACTAAATATCTGTAGATATGTAAATTTGCATTCATTTTAATTTCATAAAATGTCTCTGTAAAGTGGTAAGGAATTAAAAACTAAAGTAGTAAGAAATACTACAAAGTCTTAATTTAGAATGTAGGTAATACGAGTATGTAGAGCGGTAGTGCAAGATTGTTACCGTGTTCTGGGGGTCTAATGAGGCAAGATGTTTGGCAAGATATTTGGCATGATAATAATGATTATAATACATACCTAATATTGTTTATAATCATTGACCGAGCGAGCACGAAGTGCGAGCGAAGCGTCTCTGCTTCAGCTGGGCAAAAATTCTTTTGTATGTCCGGCTGTACGTTCTCCTCTACAGGGTCGCATTTCTCAACAGATTCTCGTGAAATTTTGTGAGCAGGTTTGAAAATTATATGGAATTTTTTTGTCGAGCCAACTTTTCGAAATTTTTCAAAATGGCGGAGATATGTTAAAAAAATGTATTTCAGTCCGGCTTTCTGGCGCTGGATGTTCTCCTCTACAGGTCGCATTTCTAAACATGATTCTCGTGAAATTTTGTGAGCAGGTTTGAAAATTTTATATAATTTTTTTGTCTCGCCAGTTTTTTGTTTTCAAAATGGTGGAGATATGTAAAAAAAAACATTTTCAGTCCGTCTTACCGGTGCTGTCCGTTTTCATGTACAGGTCGCATTTCTTAACCGATTATCGTGAAATTTTGTTAGCAGGTGTGATAATTATATAGATTTTTTTAGTCCAGCCTGTTTTTCGAAATTAACCAAAAAATCACCTATTTCGAAAAATTATTGAAATTAGAATCGCCGTCTAGCTGCGAACATACCTACCAAATAATATACTAAATAGCACGTACCTACTATGTGCTTTGAAAAGCTTGTGAGCAGTGTGGGAAAAAGGGGTGGCGACATCTTTTAAATTATTTTTTAAACAACATAGTTACAATTTGAGCTACTTTTTAACGCAAGGTCTACAGCTCACGGAGCCACTAGTAATAGTTTTGATTTAGATTTTTGAATTTGCAATCTTATTTATTTTTATAAGATAAAAACAACTTGCTATAATATCTAAATTCTAATGTCTGATGGGAGTCCGAGTATGTTAAGGGTATGATCTAGGTACTCTAGTTTTTCTAGTACAAAAATTTTAACATGTTAAATTCCCAATTGTTAAAATGATTTTACAAATTAAAAAAATAACACAAAGCGTTATTGATTTAAAATACAAAATGAAATGAATGTAGACTTAAAAGTCTACATTAGGCTAGCATTTAGTTCATTTAAATTCATTCAGCTATTGCAATTGTAAATATTTCATATAAGTACAATCTTGTCTTTCTAGGCCTCCTGACTCCTGAACGAGGTGAACAGTGAATTTAATAGGTACTGTTTAATTTGCAAACTGTTAAGTGTCAGAACTGAAACGAGACGAGTCAAGTTCTTTGAAGGTTGTAATTGCAGCGAGGGTTTTGGATTTGAGGTGGATGTAGGAGTGTAAGAGAACAAGTTGGCTTTGTAGTCATTTTATAGAGTTTAGAGTTGGATGTTAATTCAATTTGCATTTTGCATTGAATGTATAAGATTTTAGCAATGGCAAACAAGATCACAAAAAATTAAGGCTCTTATCACACTGTACCAACTGTTATGTAACATACAGTACCTGTAACAGAAACAGCGATAAAAAAAAATAACGCTGGGAAATTTGTAGAACGCCATCTACTGCCGAAAAGCGAAATGAGATTTCCCTTAAGGAATTACTCAACCGAGTAGGTCTTTTACGCGTTTTTTTTTCTCGATAGCTGTTCGTGATAAGGGTACAGGTTAGCAAAAAAGTTTAGAAATTGAACTAAAATTATTTTTACTAGCAACACGTGGTTCTTGCATAAGAGTAGACGAGTGTTCTAATACAACAACGCTAATGACATAGAAAGTGGCTCCCCCTTTATTTTCTATAGGTATTTAACTTTACTTAATTTTTTTATAACTGTACTCATAATCAAATCAATAAAATTTAAACCAAAATATGAAAAGCTATACCTACAAAATTATTACAATGAAAATGCAACTTTCCTAATGATTTATTTATAGGTAATTACAGATATTAAAAAAAGTAAACAATTTTTTTTTAACTGCATTTTTAAAACAACTATTGGTACTAAATTTTATACAAATGCTAATGCTGCACCATGAATACCGTTTGTCACCACTGTAAAATTAAATTAGCGTTTTGCAAATGTGCCATATTTACTGGTTATGTAAAACAAATACGAATTTTTATGTGTGAGCCTGTTTCGCAATTTAGAAATGGAATAGAATTTAATTAAGTTACATTTGAACTTACTTTGTGAAACAGGCCATAAATTATATAAAAAATATTAAATTTGAATAAAATAAGTTACCTAAATTAACAAACAAGTTAGTATGTACAACCTTGCTGTCATTTTCCTAATAGTAAATTAATTCCATGCCACGTAGCGGCCCTGAATAAATGATTTGATCTAGGTTAAAAACTTTCCATTGATTGGCATCTTCGGGCACTTTGTTAATTAGTTGATAGGAATTCCGTCGTGGACGCTACCACCGCGAGAGAGTAGAGTAGATTAGTTTGCATGGGTACCGTAAGCTAAAGTTCTGTTCTATTTGGTTTGGAAGAAGTAGTGCATGTTGATTTATTTGCCTAAAGTCCTTGTTTGGTTTGGTGACTAATGACAAAGAAAATATAAATTATACAACGTGTAAAAGAATTAATGGCTAAACCAGAATATGGTAGATAGGGACCATCAAATTGAAAAACCGGCCAAGTGCGAGTCGGACTCACGCACGAAGGGTTCCGTACCAAAAAACGGCAAAAAAATTACGTTTGTTATATGGGAGCCCCCCTTAAATATTAATTTTATTCTATTTTTAGTATTTGTTGTTATAGCGGCAGCAAAAATACATCATCTGTGAAAATTTCAACTGTCTACCTGTTGTCGTTATTAATAGCCAGCAAAAAACAGCAAAAACTTCACGTTTGTTGTGTGGAAGCCCCCCTTAAATATTATTTTTATTCTGTTTTTAGTATTTGTTGTTATAGCGGCAACAGAAATACATCATCTGTGAAAATTTCAACTTTCTAGCTATCACGGTTCGTGAGATACAGCCTGGTGACAGACAGACAGACAGACAGACAGACGGACAGCGGAGTCTTAGTAATAGGGTCCCGTTTTTACCCTTTGGGTACGGAACCCTAAAAACTATTACTTTGGGACCAACTCTATAATCGCGAAAATATATACCAGCTGTTTCAGCCAAAAATTAATAACGAAAATATGAACATGTATGGAACAGCTGATTTTTATCGCGATTTCAGAGTTGGTCCCATAGTAAAAGTTGTTCAGTTTGATGGTCCATATCTACCATCGATGTATAAGTAATCAAGACATAAAGACAAAGTACAGAGCTGTAACTGTAATAAGCTGGAGACACTTTCGTTTTCTATGACTAAATTGAGACTTCAGAGTAAATTATTTACCTATCTGTGTTAGTTTTTCTTTCATTAAGCTTACTATAAGAGGATTTCATTATTTCTACCGACTTTAAAAAAAGGAGGAGGTTCGCAATTCGATATCAAATAAATAAAATAAAAAAAAGAAGTTGTCCTCCAGCCCCACCCGACTTCTCTAGACGTTTATTAAAATTGATATGCATCTCTAATGATATGAATATTAGTGCTAAAAAGCACAAAAAATAGCTAATTTAATTTTGAAGCTGTTTTCGTTTTTATTTTTAGACAAAACGTTTTTAGGCCGTCAAAGGTCACAATTAAAATAACAGTCCGGAACACAGGGTCATTTGGTCGGAATCACATTTAAGATTAATTGAAAAAGCCATCGACCTCCATCGACGGACTCCGTAATGTTTGAATTTTATCGCACGTTCCGGTGCTTCCGGAATATTCCGATCGGATATTCACTTAAGGAGAACACAGACTTGCAATCATTTGTAAATGTTTGCTACTCGTGACAACTTAAACCCTTTTGATCTAGTTACCTTAAATGCGAGATGCCAAATGAAGGCATTATACCTATACAAGAGGTTTGCCTAGAAAGCGGTTTGCTCTAAATGAGAGTTAGGTACCGATGAAACAGTATGCCTGAAATACGAAATTTCATCATCATCATCATCATCATCACAGCCATTTTAATGTCCCCACTGCTGGGGCACAGGCCTTCCTTATGGGTGGATAAGGAGGACGGGCCATTAACCCACCACGCGGGCCCAATGCGGATTGGTGGGTATTAACGACTGCAAATGCAGCCGAGACCAACGGCTTAACGTGCCTTCCGAAGCACGGAGGAGCTCGAGATCATAAATTTTTGGTCACCCATCCCATGACCGACCCTTGCGAACGTTGCTTAACCTCCGCAATCGCTGGGCCAGGCGCTAAACCACTGCGCCACCGAGCTACGAAATTTACTAACAAGCAGTTTGCCTAAATTTAAATAACCTGTAAAGCAGTTTTCCTAAAATAAGATGACTGAGAAGCGTTAAGTATAATATATGATTTGACTAGGCAATTTGTTAGCGAAGTCTAAAATATCGACTGAATTAACGACCATTCGAGGACAATTTTACTGGAATGCGACCTATGTTCCCACTATTTACATTGATTGCAATGTATTAGGTGTTTTTTTATATGTGATCAAACAACCTTGACAATTTTCAACATGAACTCGATTCCATCTTTTTACTTACAGTTCTAGAAATGGTTAACAAGATAATTAGTTTAGTATTTTGAGGAAGATTTTTAACATAACGCAAAATTTTTCAAGAACCTGTGAGTAGCTCCTGCCAAGTTACAATTACAAGTTCATAAACATTTACAGTTTTCTGAATGGCTATAAATGCGTCTCTTTCTCGCTGTATAGCAAATAAAAGAGAAGAATTGATAGCCATTCAGAAAACAGACAAGTTTAAAGAGCTTTTAATGCGGGGGCTGTACTGTAAAAGCAGTGAGTAAATGTAAATAATGCATGTTTTTGTCATATAAAATAATACAGCGGAACTGAAAACACAATAGAATAAAGAATTTAAGCTTACACAAAGGTTCAAATTGAATTCGCTCAAGTTATGGCAAGGGGGCATCACAAACCATATTTACGCTGGAAGAGTTGTTATTCAATGAAACCGTATATTTTACGGTTTAATTGAATAACAACTCTGCCAGTGTGTAGGCCCCTTGAGCATCGTATTATGACGGTGATGAGTAACACGATACGGTCGCGCGTGCCGCACGATCGCATGCCGAATTCTACGCGAATTAAATACCGCGCCGGTGATTTCTGCCTCTCATTTGTTTTTATTCTACCTGGATGACGTGGGAGTTTTATCATTACGCAATACTGAAAAAGGATAATTGTAGATTCTCTTTTTTATTATTAAAAATGAATCCTTCAGTGAACCCATAGATAGTGCGTTCACTAGCGTCTTCGGAAATAGTTATTTGTTATACAAGTGACCAAAATCAATTTGTGCTGCGAGTGCCGACTTTAAATCACGAGGCAGAACAAAATTTTGGTCTTGTGTAAAACATACAACTTTTCACCTCTACAAGCGAGAAATTTTTTACATGAGTTTCCTATTAAAAAGCTAAATTTGAGCATTAGAAACTTGTTTACTCAATTCTTTTGGAGTTAGACAACTATCTTCATCGTTGGACGCACTAATTTTTTGTAATTTATCACAAAAATAGTTCGATCAAACCTATGCTAATATATTTATCCATAAAGTAGATTTCCGCCGTTTTGTTTTACATTATTACGTTGTACTTTTCTCTTATTCATTAATATCCCATCTTATTTATTTATTTATAATCATAAAACACTAATTTGTTAATAAATTTAATAAATTTTTCTTATTTTATATTTATTTCATACATGCGACCTCATTTCGTCCATACTCTTTATTTCGAATTATCAACCTTCTTTTTAACAATCCTTATTTAAAACTCCTTGGTAAATCCGTGCATTATATATTTTTACTTTTTAATCCATGTATGACACCATAAAGCACTCTATCTATCCTTTTCTCACATATCAATTTTACAAGTGTCATCCCTGTCACTTTATTTCTTTTTTCTTTATTTTTTTAAAGTTGGTATTAGAAATTAAAAAAGCACTTTGCCTCACGCTCGCAGCAAAAATCGATTTTGCTGCGAGTTTTTACGCGCCAAAAGCGCCCTTTTCGTGCTGGAGAGGTGAAATAGTTATTTATTATACAAGAGAGCAAAGTCATTTTTTGCTGCGAGTGCTGACTTTTAAATCACAAACTAGCGAAGTAGTCTAGAATTGAATCACGAGCGTAGCGAGTGATTCTAATATAGACTACTGAGCACAGTGAGTGATTTAAAGGCACGAGACATCAAAAAATTTGCTCTCGTGTTAAACATACAACTTTTCACGTCTACCAGCGAGAAAAGGTGTTAGAAATTTAAAAAATCACTTTGCCTCACGCTCGCAGCAAAAGTCGATTTTGCTGCGAGTTTTTGGTAAAAAGCACTTTGCCTCACGCTCGCAGCAAAAGTCGATTTTGCTGCGAGTTTTTACGCGCCAAAAGCACCCTTTTCGTGCTGGAGAGGTGAAAATAGAATTAAGTAGTAAGATAAAAATGTTACAGTAGCGTCGAGGGGTTTAAAATTAAATAAATTAAAAAAACATAGTATGGAAAATGCAACTTCTTCAAAATTTTTCATTCATTACTAATCGCAGTTTCTTATTATAAACTTCTAAATATTAAACGTCCAGATGATTACATTTTTTTTTCTAGAACTTATTGGTTGTATGTATGTCACGATTCGATAAAACTTTTCGTGATGCCACATTACCATCAAATATGTACGATCCTATAAATTGATTCCTTATTATTTATTAATAAAAGAACAATGTTCATTAATATAAATTAATGGGAGGACGTTGTCATCAGATTTCCATTATTTTATGTATGAATTTGAGGTTTTATTGAAAAATTAAGATGCTAAACAAGCACACTATGGAAGTAAAAAGGAATATAAGGCTAAAAGTCTTAGCTAGCTAAGAGCCTACCTTGAAGTCCAATATACCTATAACTATCATCAACAATAAGCAAAAATAAAAAATAACTAAGATCACTTCCGATTATCCCTTTATTTTACAGAGAGAAATGCAGAGAAACTTTCTAGTTCCAGTCCCGCCGAGAAGTGATGCATAAATATCCTAGAGGTAAAAAAGCATGATATTACCTGGTAGCAGCAAAGTCCTCTAGCCAGAACGTAGACCCGATCGAAGAGAGCAAAGAGCGATGCAGAGGGCTGATGCACCGTGCAGATGATCGTGCGCCCCTGACGGGAGAGTAGCCGCAGTAGCACCACCAAGTGACGGATCGACACAATGTCCAGCCCACTAAGGAAAAAATATATAAATGTACAGCGTGTAAGAGCAAAGACTGATGCAGGGCTGATGCATCGAGCAGATGATCGTACGCCCCTGGCGGGAGAGTAGCTACAGTAGCACCACCAAGTGACGGATCGATACGATGTCCAGCCCATTAAGGAAAAAATATATAAATGTACAGCGTGTATAAGTAAAGACTAATGCAGGGCTGATGCATCGTGCAGATGATTGTGCGGCCCTGACGCGAGAGTAGCCGTAGCAGCACCACCAGGTGACGGATTGACACTGTCCAGCCTACTAAGGAAAAAATATAAATGAACAGAGTGTAAGAGCAAAGACTGATGTAAGGCTGATGGACCATGCAGATCATCGTGCGCCCCTGGCGGGAGAGTAGCCGTAGCAGCACTACCAGGTGACGGATCGACACGATGTCCAGCCCACTAAAGAAAAAGGCATAAATGAACAGTGTGTAAGAGCAAAGACGGATGTAGGGCTGATGCATCGTGCAGATGATCGTGCGCCCTTGACGGGAGAGTAGCCGTAGCAGCACCACCAGGCGACGGATCGACACGATGTTCAGCCCACTAAAGAAATAAATATAAATGAACAGTGTGTAAGAGCAAAGACTGATGTAGGGCTGATGGACCATGCAGATGTTCTTGCGCCCCTGGCGGGAGGAGGTTATTAATTTTCAATTCGATGCCTTAATATGGGTGGCCTTAGTATGTCATGCTCTCTTTAATCATTTCTGTGGCGGTGTCGTGTGAGGCGGGTCGTTACGTTCCATCAAAAATGGTTAAGCGATGCGATGGCTAGTTCATGTGTCATGCTCGTGAACGGGTGCTGCCAGTGGGAATGGGTCTGCTTCTGACTACCTATCTTAACGCATATGGAATTGTATGTTTTTTTTTCTTGTAACAGCCTAGACTGAATAATAACTTCAAACTTTGAATTTAGCTTGAACCCTGTAAATTGTTTAAGTAATTTGAAATTGTAAATCTTTGTTAATATAAAATCTGGAAACGATATACATATTTGTAAATATCGTTCCGTTTGATATAAAGCTGACAACTTTTTTGCGCCCATTTTTCTTGTTAGCTAAAAGACGTCATAATGGGTAGTAGGGTAAAAGAATTGACGATTTAAAAATGCTTATTATGTGAGCTTATTTAAATAAAGAATATTTCACTTTCACTTTCTCTGGCGGAGAGATAGCTGTTCGACCACCAGCTCCCCTACTCAAAAGGCCAACATTATATCCGTTTGAATGCTACGCTACAATTAAAGCTTTAAAATAGGCAGTAAACTAAATAATGGTAAGTACTATAAAAAATTTACTCGTCACCAGATCATTTTCTCAGGCGGAAATCGAGTACGCGATCTTTGGAAGTCCGGTCCGATGGTATTCCAGCTGAGCTACAGAGTCACTCGAGGTTGACATGTTGAATTCTTTCTAGTAAGTAAGTTATTTAGTATTCATTAATATATAAAAAACCTGAAAATAAAAATTAAATTAGCTTCAAAATTAAATACCTCTAAAAAGCAAGAAATAATTTTCAAATCAATAAATACGCATGTCATTGTAAAAAATCACGTCTAATGGAGTCGGGTGGGGCTCTTAGGGAACGTACCCATACTACGTGACCCATTTTTTACAATTTTTGACCCCCCTCCCCCCCCTTGGTGACCACCCATAGTATATGACAAGACCCCCCTCTCCCCCCTGGTTTTCACGTAGTATTTTATAGATAATGGTTTTACCCCATTTTTAACAGAAATCTTAAAAAAATTTGCTCATTTTTGTCTTTTTATTAGTATATATATAATGTACTATAATTTTACATACAATTACAAGTGAAAAAAATGTATCAAGAAGGAAAAAAATTTTCGCTGCGTGCCATATTTGAATACAGTTTGAAAAAAAGAACAAACTTCTATTGAGAATATTGACTACGTGACAAAACATAGGCCCCCCTCCCCCCCCCCCCCCCCCGTGACCAAGCGTGGTATTTTAAAGAACCCCCTCCCCCCCCTTAACGGGTCACGTAGTATGGGTACGCTCCCTTAGAATGAAAAAAAGAAGTTGTCCCCCAGCCCCACCCGACTTCATTTTAATACACAATAATCCACCGACATATTTAATTTTGAAGCTAATTTTATTTTTATTTTCTGGTTTTTTGAAGTCGGTTTTTTTGTTTTTAAACAATTTTTTCTTTTTTTCTTTTTAGTGTAAGTAGCTTCTGTATTAGGTAGATTTACCTTTTTATGGGTATGTATATTATTTAATGTAAGCGATGATGTAATGTATTTTTTTTATATTCACACTTTTCCGTTGTATAATACCACTAAAAACTCAATTTCCACTGTTCGTGCTGTTTGTTGTTAAGGAGTTCCATTGTTCAAGAGCGAGCTGTTGAACAGCGAGTTCAAGTCTAGTCCAAAACGTCCTTGACCATAGTTAGATACCAAATTTGTGTAAGATTGTCATAATCCTAGCAATATTTCAATCATCATACAGTTTCTATTTGATTTTGAAGAGTTCCCTTGTGTATCTTTAAAATCCAAGGTCCAATAACAATGAAATCAAAATGGTATCATCACTAAAGTATCTTCTTTCAAACAAAAAAAGAATCATCTAAATCGGTACATAAACAAAGAAGATATGGTCGATCATCCGTATAATTTCATAAAATGGTAACGAAAACGACAGTATTTTCAAGTTTTCCTGAAAAATACTGAACCGATTTCAAAATTAAAAAAAAACCGGCTAAGTGCGTGTCGGGCCACGCGCCATAGGGTTCCGTAGTTACCTTATACCATACCATATTAAATACCACCTATAATTTTTCGTCTGTAAAAATAACTTTGTTTTTCACAGTGTTGGTCTGAATGACAAAGTTATATTTGCGGTTTTGGAAAATGTGCTATATCTCAAAAACTAATTACTATATCTCGTTCAAACCAATTTTGGTTGAAAGTATTTATTAAGATCTACAGTATTTATTATTTTTAGATTTTTCACTCTCTTATTTCAAAACTAAAGGGGGGGGGGGGGACACACATTTTACCACTTTGGCGGTGAATATCTTTCAAACGGTTGACTTTGAGAAAAAGTTGTCTTAAAAACCTTAATGTCATTTTTAAAGACCTATCTATAGACACCCAACACGTGTTGGTTTGAAGAAAAAATTTTTTTTCAGTTTCAGTTCCATGTATGGGGAGCCCCCCCTTAATCTTTTATTTTTCTTATTTTTGTATTAAATTCGTTAAGCGGATAACAGAATACATCTACCTACCAAGTTTCAACTGTGTAGTCTTAATACTTTCGGAATAAAGTGGCTGTGACATACGGACAGACAGACAGACAGACAGACAGACAGACATGACGAATCTATAAGGGTTCCGTTTTTTGCCATTTAGGCTACGGAACCCTAAAAACCAGGACCAACTTGGGAAAAAAATTGTTCTAATAACGTTTCAATTATTACAATCGGTCTAGCCGTCTTCGAGTAATCGGTGGACATACATAAAAAAAAAACATATATACAGACAAACAGAGAACCTCCTCCTTATTGAAAGTCGGTTAAAAACAGCATTGTGAATGCTAAATTCTCAAATAAAAAAAGCAGTAAACGTTTAAATAAGTTTTCGAAGCTTGTCAATTCCATATAATTAATACCTACCTACATCAAAGTCTGTGATTTGCATGAGTTTGCGACATGTGATTTAATCGTCTATTGCTCATGTTTAACTTTATAGTTAGTTATAGAGTAGTACTAATTTCAAAAACAGTTAACTTTCGGCGATATTAAACGATAAACTGAAACTCTCTTTAAATGTTTGTTATCAATATAATTGGCACTGAATCCTTTACAAAGTGTAGTCCAAAGTTGCCAAAATCAATGAGGATTATTTCCGAGCGATTGAATCTAAAGTTGGCGGTCCAGATATTAATCTGGCAATCTTATCTGGTGAAATATAAAGGTTGCTGCGACCTTTCCCGGCCTATTTTATGACGATTACTTTGCCTTATAAACCCGTTTAGGGTTGAAATCTTTATTAGAGTACTTCTTACTGTTACACATTTTGTTTCATTTAAATTTACTTGCATTGTGATCTACAAAAAGGGTTTTTTTTAATGGTTTTAATTTTAATAATTAAATAACGTATTAAATTCAATAATAGTAGTTTATGATACAAGGTTGGTAAGGAAGTTTTAAAAAGCCAGTTACCGTTCGTTAAAGCAGAGACTATTTTTAACAAAAATATAATTTAAAACACATATTAAAAAAGCCGGACTATTGAGATTCTGAAGGGATTTTCATGACAGAACGCCCGCCTACATGCTCACCGCCCGCCCTGCACCGCACGCGTACCGAACTGATACATATACAATCCTTAACGAGTGTTCCGAAATAGGGTTGTTAATTACTGGCCAGTTACCGTTAGTTAAAGCAGACATGATTTTTAACAAAAATATCAAATAAAACACGTATTAAAGAAGCCATACTTTAGGCCTGGTTTACATTAGTCAAGTAGACGACCGAGTCGAGTAGCGAGTAGAAATACATTGCTTGGCATGTTCGTCGATTTTAAAAGAACGTCAAACACACCACGTAATGAACTTCTACTCTCCTAAAACACTCTACTAAAGACTAAGATAATGTAAACCAGCCTTTAGAGACCAAAGGCCGGATGCTAAAGGGATTTTCATGACGGAACGCCCGCCCCTACACGCTCGCCGCCCGCCCCGCACCGCACGTTCGGTACGCGTCCGATAGATACAATCCTTAACAAGTGTTCCGAAATAGGGTTGTTAATTACTGGTCAGTTACCGTTAGTTAAAGCAGAGACGATAAAACGGAATAGCCCGCTCGTTCCTGGCCGAAATCAAATTGAATGTTCGTAATTCATGACGCATTTTAGCCTGTTACTCGGCTATGGAGCCACTAGATAGTAAATCAGATTTTGTTTGGGATAAATAAAATAAGATAAAGCTGATCAAAAATGCTTTTAACGTGTTAAAGATTTGTTATACCTTCCCAAACTCTGTAGGGAGTAGACACAGACCATACAATAAGTAGGTACTTAGATAAGCATCACGTTCCATTTTTAAATTTTCAATACAAATGATCAAAACAACTCTGCGCAAGCCGTGAGGGCGAACTTTTAAAATTCCTATTAGAGTCTGTCTAAAAAGTCTGTTTATATGTGTAATTTCAAAGGATTTTCAAATTTTATTACCCACCTAAATCCCCAACCACCCCACCAATACCCATCTAAATAAATAAATATTTTTATAATTAGAATTTTGACAGCACCAATAGGGTTACCAGTATAAGTTTTTATAAATAATTTAATAATTTGTCATGTAAATAGACTTTTTAGACAGACTCTAAATTATTAAATAGATACGAGGGGAGGTCCAAAAGTTCGCGGAATGGAGGGGTTGGGGGACCGAAAGGATGTTTTTTTTGCTTGCACTAGTTGTGACCCTCATTGAAAGTATATATACAAAATTTTATAAAGATCGGGTCATTATTCATTAAGATACAGATCAATATACAAGCGAATCTGCAACAACAAATTTTGTTATGGGAAAAAAACGAGTTTCGCGCTGTCATTACATGTCTTACCAATCGAGGAAATCTAATCCGATAATTTTGAAAGAGATGTTTTCTGTTTATGGGGACTCTTGTCCTGACAAAAAAAATTAAAAAAGAGTTTAAACAAAAGAAATTTTCCAGTGACGAAGAGTCAAAGAGGGCAACCTCTGCCTAGGGAAGAAAGTTCGCGGAACGAAGGGTATGGTGGAGAAAGGGTCACTTTTTTTTAACGTAAACTAATTTTTGACACTCATTAGGAGTATAATAACAAAGTTTAATAAAAATCAGGTCATTATTTACTGAGATAAAAATCAATAAACAAACCAATCCGGAGGGGAGTTTGCAATTCGAGTTTCGCGTTGTCATTAATGCCTTACCAACCGAGGAAATCTTCTCGGACTTTATTGGAAAATATGTCTTTTGTTTATGGAGACTATTGACTTGATAAAAAAAAAAGAGCTTCGAGAGAAGTAATTTTTTGATTGAATCAGGCGTCACTTGGCGGAAGTCCCAAACCATTTTGAAAAAAGAAATATATGTAGCTTACTTCCGCAAACAACTTGTTTGCGGAAGTAAGCTACATATATTTCTTTTTTCAAAAAGAAGTAATTTTCCAGTGGTGACGGGTGAAGACCGCAGTTCTTAATAATTCGACCTGAGATGCAAAACATTTTTTTTCGACGGTATTAAGGACGGTATCAATAAATGAATTAATAGATCTAATTAATGTATTAGAGTTGAGGAAGAATACATTGCAAAGGAAAAATATTTATGATTTTTGATTCTTACTTTGTACCCTCCATTCCGCGAACTTTTTGACCTCCCCTCGTAAATGGATCAGCGTACTAAAATCTATGGAATAAGCATTCTGCTCAAAAAATGGCACCACACAAAAAGTACAACTAAGTAGATAGAGCTAAAAATGCTTGCATTTAACTATGCAGCACAAAGCGTCTCAACACTGGTTGCTTATTAGCGACCATAATTTGCTTATACTCATTGATATTTTCTATACTTAAACGAAAAATAAGATACGTTTTTTCTGCATCTTTTACACCATTTGACTATAAAGAACGTCATTTCTAATAAACTCTCTCTTTCTATCTATTCTCTATAATACAAACTGCAATTTATTGAAAAGAACACTAACGTCAGACACCGGGTGCGTGGCTGGCCCGACTAAAGCTGAGCGGGTTGTACTTTTTCGGCCCCGTGGTGCCATATTTTAAGCAATATTTGTTTGCAATTACACTTCCATAGATTTTAGTTCGCTGATATGGATATACAAAACACGCAATACATTAGACATAATACCTCATTATTCCTAAAAAAAAATGACTTTAGAATCTTTTATTTTCTGTTGACTAAAAACATTTATTTAAAATAATAAATAAAAATAAAAAATGTTTTATTAACATAAAGTTTCTATTCTAAACAAGTGGTGAGACTCCCTAGTAAGTAGATTTGATACACTTGTGTTAGGGATATCTCGCTCAAAACCCTTGAACCTTACACGATATGTTAATAATACTTAGGTACTATAAAATATTTGAAACAAAATAAAGGTTAACTAATTTAAAAGAACAACAATTTCAAAAAAAAGGTAAGTTTGTTTTATAAATTTTGTGTGTGTGTGTTGTGTGTGTGTATGTGTGTGTGTGTGTGTGTGTGTGTGTGTGTGTGTGTGTGTGTGTGTGTGTGTGTGTGTGTATGTGTGTGTATCTGTTTGTGATATAATTCTATAATTAAGTTTATACAATTCTTTCTAGTAAATTTTCAGTCTCTTCATATGATAAAGTTTTTAACCATTCAACGACAATTCCTTTACATTTATGTGCTGATCTGTGATATATATCTAGTCTTTTATTAACTTTGTTATAAATGAACGCCGACTGGCTCATGTATTGTCGTTTAGCAAAAGCTGTATGAAAACTGTTTGTATCTACCACAGTGTGTTTCCGTCTACGTTTTAACTTATGGGGGTCAAAAGGTAAATCCTTATGCATTTTTAAGATAATATTCAGTAAATATAATTTTCTAACTGTAAGCAGGTTACTAATTTTATAGAGATTCTCAGTGGAAAATTTCCACGGCTTAAAGTACATTATCTTGATTAGTGATCTTTGAGACCTCTCAAGCTCGAGGAGTTTTGTCTTAGAGGCCCCACCCCAAACCGAAATACAGTAAGTGATTATTGATTGCACCAGAGCTACATATATTCGGTTCAGAAGTGTGCCACACATTACATGCCTTAGTGTCTTAAAGATCCATTTAAATTTTCTTATTCTACTGATAACTAAGTCTATATGATTGTGCCAAGATAACCTATGATCGACAATAACGCCAAGATATTTTAGATAGTCTTGTTTTTGAAGAGAGGGACAACCACAACTTGTGTTTTGTAAACTATCACAGTGATGTATAGTTATTTGAAATTCAGATTTAGGTTGGGATCTCTGACTAGGAGTAAAACAGATGTATCTTGTTTTGGATGTATTTAATGTTAGTAGATTTGAGTTCATCCACTCAGCTATTCCAACCAAACCCTTCTCGGTGACACTTTTTACATTTTCCCAACTAGGTCCAGAAAAAACAACAGCGGTGTCGTCTGCGTAAGTAAATATCCGACCACTCTCAATCTTAAGCTTGCACAAGTCATTTATATACACTAAAAAAAGTGTAGGGCCCAGGACACTCCCCTGAGGGACGCCGAAAACCACTTTTTCTTCATCACTGTGATAATCCCCAATTTTTACTACTTGAGTCCTTTCTTCTAAGTAATTTTGAAAAAGAGACAGTGCCACACCCCTTATACCTATATTTTCAAGCCTACGCACAAGGATGGGAACAGACACAGTGTCGAAAGCTTTTTTAAGGTCTATAAACACAGTGACGCATTTCAGACCATCATCGACATTACTTGTAATAAAATTAGTTAAATCTATAACTGCGTCTTGTGTCGAGAAACCTTTTCGAAAGCCATACTGAGAATCCGAGAGTATATTGAATTTATTAAGATAGCTGATAAGTCTCATATTTAAAAGTTTTTCTAGTATTTTTGAAAAACATGGAAGTACCGAAATAGGTCTGAAGTTGTTGACATCTGTTTTGCTCCCACCCTTGTGCACCGGTGTGATCACAGACCGCTTTAAGGCCACTGGAAAAATCCCAGATTCAAAACATAGGTTAGCCAAGCGACTAAGCAATGGAACCAAAAAATCTCGAGCTCTTTTTACAAATTTTGTTGAAATACCATCCCAACCAGGGGCACTGTTAGAGTCAAGACTTGAGAGGATTTCATCTACTTCTTCAGGATCAGTATTTAACAAAACGAAAGAAGACATTTGTAGATTATTATTGCTAGAATCTGCACGTTGGACGTGCGAGGCAAATTGAGAAATAATATCTTCCGCTAAAGTTTTACCAACTGTAACAAAAAACTGATTGACACGATTTACTGAATCTATGGGGTGTGGCAATATATGTAGCAAATCTAAATTAGATGTTTTCGGAGGCTTAAAATTACTAATTTCATTTACAGTAGTCCACAATTCTTTGTTATTTTTAGTGGAATCCTCTATTTTTTTTTTGTGATACTGTTTTTTTAATTTTCTTATTTGTATAAATTTATTTAAATTTTCTCTCTGTAGTGCACTCCTTGATAATACAAACAATAACTGAAAAAAATATTATGAGTCGTATTCTTACTTGTTACAGCTGAAACTTTTGTGAAAAATACCTCTGACAAGCAAATTTGAAATTCCACTTGAACAGATTGTCTTCGTTTTAAAATACCTGATAATTAATTGTTTTTCTCTTTATACGGCACTAATTAAAGGATTTTGCTTCCTAAAACTAAAGTTTACATCAATAGTAATGCTTTCATTCTATAGATAACTTCTTTGGAAAAACGCTAATTTCTTTGAAATGCGAATATATTTACAGTCTTAAGGAAGAATGAACTTATTATAAGGTAGTAAGTATTAAAAAAAAATTGCTATCAGTACGTTGATTACGTTAGTCTGTTGCTAACAATTCTCGATTGAAATCGATTTAAAGCGCAGTTACATTGCTGCTTTAAGTAAGATAGTTGTCACATTGGTTCTTAACTATATCAGCAATGTAACTGCGATTTTTGTCAGAGTTGATTGCAACAAAGTTAGATAATTACCCCCCTGGTAGGTGTCTGACAGGATTTCTTTACATTAACATAATTTGTATTAATATCACAAGATAAATAGTTATCATGAGTAATATTTCACCACGTTTATACCATTTTATTTGTTGTTGCTCAAAAGGAAACAACTATTTTTGACATATAATAAAATGAACATTTATCAAAACAACAAATTGCATAATATTTGGAGTTGACTGTTGTTACGTTCAAGAAGGTGTGTCGATTGCCTGCAAATGCTCCAAAAGACAAGCGAATTAATTTCCCATACCAATTCACCGAAGCGGAGACAAGTGTTTCGAACTACGGCGCGCGGCGTCACCTCACCACAGCGCATCGTATCGTTCTTTGTCGTTTCACCACCGAATAAATCATTCGTCGAAGCTCATTACTACCCGGGTAACCGCAGAGCCGAGTGTGACCGAGTTAGGAACTGGAAACTGCGAACAAACTATACAATAGCTCGTTCTGTTAGAACGTGTAGTTGGTTTATATTTAGTTGCCAGCACAAAATGTTTCTTCTATCTACTACCTACACTCATGGAGATTTTATATTCTGAAAAAAATTAACGCTCCCAAATAAACCCTGGACTCAATTCGGACAGCTTTGCCGAGAGTTAACAGAGCTGCCTTTCAATATTTTCGAACCAACAAAGAAAAATTCTTATATCGAAACAGGTTTCTTACAAAGATCATTTTTTTCCTCATTGGCAACTGGTTACAAACCTACGGTTTCGTGCGCGACCGACGGGAAACATTCGCAAACATTATAATAACATAGAAACCTTTAACAGATACTTAAATGAGGAGAGATTCAAAAGTTAATGATAACTTATGAATAAAGTAAATAAAGTTAAGGACCAGTTCCGCAGGTTTCGCATAATAAATGTTCCAGATATTATACCGGACCGATAATATCATACAAATTCTGATCCATTAAAAAACCGGAAGATTTGTGCTATCCACAACCTGCAAAACTTATGCCCTTAGTTAATCTAAAACCGACAAAGAAGCTCGTTTGCAATTTTTTTTAAAATACACGTCGCGAAAGTGCATTTCATTACTGCAAGATTGGCAGAACTGCAGAAATCATCAGAAGAAATCACTTAGAAATCATCAGATCGTAAGTTTCCACGTGTTAGTAGAAGCATTTATAATTTAAAAGCTTTTTCAGATAACTTAAATGTGATGATGTGTGAATGTGAAAAAAATTTGAACTCTGCTGTAAAAAAATACGAGAAAAGTCAGGAAATGTAGTGATAAGCAATAGTGAAATGTTTTCGGAAAAGTGAAATTATTTGTAAAGTTTACGCATAAAAGCTTCGATCATCTATAATCTATACCTAAGTATGGCTTGCAGGAATATATGCCTTTGTAAATCGTTAGGTATTCAAATTTATGTTTACGTTGACGAATTCATAATGTATGCGATTAATTTATGGCTTTATTAATTTATTATTCATTATTTTTATAGGTATGTAAATGCAATATGTGGCATGAACATTAATTACTTTAATTTATTATTGCAAAGATAAATATGGTTTGTTATTTTATATTACTTACGAGAATTCTAATCTTTAGCGCATCAGTTCTTTGTATGTTGTGATTTGTAATTGTTATTAAAGGTGCAATTATTTATTGACTTGTTTTTGCTTTTAAATATTGTAACGAAACCTGAGAGCGAATAATAGCAACTGACAAATAGAAGTCTTGTAATTATAAAAATAACTAGCTTCCGCCCGCGGCTTCGTCAGCGTGGACATTCGAAAAAATCCTTAGGGTACCTGGATAAAAAGTTTTCTATGTTAGCTTGGTCGCGTATTGCCCGAGCGTCAGTCGCATTAGAATTGTTTTACAAATCTTTTGTTTCAAATCTCATAATTCGTAGCTCGTATTCATCATTTTTAACGTGACTCTTATAACACGATTAATTGTATTTTCACTTTGATGTAATAGTAAAGTATGGTTTCGATCCTATCCTACTGAGTTCAAGTAATGTAATATTCAAGTACGAGCAAAGATAACAAGGGAATACCAAACTTGGATGACTTCATTCACCGACCTTTGACTTCTACGACATTGGATAAGTTGTGTTGAATTAGGCTATATTTAATATAGCAATATTATATTGTTAAATGGAAAAGCTGTCTATCAATGTCTAGGTATTAATTCTGGTGCAAACAATACCGACTTTTGGTGAAAATTCGACTGCATGCCTAATCCTTGATAGAAAGGACATCATCCATTTTGATCCAAATGTGAAAGTGCCGGCCAAAAAGCAAAAGGCACTTTCATATTTGGACCAAAAACGTATGAAACATGGATGATGTCCTTTAAAATCTTTTCTGAAATATCGCTTTAATTAATTAATTTATATATTATTCTAAATGTCCATTCGAGGTAGGTTATTTATTTCAGGGTTCCTTGTTTGGGTCTAAAATAGCTAATTTAGTTACGATGGTTTCGATGAAAATTGATTTCAGGTGCGTGATTCTTAGGGTCAAAGCATGTTTCAATTTTCTAAACACGATTTGGGTTTACGATCAATAAAACCTTACGGTGGCCTTGTGATTAAGCCAATTACCCTCATTGGACGGATGTAATTCTGTTTACCTTATTTCGATTGGGGTTTCGCCTTCGGAAGAGTGATAGGTAATTTCTTTTGATCTCTGTTTTTTTTAACATGGCTTGCGGAGCTTAAGTTGGAATAATATTGCCATTTTGTACTCGTTTCTCATTTTTCCGGTTTTTGCAAAGCAATTTGTCAAATCAAAATGACTCATTTTGCACAGAGGCTTTACTTATGAAAAGTATGTATAGTACAGTCGCCCTCCGAACCAAAGTAACTAAAAGCACTATTTCAATACCAAGCCACGCCCACGCACCGAGGGTTCCGTACCATCATAATTGCACCATTAAACCACACTGAAGAGTAGAATAATCAAATTAGTATTGCAGTCTTAGGTCAGCGTCATCTCTTGACTGATAGTGGAACTAATAGTAACATTTTGGTAATTTCTAAAAAAGTTTGGTATATTGAGACATCGTTTTATTTTCCTGTAATTTTTATATAAATTGCTATCACATAGAATTATTTCAGATTTTTCTCTTTGCAAACTTCGGAGATAGGGGGGAACGCTATTTTTTTTTACATTTTTCATCATAAGTCGAAAACTATGCGGCCTAAAACAAAAAGAAAAAATGACTGAAAACGTGCAAATGGCGCTCTTTTATATGATACCCCACATGCCCTAGTAGCCCCACTTAAAATTTTTAAGACGCCTTTTCAGTCCCTGTTGTAAAATAGTTGGGCAAATGTCATCTTAAACTATTCCAAATTTCAAGTTGATACCATTAGTAGTTCTCGAGATATCCAGCTGTGACAGACAGACAGACAGACTGAGTCACACCATAAGGGTTCCTTTTTTACCATTTTAGTACGGAACCCTAAAAATTAAAAATATACCTACTTTTCGTGAAATGAGGATGGTCCAATTTAGCTGCCAGCATAAGATTATTCTTATGCTGCAATTCGAATATACTTAACATTCTTTCCCCTATTTGCTTTCAGTAAGGTTGACTGGTTTTGCTGACTATAATGTACCTTATCAAGGGCGCCGACAGAAATAATTCCCGGGGGGGCGGCAGCTTTTAATTTTTCATGTGGATTAGTGCCATCCCACAGAATAAATAATTCTTCATTAATGATGAACCCCCTTTCCTATCTATGACTTTTAACATTTTCAGAAGTATTATTGTTTTAACTTGTATTTTTATTTAATTTTGTTACTTATTCTAACACGAAAATTAAGTAAAATTTTGAATACCAAGAATAGGGTTCTGATAAAATACAAAAACGTTACTGTTCCAACCTGCTCCCTTACTCAAATGGCCAACATTCTATTCGTTTGAACGCTTAAGCAGTAAACTATAAAATTACGTGCCGTAAGCTCGTCAATTCCATACAATACATTAAAGTCTGTGATTTACATAAGTTTGCGACATAATTTAATCGTCTATTGCTCATTTTAAAGCTATAATGGTAAGCGTAGCGTTCAAACGAATAGAATGTTGGCCATTTGAGTAGGGGGGCTGTACTTCCAATCCGGATACCATTAACTTATTAGGCTAATTACAAGTTTCTAATTAAAAAACAACATCAAACGTAAAAAGTGAAGCAATTTGTGTGCCAATATTTACCCAGGCATCGTGCCAACGAACCCCGAAGGCACAATGTGGGATTCTATCTAATGTCATTATTTTCGAGAGCCCTTAGGAATCCTGTACAATTATATTAACGCAAACTCGGAAGGGATGAAATTAATTACACCAATTACTCTTGTTAAATCCCGGAATCTTTTCTTTCTATAGTTATAACGGAATTATGTTAGCTCTTTTTTGCGGCTACTAATTGTTTTCTCTTAGCACCCTTATAATGGAAGTGTGAGTGAAAGAAAGTTATTAAGGGCGAACAAAGTTTTTGTTAGTGCACCAAGTGTGTTTGATTGTTAATTACATTCCTAATTCTGTCTTTATTCGTCAGACTTTTTTGTTTACTATGATAGATTTTGTTTATCTTTTTTTCGGTAAAGAATTAATTCTTGTGAACAAAACGCTGTATGACTAATTTGAAATAGATTTTTAAAGTGGCGCCCTCAGAGATTCTTCTTTAATATGTTGTTAATAGATGATTTTAATAAAACCCTACGTGGCATTTTTAGGGCCCATGGTCTAGTATTTTTAGAAGGTATCACTACATTCTCTCGTAGTCATTCGTAGAAGTAGATAGCAAATTCAAAAAATTCAAAATTCAAATCAATTTATTCAGTCTAGGCTGTTACAAGCATTTGTGAATGTCATAGAAGCTACGCCATCGGTTCGCAAACCCTAAGCGGGTGACCTTGTAACGAGAAGAACCGGCAACAAACTCGTAAAGGGCTGCTTTTTTCTCCCTGTATATTTCATACAGAGTCGTCAACATTGAAAAATGACCGCCACATTTAAAGTGAGGTCATTTTCCATCACAATAATTAACATAAGTTTACACGCAATGGGTAAGTTGAAATTAATTACCTACTACATATCGGATAGGTAATTGTGAGAGTAAATAACTTTCAACTAGTTGAGAAATCATTTCTGTCTGCTACTAGTAAGTACACCACAGTATACAATATTTACCAAAAACACTTGATACAAGATACCTATAAAAAATAAAAATGAAAAAACGCAATTCTTACAATTCAATATGCGTTAAGATAGGTACTCAAAAGCAGACCCAATCCCACTGGCAGCACCCGTTCACGAGCATGACGCATGAACCAGCCATCGCTTCGCTCAACCATATTTAAGGGAACGTAATGACCCGCCCCACACGACACCACCGCAGAAATGATTAAAGAGAGCATGACTTACTTAGGCTACTGTGTCAAAAACGGTCACTTCTAGCAGTTTTGCTATCTACTTCTAGCAGTGACTACAAGGGAATGTAATGATACCGTCTAAAAATACTAGACTATGGGCCCTAAAAAATCTACGTAATGTTTTATTAAAATTGTGTATTAGAATTACAACAAAAAGTATTAAATGAAATTCACCGCGCTGCCACTTTCGGTCAGGGTAAGACCAGAATTTGATCATAGCCATTTTGTATTCTTTTCTGACAAAAGAAAAGCAGATCGTATTAATTTTTCAGACAGCTTGTTGGTATCTTAGCATATTACTTATGTTGGTATATTTTCCCTTGTGCATTCTAAAGAAGCCGTACTATGATAGTATCTTTGTTCGTAGGATAGCAAACAGTGTCAAGGTATCGGTGTTGGTATAGTTCAATTAGCCTCAAGAATAGTTGAACATTTAAGTACTTTGTCACTTCAACAGCTAAATCTGCTTGATTAGTAAATTGCACCTCTATTATATGGACCCAGCCAATTATTATGTAATGGCACAAAAGTATTCAACAACTGAAGACTGATTATATTGCAATAATACGGCTTCATGCAAAAAAATGTTAGCTATACTATTTTGGTGCCGAGTCTCGTCTGCAGACTGCTTATACGGCAATAATACGGCTTCAAAAGCTAGACAGGTTAATAATTCTTAAAAAATATATATTCTTACGTGGTAGGTTCATCCAGGAATATGATCGGTGGGTTGTTGACCAGTTCCAGGGCTACTGACAGCCGCTTCGACTGCCCTCCAGAGAGGTGCTCCGACCGAGTGTCCCTGTGCTCCCACAGGCCGAGGGTCTGGAGGATCTCTTCAATCTGTCAAAATAGGTACATCAGAATATTAGTCGCCTCTTTTTTTATGCATAACGGGGTAGTATTTGACCTTCACTTCACCTGATGTTAAGTGACGATAAGGCAGAAGGTGGAAGCGCACTACACCCGGAATTCTCATCACTGAGGAACTGGCTATCTTACCTCTATCTGCCGGAACACAACAATTTTTCAAATTGTTCTTATGGCGCAGACTTAGGTAAGATGGTGGTAGCTAGCAAGGCGGACTTGAAATAAGCCCTATCACCAACCAAACCGAGTACAAATTGTACTCCCCCTGGGAATCGAACCCGGGACCTCTGCGTCTTACACGGGTGGGCGAACCACTAGACCGCTGAAAATTCTCGTTCGTTACAGCTGAAACTTTCGTGAAAAATGCCTCTAACAAGCTGAACATCCGCTTGAACAGATTGTCTTCGTATAAAAAAAACTGATCATAAATTAATTGTTTCTCTCTCTTATACTGCACTAATTTAAGAATTTGTTCTTCCTAAAACTTAAGTTATCATCAATAGTAATACTTTCATTCCTTAGATTTCGTCTTTGAAAAAACACTTTTTGATAATTCGATCAAAATGGGATACGCCCTCTTAAAAGCCATATTCTCGTATCAGTTAAATTTTAATAGTTACAGTTTATAGTAAACTTAGTATATTGTTCAGTAATATTCGATAATTGATATTAGCGAGCATGTGGTGCTATAATCGAGCCAGTTGCCATGTGTCCACAATTAATACCGCCATTATAAACAAGCTGCTGGCACCGGCATAATAGTCTTGTGCTATATTGAGTATTTAATTATAGTGCTGTTTATCATTTTATCTGTAGGACGCTGGTGTAATGAAAATAAAGAAAATGATTCTTGAATAGTATACCTAGGTACATGGTGGGAAAAAGACGGTTGTTGGAGGGAAAGTACTCTACGGCCGCCTACACACCGACAGATGCCTAGATTATGGGGGTACAATTTGTACTTTTCATAGGTTATTATAAAGTAGACTATTATCTGAAAGATCAAAAGGCCTGGAAATGCTACAGCAAAAAAAGTTTTATAGTTGTATGTGTTGTAACACATAACTTGCTAGTATAAGTAACTTTTTTTTGCCTAAAATCATGTGTATTGTATTTGGTAACGGTGTATTGAAATTGTAAACATCGTTACTTATTTCTGTTAAAGCTGATAAACTTCTTGCGCGGAAAGAATGGCTTTTGGTCAGTTAAAAAAGTCTAGAACAGGTAGTTGGAAAATATTGACGATTCAAAAGTGCTTAATTATTAAGTTTATTTGAATAAAGACACTTTGAGTTTGACTTTGAGATGAGTATGTAATGTAGATAATTGTAAGTACTAAAGCAACGCTAGGCAATAGAACATAATTTGTTCTTGTAAGCAATATTCTCAATATATTATGTGACCGAATAATATTCAGAGAACTGGTTGTTCAGTAAGCATTTGAGGTCGACCTTTTCTCCAATTTTCCGGGTATCTGAAAGCACTGAATATGCAAGTAATTCCAAAAGCTATGTAAATACATGGTTATAGGGAGCTTTACATGATAAATAAGGTTAAGTTATATACTGAACCTATAAATACATTTTTGTTTTGTTTGAAAAATCATTCTTGTAGGAAAATTAGAATAAAAGAACACTTTAAAAATTCTAAGCTCACTCCGCTATGCGTGGACTCCAATTTCATGAAATGTAAGTATTTAAAAACCTTTTACTGTTAACTGGGAACATTGTCCTGAAAAAGACGAATTATCGTTAAACTGGCTTTTGCACGTGACTTCACCTGCGAATGATCCGCGTGGAATTCTATTTCCCGTGAGAATTTTGATAATGATAAATACTTAATTTTGCAGCAAGTTTCAGCCCGGTCAGTCCAGTGGTTTGAGCCGTGCCACAGAATAAATAATAGTACTCCGTGTGACGATGAAACAGTCATTGTGTTACGGAATGAGGGATTTTCCAGGCAACGTTCCTTGAAAATATACTAGATGGCGCTGTCCAATTCCTGGCAGTTGAGTATATTATATGTAGTATGAATGAACGTGGTACAAATAGTCTAACCAAAGAGAAGCATCGTAAAAATACGTATATGATTTTGACAGTATCAACTGTGTTTTTTCTTTATAATCGTATTGCGGCGACAAAACTTATGTTGAAGATAATATTAATGTAATATGGTTAGCTTAGCGTAGTGTATACAGTTGTACTTGCCTTTGAATGACCGTTTTTTTAGGGTTCCGTAGTAAAACAAGGAAATAACTTATACGATGATTACCCATAAGATCGTTCAGTCTATCCGTCCGTCCGTACGTCAGTCCCTGTCTGTCTTTATTTTATTTTATTGGATAAGGGAAAATACAGCTCAATAAACCTAATAAGTACGTATTAATGAACAGTACCTACCTATAAAACTTCGTACAGATGAGGCGTAGTCCGCGCGCGATGCGGTCTTTTGACGGATATTGACCACCTAACTCAAAGCGATAGCCATAGCCATAACAATTGCTAGAGCATTGCTTTGGCTATACGCTATGGCTATCGCTTTGAGTTCGGTGGTCAAAATGCCGCATCGCGCGGCGAATTCGCCTCAATCTGTCCGAAACATTCTGAGTTGGATCAGAGACAGAGACTACGGACGGAACCTTATTCTCTATACGTGGCTCGACATGCAGTTAGCCGGTTTTTTCCGGTTCGGTGCACTCATAGACATAGAAAAATTTTCGCTGCGCTTAATTTCTATGGTTGCGCTTCTTCAACTCCTTCCGTCGCAGAATGTCCCTTTCGCTAAATGTCCCTTTCGCAAAACGTTCCTTTCGCAAAACTTCCCTTTCGAAAAACGCCCCTTTCGCAAAATGTCCCTTTTGCAGAATGTCCCCCTGCCTAGCCTACCTAGCATGACCATCGAAACACGATATGATATAGTGATTTATCGCGTTTAGCTGTCAAAAGACAATGGATTTTGACAGTTGGGTGTCGATATAACGCTATATTACGCGATATATATCGTGTTTCGTCGGTCATGCTAGGGGGGCTGGTACTTAATAAAAAAATATCACATCAAAAAGTTGTCTTTTATGCGATTTTCAGAGGGGTACAAGGGGGACATTCTGCGAAAGGGACATTGCGACGGAGCCTCCTTCCTGCATGTACGCGACGGTCAGGCATAGCTTGTCAAGCATGTAAATTTTTTGGCAGTTTAATCAAATTTTGATCGTCTAGGGGCGATACTTGATGGCTTGACATCAAGCACGTAGGTATCACGTGATTACTGTGGCCTAGATTCCGGCAAACATCTTGACGCTCTTCGACGGAACGGAGTGGCGATGAGTTCGCGCATGTGCACTTACGAACGGCCCATAGCGCGCGCGCGCCTACCGCCCGCGTACCTCACCGCTACGCATACCCAAAATACGTGTTCTGCGCAACCCTTACCCGATTTCAAGATGTTTGCCGGCTACTGTATCAAAGGTAGGCCACGCCCCCAAATAGTAGTGGTGGTGGTAATTACGTGTACATGCTAAAACCATGCTTGACCGTTTAAGGGGTACATTATGGCGCTGCTGGAGTCCAAGAACCGTAGTCTTGATTCATTGGTCGACGGTTATCGGAGTCCAAGAAAGTTACAAGGTCTTCACGCATAGTAATAATACATAGATACCTCAAAGCAAAATATAGGTACTAGTGAAATAGTATTATAATAAATAATATTAATCATTTTCAATATTCACAACACTATTACATAAAGATTACAATGAAACCAAATTGTCAAAATCATATGTTTTTACGATGGTACTCTTTATTACTATAGATAGCACATTCATACATAGAGGAAATAATCACTACGTTTTACATTTATATACCATAGTATCAAGTAAGGTTGTTGGGAATTGGACAGCGCCATCTAGTAAATTTTTGAGGAACGTTGCCTGGAAAGTCTCTCATTGGAGGTTGAGCACTACACTAGGTACTCAAACAAACCTCTTGTGTATAACGCCTTTATTGGCATTTCGTATTTAAGGTAACTCGATCAAAAGGGAATGTTACTCATGCATACAAAAAAATAATACTCATCTTCAATTTCTCAATTCAAAAGCCAACCGTCAATCACGACATATTTTTTGTAAGTACAAAACTTCAGTTTCGGAGTAGGCATACTTCAACGCTTTATAACTATGATTAGCAAGTCTGAATTGAAAACAAGCTCTTGTGCTCTAGATTCGTTTGAAAATGTGTTTATACAGGGTCATTTTTTTAACACCATCCAAATTTATATATTATAATCTTTGAAAAAAAATATGAAACACGTGTTTTTTCTTTTAATATCGCCCAGTACTAAAATATTAAGTTAAGGCTATACAAAGTTATCCAAAATAAAACTACATTTGCTGACACAATACACCGTGCGTAGCAGATGATTACGCGCGTGATTTTCTCTCTCATGTTCCGCACGTCTGCGAGAACGAGACAGTCGGGTTGTTCGTCAGTTGCCGTACAGCTCTCGGCACCACCGCCCCGCGAACCTCTCCTTGTTGCCTCTCATTCAAAACATGTAGGACGATAGTATTTGACTAGTAACCATGCTGTTGTCATAATTCACTCGGACAAAATATTTTTTTGCAAAAAATTACCTACGTATTTTTTTTTTCAAAATTGAAGAGTTTTAATGATACCTAATGCCTAGAAAAAATTTGGATGGTGTTAAAAAAATGACCCTGTATGTATTGAAGTAGTATAAAGTTAGGCACGAGTGAATATCGTGTTATCAATTTGCATATGAAAGTGGCAAAGGACAAAGTGAACAGCAACTGAGCGAAACTTAATTTCAAATTGAATACTTACTACGATGTTTGTTTGGTTACGTTTACTCATTTACTAAAATGCTATTATTGTCTGTTGAAATAAAGTACCTTATGCCTAGATAGAAATCGATCACGCGTTTGGGTCACTTTTGGGCGTTATGCGTTCGTGTTTCAAATGCTGTATCGGCGTGTCAGTATGTGTTGTAGGTGGACACACCCTGACACACCCTGGACACTCCATACAACCGCGCCATCTCAGACCAAATAAAAAAGTAAAGACGGAGTCTTCCGACAAAGCGGTGAGGCCAGTAAAACTAAGCCTTGGCTGTGTACATACACAGTTTACGCACACACATGTAACGAAACTACGCCTTGGCTTTCGTTCGTCATTGGCCGTTCCATATCGAACCCTGCCGCCCGGCCCCCGCCCGCCCCCTAGTACGCACACATGTACCATCAAAAACTGGCCTCACTTCGTTGTTCGCAACCACTGCGCAACGCTCCATCTTCCTCAGATCATTTTATGTTGAAAATAAATACTAAAAAAGAAACAGCGTTCATTGCTATCTTACATACAACTCTTACCGATCACTTTACTACTCTTTTAGTTCTGACTAAATCTAAAAAAGGGCACAAACTGGTAAAAGCTAAAACTACCGTAGATTTAGAAAATGCTTGTAAATATTTTCAGAAGCAAAATATAAAAGAATTACTCTTTTGTGATGACCCAGATATTTTAATTGAAAATCTTTTAAAGAAAATCACTGAAAGTTTAGAAAAAAATACTAATACTATAAAAATTCCTAAAAGCAAACGTGTAATCAAACCCTGGATGACTCCTGGTTTGTTAAAATGTATTAAAAACCGTAACAAACTTCAAAAACAATCATATTCTGACCCTTGTAATAAAATAAAACGAATCACATTTAAACGATATAGAAATTTTTGTAATAATTTGATAAAAAAGATAAAAAGAAAGTATGAACGACAATTGCTTACTAATTCAATAAATAATAATAAATTGCTCTGGAAAAATATAAAACAAATTACTTATACTAATAAAAATAATAAACCTAATCAAGAACTTTCTCAAATTGGGACTACACCTATTGATTCGGCAAACAAAATTAACGAATATTTTGCCAGTATAGGCAGAGATTTAGCAGAGAGTATTCATTCAAGTACTTTTCAAAATGACTTTGATAGTAACCTTAATAAGATTCCTGACCAATGTCAATCTATGGCCCTTCTAGATACTGATCCTGGAGAAATCAATTCAATATTAATGAATCTAAAGTCTGATAGTGCACCAGGCTGGGACAATATTTCAACCAGTTACCTAAAACTTATAAGACATGAAATTATCCCTGTACTGACTCACTTTTTTAATCTATGCTTTAAAACAGGATCTTTCCCCACATTGTTAAAACAATCAATTATTACACCTGTGCACAAGGGTGGTGACAAAAATGACGTGAACAACTATCGTCCTATTTCTGTTTTACCAGTTGTATCAAAAATCTTGGAAAAGTTACTCAACACAAGATTAATAAATTACTTAACTACTTTTAATATACTATCATCAAACCAATTTGGCTTCAGAAAAGGAATATCGACTGAAGACGCAGTTACATCTTTAAGTTCCCTTATATCTGATCAGCTTGATAAAGGAAACAAATGCTTATCTATTTTTATTGACCTAAAAAAAGCTTTTGACACAGTTTCGGTACCCATCCTTGTGCACAAATTGGAAAAAATTGGAGTCAGGGGTACCACACTATCGATTTTTCAAGACTATTTGAGTAACAGAAAGCAGAAGGTTAAACTTGATCATCACACTAGTGACTATGTTGATGTGCACTACGGCGTACCTCAAGGTAGTGTACTCGGCCCTACACTGTTCTTGGTGTACATAAACGAATTATGCACTATGGACTTGTTAAACGCTAAAATTTTCACTTATGCGGATGATACAGCCATTGTCTTTTACGGACCAAGTTGGAATGACGTTAAATTGTATACCGAAAGTGGTATGGTTTTGGTGTCGAAATGGCTTAAACAAAACTTGCTCACACTAAATACTTCTAAAACGAATTATATCTGTTTTAGTATAAGAAATAATTCACAACCGGAAGAAACTTTTAATGTCAAAATACATTATTGTAAAGACGTAACAAATAATGCATGTATGTGCCCGTCCATAAATCGCGTGAATCAAATAAAATATTTAGGTATTGTAATTGATCATAAATTATCTTGGTATCCACAAATTGAATTGATATCTTCTAGAATTAGGAAATTTATTTGGTTGTTTAAAACATTAAGATATGTAGTTCCATCGCACACAAGCTCTAGAAATATACTAAATGAAATATATATTGCACTAGTACAATCAATAATAACCTACTGCATACCTGTTTGGGGTGGAGCTTATAAAACACGTTTTATTAAAGTTGAAAGAGCCCAGCGAGCATTAATAAAAGTTATGTATTTCAAAAAACGGCGTTTTTCCACTGAGGGACTTTATGAAATTAGTAACTTAATGTCTATTCGTAAACTTTATATTGTCTATACAATAACAAAAAGACATAAAACTATAATATATGATCCGAACATAGAGAAAAGAAGAAGAAAAGATGTTGTCATAAAGATGCCTACTACTAAAACTGTTTTTGCTAAAATACAATACGGTGCAAGATCAGCTCGTCTATATAATGAGGTAAATAAAAAAATAAATATTTACAATAAAACATATAATGACTGTAAATTTAATTTAATAACTTGGATCAAAAATCTTAATTATGATGAGATTGAATTATTATTGGAATAAATAGAGAAAGAAACACACGCGCACACACACACACACACACACACACACACACACACACACACACACACACACACACACACAGACACACACACACACACACACACACACACACTGTAACGGTTCAAAACTGAACATGCTATTTTATCTCAAATATTTTTCGAATTTTGTTTCATATTGAGCATAATATTATTTAACTATCGAACAAGTTATTATAATAAAGAGTAGTTCAGGTTTTGAGTTAGCAATAATGTAGGAAGTTCTTTTAATCTTTCACGGCGCTAAAATTCAAATATTAGTCTTTGTGTAGGTAACGACGCTAATAGGCTTAAAATTTATTTATATTTATTATTGTTTATTTATCAAATTTTATTAGAGCCTCTCGAATATCATTATAATAATTTATTTTAGAAGATTACTTAAAAAAGAATTGAATTCGGTGTTAATTATTTCTGTAAGTTGTCAGTAGTGTCACACCACGTGATGTGTTTTAGCTAAAGAACGAAATTAAATATAGTAGGTCGTTCCAGTGGATCGATCGATGAGAAATCGATTGCCAGATGGTAACTGAGGGTCGCAAGGCAAGTCCCATATCCTTTGACATTAGATAGATTTGGGGGATAAATGCAAGTTTAGTTGGCTTGGAGAATTTTGTAGTGGATCTAGTACATTTTGTTAATCGTAGGCGGTATTTGCTTAAATTAGGGTACTTTGTCATACCATGCCTTTGCGTCATGACACAGTTAAATTGGAGATTTGAAATTAAAATGGAAGCTTCATTTGATCTTATAATATGGTTTGATGTTCAGAGATAACACAGAGAGAAAGAAAAGAAATGAAACTATGTTTTATTCTGGGCGGAGTTTAGTTGACAGTTTAGTGGTAAATTGAAAACTCGAATTGTGAAATAAAAGGGAGATAATTAATTAATAGAAATATTGTAAGGATGAATCTAGAAATATTATTAAAAAAAAACATAAACAATCGTTATTGAAGGTGTAATAAGAAAGTATTTCATGGGAAAATGTGAATGGAGCCTAATAAAGTTTGTCTTGTCGTTGGGTGTTGTACGAAGAAAGATTGATATGAAGTTTCTTCGAAAGCGAGATTTTATGCTGCAGGTTTATAACTCAAATGAGGGTAGGCATTTAAAAAAAATGTAAAAGTAGTCGGATGGGTGTTGCCAGTTAGGGTTTTTAAAGTACCAACATTGTGATGCTAAATTGATCGGAAATTTTAGGTTTAATTGGACCGAATACTTAATGGAAAATGTTGTAATACGTATTTTAGCAAATTGATTCTAGAGGTTATGATATTTTGGGGAAGGCGAGATAAAAAGATTGAAAAAGGTTGGATTCAAATTGTAGCATATGGGAGGTTCAATTTGTTGTGAATATAAAATTCGTATTAATCAGAGTTCTATGATTATAGTACAATAATTTCATATGATTCTGGATAAATATGCTGAATATTATTCAAAGTTGTTAGTTTTGTTAGAAATGATGTAAGGGGGAAAACTTGTTGATTTATTTATGATTGAAACGTTGTTTCATACAATTGTATGAATTACTTAAATCAAATGTAGCTGAAATGTCAGTATAGAGAAATATTTAGGTAACAGATTAATTTTAATTTGGTTACAAATTGAGTGGCATTGTGCGTTTGAGTATAGAGAATCTTGAACATAGGAGGTTATTGGTTAGTTGAATTGTACGTTGAAATTATTGATTAGTATAGGGGTTCATTTTGTAAGATTAGTAACTTAAATATTATATTTATAAGTTGAGTAAGACAAAACTGAATTCTCCCCATTTTTGAAGGAGAAGGGAAAATTTTAGGAATAATTTATGTAAAGTAGGGAAATGAAGGTAGAAAAAAAAGATGCTTAGATCGTGTGGGGTGAGTTTCCTGCAGAGAGTGAATGATTCTGGGGGATTATAAAAGGCGAAGTTGGGGGGAAATCGCTCTCTTTACTTTCTCCGACCTCAGCGAAGCATCAAGTGGAACTCAGAAGAAGCCGTCGATACCCTCTCTGTAAGAAACATCAATCAAGTAGTATTTCTATAACGCAAGAAAACAGCAAGAAGTCAGGAAGATAAGTGTGTATTTGAGGTTTTGACGTATAGGTCCGCAACCGGGTGCGAGTCTTTTGCATATACGCTTTAATTAGGGCTTATATGGTATAAGTAAGCTTGAAATTAAAGTAGGTAGATTTTGTTTGTGAATTTTCATAAAGTAAAGTAAATTTCCCAATAAATCTAAGAATTTTTAGGTTCAAAATTGATTGAAATTTATATAAGCAGTTGGGGAACAAGAAGGGGGGCTCGTTCGTGAAAAAGTACCTTTGATTTGGTGTCTCTAAGGGGCAATCGGTCAATCCTCAAAGGGGTAGGTAATATAGCATTGCTCTGTGGCGTGCAATGCGGGTTCTGTTAAAAGATACCTAGTTCAGTCACTTAATGTCACCAAGTTAGCCAACTCGTTTAGGAGCCAACGGTCCGAACGGCGCGTAGGAGTGATCCTCGCCTAATCGTGGAGGATATGACTTGGTGGTATTAATCCTCTTCTGTCAGGACTCAGCGCTGTCCCGTCCCACCAGCGCTGAGCACGTCCAAGCTTTAGGGAGATTAGGCGAGTCATGCTTGCTCACGCTTTACAGGAACGGGGCGCCGGTGATGAGGGTAAGCATCACAAATATTGCATAGGAAATCGACATTTAGTCTTTTGTAGGCAGGTAAACTCATTAGGTTTATAAATTCATTGTTAGGCGCGTAGGAACGGTAGTTTAGGGTTGCATCTCAAGACGGGAGGGAAACTTGGATGCTGGTAAAAGATTGGACGTTCTCAAGAAGGCCGAGCGGTCAGCAAGGTAACAGCAGTAACGTTAGATAAGCTAGGAACTCTTATATAGACGCAGGAGAGGTAGGTCACTTCGTAATGTATCAGACTTAGGTAGGCCGCAAATAGGTTGGTGTACGACAAAACGGCTGTCGAAGCGAAACATAGGCAGGTGGTGTCGAGAATGGTATCAACAAGATGGCTGTCGCAGGTCATTCAGTGGTACATAGGACTTTGACTAGGATGTGATGAGGTAGGATGATTCAGGAACGGAATCTAGGAAGCGCAGAAGTGTTAAATATAGTGAACGAAAGGTTATGTGAAACTACTGGGTAGGATCCGAAGGGAAAGTATCAATTTACCATAGTAGGCGCCTTAACAGAAATCTATTAAGGCTATGACTCAGTGTTGTGAATAATTACTACGATGTGCTCAATTGAGTAGACTTTGCAAGCTTCAGTAAGTACCTACAGTTTGATTTACTATTGATCAAAGCTAGACAAATTCTTCTGTTAATATTGGATAATGATTTAATAGTGAAGGTAGATTCATAAATAATGAATAGTTATTCATCCTTGAATTGGATTGGTTAAATTGAGTCTGGTTTTCGAATGGTCGATTACAGTTGAGATAATCTGTTTTGGTGATTTTGGGAGGAGTGCTAAAACGAGATCTGGGCGTATGGAATAATCCCGTGTACCATTAGACTAATGTTGAATCACAGTTTATGGAACACTAGATCATAGTTTGAGTAAACCTTTCAAATTAACAGAATGAAGGTTATGTCTAACAGTGAGATAATACTTTGAAAAGTATCTACCTACTATGAAAATATTATATTATTTAGTGAATACATTAAATTCACAAATAATAAGTTCAACATATTATCTGAGTTCAAATATTTCAACTAGGTTCAACCAACTCAATTTGAGGATGAAAGAAATAGAATTTTATTGAAATCAGATATTGCCTAGTCTACTCAACATTTAAATGAAATATCGCCTGAAGTCAATTCGGTTTATGGTTGTATATTTATAATCTAGCCGAGATTAAAGTATGAAGAATCCGTCATAGAACTTTATTACCTTGTTTAGAATTGTCTTTCCTTCAGAATTTGAGAACTATCAGTGTCCCAAGTAAATGGATAGTAATGTTGTGTCCTTTTGTTATAATGTTAAACAGTCTTACTAGAATTATTTATTAAAGAAAAAAAAATTGTAATCTAACCATCACAATTGAAGGAGAATCCTTCATTGTGAAAACTGATAGTTCGCTTGGGAGCATTTTGCTCCGTCCTCTTTTGTTGAAACAGACTGACAAGACCAAATACCTTAATATAATAATACTTACTAAGTAAATTTGTCATGAAAAAAATATGGTTGGGCCAGAAGAGAGTTGCCCACGTCCGGTGTCGAAACTCATTGTACAAAGCGGGGAGGGGCTTGTACCTTAGCTGGCAAAAACACAATTGCATATTCATTACTTGTACAATAACTTTAGAAAGTAAAAGAATTCTTATTTAATAGCGCTGAAAATTTTATTATACTTTGATCTCAGGCGACTAAAACTTCTTAACTTACCTGAAATAATCTCTCTTATTTTAATGAACTAAGTTGACAATAGATAATTTACATTATTTGGAATAACGTCATACATGGCATATAATTTGACACTTGGCAGCGGAAGAGAATTGCTCAAATTTAACTTTTCTCTATAACCCGACTTACCTCTTTTTACCTTGCAGTCTATTATGGTTGAACATACCCTCTTTTACCTTATAACAATACTCCATTTAACTCATAAATTCACTTTGATCATTTCCTATCAACGTAGGTTTATTTCGCTCATACTTACTTCATCTACGGAACGTAATTGGGAACGCTTTCCTCTCTATTTATAGTATTCCCATTTTTTTGACACTAAAGAACTATGGGATTTCCCTTGGTAGTATGACAAATATTAAGAATTAATATGAAAGTAAAGTAAACTCACTTAAGAAAAATACAGACTTAATTTCTATTTCTCTGGTTATATCAATAGAGCAATATCTTTCATTTAGTGGTATTTTCTTTTAGAAATAAATGTAATAGCAGGAATAATTAAGACCTAGTAATGAAAGCGAATACTTCTATTGGAAAATGAAAATCAATACTAATCACACTTTTAAAAGAATTTGGGTTCACTAATTATCACATCCAGGGTTCCTTCATTAGACTTTCACAGGCCCTTTTAGATCACACAAAGCTTGTTAGTAAGGTTCTTTGTAGGTTAGTTAAGGTTGGATAAAGTAAACTTAGTAAATTGTATTTTGGAGGTTATTTATTCCAGTAAAATTAGGTTCAATAGTTTAGTTATAATCAACGGTAAGTAGTAAGCGGATTTTGATTGTCCTCCTGTCCTGTAGGTTATTAGGTTTCCACTTAGGTTTTAGTCTCTTGCATAGGCCGTGATCATCTAGACCCATTGTAGTTAGGTCGTCGGTTACATTTTCGTTGATGTCGTGACCAGGATTTCATATTATTATTGCGAATCTTCAGGTTTTGTGTGGTTTGGGAGTGAGTGACTGTTAACAAGTGAGATTGTGACAGTCACATTTTGTTGCGGTGAAGTGGGTATAAAGGTTTGATATGTTGAAACACTGATTTTCTTTTCCAATGGTTGTTAAGTTATCATTCTGGTACGAGTTATGGCATTTAACTTGTCACTTTGGCTGGTCCTTGAAACTTTCGTTTTGCGAATCATTTGTAAGATCTTAGTTAAATATCTCTGAAAACAAATATACAAATAACCACTGTTTTAGGACAAATCTTGTAAAATATTTTCGATACATTTAATGTTTTCATTGTCATTATAGTGCTGCTAAGACTATCGACGTCTCGGATACTTTATCGATATTTACGTAAATTATCGACACTTAGGTTAACTGTATTGCATTTGGTTCTATAGTCATTTTACACACTACGTTTGGTTACAATGATACAATTATGCAGTTAAATTATTACTTGTTCATACAGTATAGTCTCGTTTAAGGTAAATTGCGTAGTTAAGCAAATCGTATCGCGATAGTTTTTTTTATTGATATACACTATCGATAATCGATATAATTATTTTCCCAGTTCCGGTTTATCTACTCAAGTCAAATTTATTTTATTCTGTTCAAAGGTCCGCATCAAGGTCCGACCGAATCCACTTTTCGGCCATGGACCGAGACCGATTTAAAAATTGAATTCTGACTTGGATTTTATTCACTGATATGATTAAGTTAGAAAAAAAAGGACATTTTTATAGGTAACCACATATACGATTTTAAATGTATAACTAAGGACAACGAGTGCCTGGCGGTTTTTTATCAATCATATGTCAATACGCATTAATATTGTCGTGCGGTGTCAAAGAGATTTGACAAAATAATAGCATAAGTCACTTTGGGGATCAATACTTCCCAACGATTGACCTTGAGGGAGAGTAAAATAAGAAACTTCAACGTTATTTTTAAAGACACGTTATAAAAAAAAAAAAAAAACTTTTGTTCTTCTTTTGTTTATACCTAAGAAATAAAGCAGATCATAGGATATGTACGATTATAAAATTCTAGTCTTGTTAATTTGATGATTGCGAAGTAGGATGACGGTGATAGGTGGACTGTCAATTGAATTTACGGCTATAGCGAAATCATAAGTGCTTTGTTGTGTCAAAGCTATGATTCTTAAAGAAAAAAAAAATGTATGGTCACACGTGTGCACTCTTTTATTTATTTTTTATCATTCGTAAAATCGAATTAATTGTTCAAAATTGTGGTTGATAGGACACGAGATTTGTAGTAATTTTATTAAATGTATACGCACGTGTGCGTAACATTGTCTGTGTAACTTTTAGTAATAGCGTGTTGTTACGTAAATGGCTGAATGTGAATAAGGTCAGGAACGCGGCCAAAGAAATTACATGTTATCGATTTCCGAACGAAACGTCAACTTGACAGATTCCTACTCCTTGATTTTAATGACATATATAATAAGTTTTTGTTTATGCCAATAAGGTTAAATTATATTTTGTAAGATTTCAGCGTTAGTTAACAGTGAAAATGATAAGAAGGGTGTTAAAGGGGAGCGATGAGAAAACGAGTAATCCTTTGTTTGTGTTGTTTCGTTAATCGGTGGTTTTTTTTTTAACAAAAATACTTTGCTATTGTTGAATAATTTCATACTAGCGATTCAGATTGTAGTTTTGAGTGGCAAAGTGCATTGGAATTTTTACATTGAACTAATGAAGAGATACATAATTGTGTTCTCCAGTTGAGGTCAATGGTTGTTAGCTCTTTATTCGGTGAGTAAAATTTCAGTTTCAGTCATTTTAGTTAACTAGAATAACATGTAAATACCATTGCAAAGAGAAGGATTCAATTGCGTGTTTACAATTTGATTGTGTGTTAGGAAATTGATAATGGCAAGCTTGATATGAGATTAGGGGATAGTGATTGTTACTTTATTAATAATTGTACGATAAAAGGGACATAAGGGTAATGGTGGCATATGCCAATGGAAAATTAACTATGGAAGTAGACATGCAGAAAGTTTTGTCCATAATTACTTTATAGGTATACGATAAACGATTAACTCTAATCATTTAAGAAGGATTGACGTTTTGTCATTGGCAGGTTGAGAGATGAATTCTGTCGTTGCCTTTATCACGTTTGTGGTTAACTTAATATTATACGATTGATGCGTTAGATAATAGGAACGGCAGTAACGTTTAGTAATACTGAAGTCGTGGATGAATTCAGGGTGAGTGAGTGTTGTAAGATAATTCTAGATTCAACTTACAAAGTTACAAAAAATATTAGCGTATAATGTATTAAATAGTTTTAGAGTTTGTGTGTTATCGCTAATTTCTGAATAGTAATAGTGAAGATAGAGGGATATTAGCAGCATAAAATGATGGGGTCGTGAAATATTTTAATAAGCTTTTAAATTGAAACTAGAAAACTTAGTATGTGGTGATTAGATTTTAGTTTAACTTAGTAACCTACCTTTGAGATTGTGCTATTGAAGGGATCATGATCGTTTAAGATTTGAGTTAGTCATTTATAGATTATCATTTTGAAATATTTATCCGAGGTGAATTAATTTTGTAACTAATCGTCGAGACTTTCGAAAATAATCTAACTGGGGGTCGTTGTAGAACTAGTTACTAAGACGTTTTAGTTGTGGAAACAACGTTGAGGAAGTTGGCTAGGGAGGTATAATGTGTTGGGATTTAATGATAAAAGGAAAGTTTAAAATATTTAAATCATGTAGAATAGTAATGGTAGCAAAGAATGTGATTGACGTTTTTCTGAGAATTAGATATTTAATTCGAAATGATTAGTTTCAACATTTACATTAGTCGAATATTAGGGAGCGTGGTTTTGTGGAATCCAAAGCGGTGGATTTTTAAAAACCAAATTAGTACGGGTACTATATTTTAATTATTTGAAGATCTGACCTTACAACAAAAAAAAAAAACAAGGAGAGTTTCAAAAGCTATTGTAGAGATTAAATATCAAAATGGGAAAACCATCTCGTGTTCGACGAGTGCCCAAACGATATGAGCCAGATGACGAATTAGGAAACATAGAAGAAATCAATAGTGACTCTAATCGGCCTGTTCAACCGGAAGAGGTGGAAGTTAGAGATTCTAGAGTGCTTGATGAACCCCATCCGATAGTTAGAACTATAAGGCGACCGAAGTCGACACGTTCACGGAAATTGGTGACCATACAGCGTATGTTGAGTCGTACCATAGGGGTGCTTACTAGAAGAGTAAATGTTCTGAGTGGGGAAGTTAAGAAAACGCAGCGAACTATCCAGGAAACTACCGGAGGGGAAAAGGAATCGCCAATAGTTGAGGTAACGTCATTGAATAATGAAGGAATGGATTGTGATGAGGTGCGTGGGAATGTAATTAAAGAAACTAGTCCGGGCGCAGATATTCATAAGTACGTGATGTGTAATGTCAAGAACATAAACTTAGATAGACCAAAATTCGGAGAATCGTCGATTCATCCGGTTGATTTTATAGAAGATTTAGAGACCTATTTGAAGAAGTTAGGAACATCGGGCAATGAACTAGATTTAATACGAGAATGTTTAACTGGAAGTGTAAAGGATTGGTCCCGGATCTATAAGGGGAGATGGACAGGTTTAGCTGACTTTAAAGTAGATTTTCTGAAAGCATATTGGGGAGAAAATGAACAAAACGAATTGAGAAGGAAAAAAGTACATGGAGTTTGGAATAGAGCAGAGACTCCCACCATGGTGGAGCATTTTTTGAAGTTGACAGGTAGAGCTCAAATGTTAAGCTATAAAATTCCGGAAAAACAATTGATTGGCGATATTATACGTCATTACCCAAAATTCATCCAACAAGTATTTGTGACAAATAAAATAGAAACCATAATAGAAGCGGCCGAATTTCTAAGGAGTATGGACAATATCCAGAAGCAGGAAGTACCGGGCACATCTACGTCTAAGAATTTTAAAGAATGGGAGAAGAAGAAAAGGGGATACCAACAGAATTATAGGCAGTGGCAGAGACCGAAGGAGGCTGAAGTACAAGCAATTAATTTAAATGATAATTCAAATGTAGTAGATAGTGAAATGTTAAACTAGTGGAAGTTGAGTCTTTAGTCCTCGGATCAGCTTCAGCCACAGGAGACCCAAATTATAATATGATGGTTAGGATGAATTGGTGTCCAGGTGAATCTTTAGGAAGAAATAAAACCGGTGTTAGGATACCAATAGGTTTAGATCTTAAGGATAATTATACTAGAATAGGGTTAGGGTATAGCGAAATAGAGGGGATAGTTCAAGATATTCCTAGCCAAATAGTAGAGTTGTTAAAGTTAAAGGTAGAATAACTTTTGATCGACTCTAATAATGAACTAAATGCGGTTTTTGATGAAGAATCCACGAATAAAACAGATACACAGGTATTCAAATCAGAATTATTAGTACAGATTTTTGACGAAAATATTGTAGCTTTATTGGATACAGGTAGTGATATAACATGTATTTCGGAGGAGTTTTGGAATAGTTTAGTAGAAAGACGACCATCGATACCCGTTATGCCTATTAAATCATTTCTAATTAAAACTGCTGTAGGACAAAAGAGTGTAGAGATAAAGAAAATTGCTTTAGTTACCTTGGGAATCGGACCTTTTGAGCGAGATATAACTGTTTTGATTGTACCGGGTCTTAGTGCTAATTTGATATTGGGTTTTGATTGGATGAAAGAGAATCAAGCGTCGATAAAACTTAATAGAGAAGAAGAAGGGGTTGAAATAATTATAGGAGAGGAAAAGAGGTTGTTTAAATTCTTTAAGGGGAATACTGTTCTTAGTAATTGTAAATCACCAACAGATTTTGATGTGAGCATGTTAGATGAAGAGAATGTGGATGAGAATATTAGGGGTATGTTACAAAAGTCAAAATTAGATAAAGATAAACAGAAAGCTTTAGAGGAAGTTCTAATGAAGCATAGGAGTTTATTTACCTCTAGATTAGGTAGAGCAAATTGCTATGAACATGTTATTGCCATGGAGCCGCATACTCCCGTAGTAAAGAGAACGTATCCAATACCGTATGCGTATAGGGATAAGGTAGAGGCTAAATTAATGGAGATGGAAGAGCAAGGGATCATTAGTCGCTCAATCACGCCGTATTGTAGCCCATTAACTTTTACGTTAAAAAGAGACGGGTCGATCCGTGTATTATTAGATGCTAGAGAGATAAATAAATATATGATAGCTGAGACCGAAAAGCCGCCATTACAGTTAGACGTTCTAAACTCTTTTCATGGGGCAAAGTTCATTAGTATTGTAGACCTGAAAAATGCATATTACCAAGTCCCTCTAACGGAAGCTAGTAAAAAGTATACGGGGTTTTCATTTAACGGAAAATCCTATGTTTATAATGTTCTACCTCAGGGGTTGAAGACATCAGTCGGTTCATTTTCGCGCGGACTTGATATTATACTAGGTCACGAGGTTAGAGATTTCTGTATAAACTATCTTGACGATTTAGCGATCATAACTACGGGAACACTATCTCAGCATTTAGAACACATAGATATAGTATTAGGGAAATTATCACAGGCAGGGTTAACTTGTAATCTAGAAAAGTGTGAATTTTTGAGTACTGAAGTAAAGATGCTAGGCTATATTATTTCAACTGACGGAATTCGTACAGATCCCGAAAAAGTTAGGGCAATTCAATTATTTCCTACACCAAAAAAAGTTGAAACAGGTGAGGGCATTTTTAGGACTTTGTAATTTTTATCGCAAATTTATACCTAATTATAGTTTTCATACGGGACCTTTATGTGAACTTCTAAAAAAGGAAAAGAAATGGAAATGGGGAGAATCGGAGCAGGAAGCCTTTGATAAAATAAAGTCACTCTTTATTAACACTGTCGAATTGAATCATCCAGATTTTACTAAGCCGTATTATTTACAGACAGATAGTTCGGGAATAGGGCTAGCGGGGTTTTTGTATCAAAAGGATAATCAAGGGGAGATAAAAATTTTAGGGTTTCATAGTAAATTACTAAGAGGAGCACAACTAAATTGGACAGTTACTGAACAAGAACTCTATTCGATAATTTGTTATTTGGAAAAATTTTAGACTTATTTAAGAGGGGCTAAAGTAATAATACGAACGGACCATAAAGCATTAACATTTGTAAAGAATAGTAAATTATACAATGCGCGAGTAACTAGATGGATAAATTATTTAGAACAGTTTCAATATGTAGTTCAACATGTAAAAGGTAGAGATAATGTAGTAGCTGATGTGTTATCAAGATATCAACCAGAAGGGGATTTATTACAGGAGGATAAAACTAATTCGCCTAGAATATTTTACACTGAGAGAGGAATTAATAAAGAGTTACTTGAAAAATTAAAGGATTTAGCTAGACTACAACGGGAAGATGTGGAGATAGGAGAAATAATTAGAATTTTAATCAGTGGGGTTGGAATAAATGGTAGAGTAAGTCAAATTTCTAAAAGGTGTGTATTAGGTGATGGAATATTATATTATTTACCTGGCGAGGGAAGTAGAAAGGTGTTATTCTTACCGGAATCAATTAGAGAGGAAGTTATTTGGCAGGTACATTTCGAAATGGGACATCAAGGGGCTTACAAAATCATTAAGTACATTAAGGATAGATTTTTTTGGAAAGGATTAACTAAATAGGTCAAACGTCTATTAAAGGGGTGTCACGATTGTCAAATGACTAAGAGCGATACAGCTAAGTATGTAGGTCCTTGTCGCTCAATCATAACTGAGAATGTAGGAGATATCGTTATGGCAGATTTGTATGGTCCACTTCCGTCGGGGAAGTTCGGTATGAATTATATTTTGGTTGTGCAAGACTCCTTTAGTAAGTTTGTGAAATTTTATGATCTTAGAAAAGCAACTGCAATTTCGGTACTAGCTAAGGTGAGAAAATTCTTTCGCATAATCAAACCCAGAGCTATAATGACGGATAATGGGTCGCAATTTGCTAGTAGGATGTGGAAGGAAGTTATAAAAGAAGAAGGGGTGAGAGTTATTTATACCACAGTTAGAAATCCTAGGCCTAATACTACGGAAAGAGTAAATAAGGAGTTAGGACGATTATTCCGAACTTATTGTAGGACAAATCATAAAGGTTGGGTTGATATATTGCCCAAATTAGAAGTTCTATATAATAACACTTACCATGAAAGTACGGGTTTTACTCCTTGTGAGATTTTATATAGTGAACCTACGAGACTATCTTTTGATGACAATTTGCCGAATGGTGTGTATCTCTACCTGTAGACGAAGTTAGGGAGAAAGCTCGTGAGAATTTAAGGAAGGCAGGGAAATTACGACAGAACAAATTTAATGAGAAATATCGTATCATCTTAATATATAAAATCGTAAACTGAATGACTGACTGACTGACTGACTGACTGACTGATCTATCAACGCACAGCCCAAACCGCTGGACCTAGAGACTTGAAATTTTGCACACAGATACCTCATACAGAGTAGGCATCCACTAAGGAAGGATTTTTGAAAATTCCATCCCTAAGGGGGTGAAATAAGGGATGAAAGTTTGTATGAAAGTCCCTCAGTTTTGAAGCTAGGATTTTCAAATTTTGTGTTTACGCTGAAAATTGAAAATTAATAAATACGGGTCCCAGCGTTTTTCAAAATTCTATCCCCGAAGGGGTGAAAAGGGGTATGAAGTTGTGTATAGAAAAAATCCTTCATTTTCGTAGTAAAAATCACTTAATTTATAGTAAAGGCTTATGGAAGAAAATCTAACGCAACGTATATCGATACTGTTAGTACTTCAACCCCTATGGCGATGAAATAGGGGTGAAATGTGTAAATAAACCTAAAAATAGAGATGGATGTCGTTATTGGGGTTTTCTGGTATGACGATTGCGAAAATGACATTTATTTTGAAGTCCAACACGGTGGACATGTTTTAACCCCCTAAAGGGGTGAAAATGGGTTTCAAATTTTGTATGGAAAAAGAATATATACTAGACATTACAACTTTAAACTTCGTAGGAGCACGTCTAAAAATAAATTGGCAAACATATATTTGGTAATTTTGAAAATCAACCCCTTAGAGGGTAAATGGGGTAAGAAAACATAAAAATCGATATGGATGTCGTTCTTGAGGTTTTATGGGATGGTGATTGCGAAAATTACATTTATTTTAAAGTCCAACACGATGTACATGATTTAACCCCTAAAAGGGTGAAAATGGGGTTCAAATTTTGTATGGAAAACTTATAGAAAAAGAATATAAAATAGACATTATAACTTTAAACTTCGTAGGAGCACGTTTTAAAATAAATAGGCAAACATATATTTTGTGATTTTGAAAATCAACCCCTTATGTGGTAAATGGGGTAAATAATCATAAAATACTATTTATGGATGACGTTCTTGAGGTTTTATGTGATGGTGATTGCGAAAATGACATTCATTTTGAAGTCCAACTCGGTGGACATGCATGATTCAGCCCCAGGGGACGGGGAGAAAGGGAACTGGAACGGGAACTGGACGGAGCGGAAGAGAACGGGAACGGGAATGGGGCGGGAACGGGAGTGGGACGGGAAGGGGATCCGGACGGGACGGGAACGGGAACGGGGATGGGAACGGGGACGGAAACGGGAACGGGGACGGGACGGGAACAGGACGGCAACGGGAGCGAGAACGAAAGCGGGAACGGGAACGGAACGGGATGGGATGGGACGGGAACGGAATGAGAGCGGGGACGAGAATTAAACTTCGTAGGAGCACGTTTTAAAATAAATAGGCAAACATATATTTTGTGATTTTGAAAATCAACCCCTTATGTGGTAAATAATCATAAAATACTATTTATGGATGACGTTCTTGAGGTTTTATGGGATGGTGATTGCGAAAATGACATTCATTTTGAAGTCCAACTCGGTGGACATGCATGATTCAGCCCCAGGGGACGGGGAGAAAGGGAACTGGAACGGGAACTGGACGGAGCGGAAGAAAACGGGAACGGGAATGGGACGGGGCGGGCACGGGAACGGGAGCGGGACGGGAACGGGAACCGGACGGGACGGCAACGGGACGGGACGGTAACGGGAACGAGAACGGGAGCGGGACGAAACGGGAACGGGAATGGGAACGACCAGTCGTTTTTACGCGATTAGGCGGGTCCCTACCGAGCGAGCGAGCCTCGTGCGACAAACGCCTTGCGTCTTGGCAAACGTCTTGCCTCGCGAAGCAGCACGCTTGGTGGTGACCCGTCTAATCGCGTAAAAACGGCTGGTCGGACCCTGGTTGAAGGTTCCCTAAAGATTTTCTCTAATATCCACGCGGACGAAGTCGCGGGCGGAAGCTAGTTCAATATCAAATAGGTGATTTGGTTAAGATAAGGAAATTAAATAAGTCTGATGCTAAATTAAAAATTACGAAAAAGTTCGAACCATTGTATGAGGGTCCGTATGTGGTTGGCGCTAATCCGTTTAAGAATGTGTATTTACTTGTAGACCCTAAGTCTGGCAAGGAACGAGGAAGGTTTAACACTATACATTTGTCTAGGTATTATAAATAAGCTTTGTAAATAATAGATAGTATCTTGTATAAGTATCAAATATCAATTGTTTTTTTCTTAAGTTGACTAATAAATGGTAAAAGGGGTAACTTTGTATAGAGTCTGTTGGGCAAGGGAAAAGCCTGTCTGAGCTTACAAAATTTTAACAACTCGATTGTTAGTCTGATGAAAAAAAAAAAGAGAAAGGTCAAAGTCTAATTAAAAAAAAAATTATAATTCTCTGATGGAGTGTTATTCACTTGGTACGTTACGGGTTGGACAAAAATTAGTTAATTGTCCAAGTTAATTAAAACATATTTCGTTGTTCGAGTTGGTTGAAATTGTAAGGTCAGATAGAGGGGTGTGTCGGTGGCTTTTCTTTTCCGGGGGGGGAATTTTTTTTTGATTAAATATAGGTCTAGGCAATCGTTAAGATGATAGAGATCTAGGTAGTTGGCAGAAGGTCCGACTGTGTTTAGGCAGGGTTATGAAGAGGAAAAGGCATATACAGTTAAATACACCATAATTAAAATTGATAATGAGTCAGTTACATGAAATAAGTTCATATATAAAGGGGTAGTTTAAAGTTTTACGTTAACGTAAGTTTGAAATGCGTTTTGATAGAGTTGATCGTGAAAAAATGTTTAATGTGGGAGGAGTGTAAAGCGTAGTGTATTAAGTGCGTGATATAGGATTTTTTTTTTTCTCTTTTCTCTTTCGTAATGTGTTTGAGATAATACATTATTGCAAATTCTACATATAATTTCATCGGGTGACAGACAGCGTATTGAGTCTAACACGGTATAATTAATCTCTATATAATTTAGTTATTTATATTTGCATTCAGGGTGTAGTTATGATATAATCTTAGGAAGCGTGAATGTAGGCTAGTGAATGAAGACAGTGAATGCAGCGTAATGAGAACAGATGAATAGAATGAGAATCTAATATAGGTTATGAGTATGATTTGAATGTTAATTTAAAAGGTTGAATGGAATGAGAGTTAGTGTGAATTAAGAGTAGTTGTTAAATTTAGATTCTATATGGAGGGCTTTGGATTATAACATATGTGAAACCTGAATGCAAACTTTATTATTGATTCAAGAGATAAGACCATTACACTGCTTTAGCGCTTCGTTTGTGCTTGCGGCCGGACTGGCGTTCTAGAGTTGACAACTTGAATTTTGTACAGTAGGACTTTTGGTGTTAGGATAGAGAAAAAAAAAATAAGAAAAACGAACACTGTTGATGTTTTTGATTCTCCTGGTGTGAACAACTGTCCGAAATTCGTACTACACAAGAAGCTAAGAGCTATGAATTGAACTCGACAACTGCACACTCTCCAAGGCGATATTAGGGTTGTTCTAGAGTCTTAAGTAAGCTTTTGGAAATATAGGGTCATTGTATAGGCTCACTTCGAACCGACGGAGTAGGCCCTGTTGGCAAGAAAGGAGTAATACTTGATTGTGGAAGGGTACAATGCACAAATATGTAGCGTCATACGCAAACTTTTTCATAAGGTTAGAAAAAGACTTATTTGTCGCATGTAGACTTGCTAGAAGTTGTGGATTCACAACCCACACCTTACTGTGATCTTGTACGACTCTGGTGTTGAATATGCATAAGACGGAATTGGCAAAAGTCACATAAAACTTAAAACTCGCTTGATAACTTTTCAATATTGTCTTGGTTTAAATACACTCTACAATCTAAATCTCATTTACATTAGGTTTCACCCAACAATTCTTTGATCTTGGAGAAATAATAATGGTTAGGGTTATTAAGGGGAAGGGTTTTTTTTTTTATTATACAAAAGGGATGTATGAGTAAAAATTGAGGATTAAGAGTAGAGGCGGAATAAATATTTGAGAATTGAGAAGGAAAATCCTACTCCGGATCCAATACGTAGTCTTGTCACCTGTGCAGGATTTTGGGGTCGAGCTGTAACGGTTCAAAATTGAACATGCTATTTTATCTCAAATATTTTTCGAATTTTGTTTCATATTGAGCATAATATTATTTAACTATCGAACAAGTTATTATAATAAAGAGTAGTTCAGGTTTTGAGTTAGCAATAATGTAGGAAGTTCTTTTAATCTTTCACGGCGCTAAAATTCAAATATTAGTCTTTGTGTAGGTAACGACGCTAATAGGCTTAAAATTTATTTATATTTATTATTGTTTATTTATCAAATTTTATTAGAGCCTCTCGAATATCATTATAATAATTTATTTTAGAAGATTACTTAAAAAAGGATTGAATTCGGTGTTAATTATTTCTGTAAGTTGTCAGTAGTGTCACACCACGTGATGTGTTTTAGCTAAAGAACGAAATTAAATATAGTAGGTCGTTCCAGTGGATCGATCGATGAGAAATCGATTGCCAGATGGTAACTGAGGGTCGCAAGGCAAGTCCCATATCCTTTGCCAAATCATAGTTGTAAATTTAAATTTTGTTTTAGGAAATATTAGACATTAGATAGATTTGGGGGATAAATGCAAGTTTAGTTGGCTTGGAGAATTTTGTAGTGGATCTAGTACATTTTGTTAATCGTAGGCGGTATTTGCTTAAATTAGGGTACTTTGTCATACCATGCCTTTGCGTCATGACACAGTTAAATTGGAGATTTGAAATTAAAATGGAAGCTTCATTTGATCTTATAATATGGTTTGATGTTCAGAGATAACACAGAGAGAAAGAAAAGAAATGAAACTATGTTTTATTCTGGGCGGAGTTTAGTTGACAGTTTAGTGGTAAATTGAAAACTCGAATTGTGAAATAAAAGGGAGATAATTAATTAATAGAAATATTGTAAGGATGAATCTAGAAATATTATTAAAAAAAAACATAAACAATCGTTATTGAAGGTGTAATAAGAAAGTATTTCATGGGAAAATGTGAATGGAGCCTAATAAAGTTTGTCTTGTCGTTGGGTGTTGTACGAAGAAAGATTGATATGAAGTTTCTTCGAAAGCGAGATTTTATGCTGCAGGTTTATAACTCAAATGAGGGTAGGCATTTAAAAAAAATGTAAAAGTAGTCAGATGGGTGTTGCCAGTTAGGGTTTTTAAAGTACCAACATTGTGATGCTAAATTGATCGGAAATTTTAGGTTTAATTGGACCGAATACTTAATGGAAAATGTTGTAATACGTATTTTAGCAAATTGATTCTAGAGGTTATGATATTTTGGGGAAGGCGAGATAAAAAGATTGAAAAAGGTTGGATTCAAATTGTAGCATATGGGAGGTTCAATTTGTTGTGAATATAAAATTCGTATTAATCAGAGTTCTATGATTATAGTACAATAATTTCATATGATTCTGGATAAATATGCTGAATATTATTCAAAGTTGTTAGTTTTGTTAGAAATGATGTAAGGGGGAAAACTTGTTGATTTATTTATGATTGAAACGTTGTTTCATACAATTGTATGAATTACTTAAATCAAATGTAGCTGAAATGTCAGTATAGAGAAATATTTAGGTAACAGATTAATTTTAATTTGGTTACAAATTGAGTGGCATTGTGCGTTTGAGTATAGAGAATCTTGAACATAGGAGGTTATTGGTTAGTTGAATTGTACGTTGAAATTATTGATTAGTATAGGGGTTCATTTTGTAAGATTAGTAACTTAAATATTATATTTATAAGTTGAGTAAGACAAAACTGAATTCTCCCCATTTTTGAAGGAGAAGGGAAAATTTTAGGAATAATTTATGTAAAGTAGGGAAATGAAGGTAGAAAAAAAAGATGCTTAGATCGTGTGGGGTGAGTTTCCTGCAGAGAGTGAATGATTCTGGGGGATTATAAAAGGCGAAGTTGGGGGGAAATCGCTCTCTTTACTTTCTCCGACCTCAGCGAAGCATCAAGTGGAACTCAGAAGAAGCCGTCGATACCCTCTCTGTAAGAAACATCAATCAAGTAGTATTTCTATAACGCAAGAAAACAGCAAGAAGTCAGGAAGATAAGTGTGTATTTGAGGTTTTGACGTATAGGTCCGCAACCGGGTGCGAGTCTTTTGCATATACGCTTTAATTAGGGCTTATATGGTATAAGTAAGCTTGAAATTAAAGTAGGTAGATTTTGTTTGTGAATTTTCATAAAGTAAAGTAAATTTCCCAATAAATCTAAGAATTTTTAGGTTCAAAATTGATTGAAATTTATATAAGCAGTTGGGGAACAAGAAGGGGGGCTCGTTCGTGAAAAAGTACCTTTGATTTGGTGTCTCTAAGGGGCAATCGGTCAATCCTCAAAGGGGTAGGTAATATAGCATTGCTCTGTGGCGTGCAATGCGGGTTCTGTTAAAAGATACCTAGTTCAGTCACTTAATGTCACCAAGTTAGCCAACTCGTTTAGGAGCCAACGGTCCGAACGGCGCGTAGGAGTGATCCTCGCCTAATCGTGGAGGATATGACTTGGTGGTATTAATCCTCTTCTGTCAGGACTCAGCGCTGTCCCGTCCCACCAGCGCTGAGCACGTCCAAGCTTTAGGGAGATTAGGCGAGTCATGCTTGCTCACGCTTTACAGGAACGGGGCGCCGGTGATGAGGGTAAGCATCACAAATATTGCATAGGAAATCGACATTTAGTCTTTTGTAGGCAGGTAAACTCATTAGGTTTATAAATTCATTGTTAGGCGCGTAGGAACGGTAGTTTAGGGTTGCATCTCAAGACGGGAGGGAAACTTGGATGCTGGTAAAAGATTGGACGTTCTCAAGAAGGCCGAGCGGTCAGCAAGGTAACAGCAGTAACGTTAGATAAGCTAGGAACTCTTATATAGACGCAGGAGAGGTAGGTCACTTCGTAATGTATCAGACTTAGGTAGGCCGCAAATAGGTTGGTGTACGACAAAACGGCTGTCGAAGCGAAACATAGGCAGGTGGTGTCGAGAATGGTATCAACAAGATGGCTGTCGCAGGTCATTCAGTGGTACATAGGACTTTGACTAGGATGTGATGAGGTAGGATGATTCAGGAACGGAATCTAGGAAGCGCAGAAGTGTTAAATATAGTGAACGAAAGGTTATGTGAAACTACTGGGTAGGATCCGAAGGGAAAGTATCAATTTACCATAGTAGGCGCCTTAACAGAAATCTATTAAGGCTATGACTCAGTGTTGTGAATAATTACTACGATGTGCTCAATTGAGTAGACTTTGCAAGCTTCAGTAAGTACCTACAGTTTGATTTACTATTGATCAAAGCTAGACAAATTCTTCTGTTAATATTGGATAATGATTTAATAGTGAAGGTAGATTCATAAATAATGAATAGTTATTCATCCTTGAATTGGATTGGTTAAATTGAGTCTGGTTTTCGAATGGTCGATTACAGTTGAGATAATCTGTTTTGGTGATTTTGGGAGGAGTGCTAAAACGAGATCTGGGCGTATGGAATAATCCCGTGTACCATTAGACTAATGTTGAATCACAGTTTATGGAACACTAGATCATAGTTTGAGTAAACCTTTCAAATTAACAGAATGAAGGTTATGTCTAACAGTGAGATAATACTTTGAAAAGTATCTACCTACTATGAAAATATTATATTATTTAGTGAATACATTAAATTCACAAATAATAAGTTCAACATATTATCTGAGTTCAAATATTTCAACTAGGTTCAACCAACTCAATTTGAGGATGAAAGAAATAGAATTTTATTGAAATCAGATATTGCCTAGTCTACTCAACATTTAAATGAAATATCGCCTGAAGTCAATTCGGTTTATGGTTGTATATTTATAATCTAGCCGAGATTAAAGTATGAAGAATCCGTCATAGAACTTTATTACCTTGTTTAGAATTGTCTTTCCTTCAGAATTTGAGAACTATCAGTGTCCCAAGTAAATGGATAGTAATGTTGTGTCCTTTTGTTATAATGTTAAACAGTCTTACTAGAATTATTTATTAAAGAAAAAAAAAATTGTAATCTAACCATCACAATTGAAGGAGAATCCTTCATTGTGAAAACTGATAGTTCGCTTGGGAGCATTTTGCTCCGTCCTCTTTTGTTGAAACAGACTGACAAGACCAAATACCTTAATATAATAATACTTACTAAGTAAATTTGTCATGAAAAAAATATGGTTGGGCCAGAAGAGAGTTGCCCACGTCCGGTGTCGAAACTCATTGTACAAAGCGGGGAGGGGCTTGTACCTTAGCTGGCAAAAACACAATTGCATATTCATTACTTGTACAATAACTTTAGAAAGTAAAAGAATTCTTATTTAATAGCGCTGAAAATTTTATTATACTTTGATCTCAGGCGACTAAAACTTCTTAACTTACCTGAAATAATCTCTCTTATTTTAATGAACTAAGTTGACAATAGATAATTTACATTATTTGGAATAACGTCATACATGGCATATAATTTGACACTTGGCAGCGGAAGAGAATTGCTCAAATTTAACTTTTCTCTATAACCCGACTTACCTCTTTTTACCTTGCAGTCTATTATGGTTGAACATACCCTCTTTTACCTTATAACAATACTCCATTTAACTCATAAATTCACTTTGATCATTTCCTATCAACGTAGGTTTATTTCGCTCATACTTACTTCATCTACGGAACGTAATTGGGAACGCTTTCCTCTCTATTTATAGTATTCCCATTTTTTTGACACTAAAGAACTATGGGATTTCCCTTGGTAGTATGACAAATATTAAGAATTAATATGAAAGTAAAGTAAACTCACTTAAGAAAAATACAGACTTAATTTCTATTTCTCTGGTTATATCAATAGAGCAATATCTTTCATTTAGTGGTATTTTCTTTTAGAAATAAATGTAATAGCAGGAATAATTAAGACCTAGTAATGAAAGCGAATACTTCTATTGGAAAATGAAAATCAATACTAATCACACTTTTAAAAGAATTTGGGTTCACTAATTATCACATCCAGGGTTCCTTCATTAGACTTTCACAGGCCCTTTTAGATCACACAAAGCTTGTTAGTAAGGTTCTTTGTAGGTTAGTTAAGGTTGGATAAAGTAAACTTAGTAAATTGTATTTTGGAGGTTATTTATTCCAGTAAAATTAGGTTCAATAGTTTAGTTATAATCAACGGTAAGTAGTAAGCGGATTTTGATTGTCCTCCTGTCCTGTAGGTTATTAGGTTTCCACTTAGGTTTTAGTCTCTTGCATAGGCCGTGATCATCTAGACCCATTGTAGTTAGGTCGTCGGTTACATTTTCGTTGATGTCGTGACCAGGATTTCATATTATTATTGCGAATCTTCAGGTTTTGTGTGGTTTGGGAGTGAGTGACTGTTAACAAGTGAGATTGTGACAGTCACATTTTGTTGCGGTGAAGTGGGTATAAAGGTTTGATATGTTGAAACACTGATTTTCTTTTCCAATGGTTGTTAAGTTATCATTCTGGTACGAGTTATGGCATTTAACTTGTCACTTTGGCTGGTCCTTGAAACTTTCGTTTTGCGAATCATTTGTAAGATCTTAGTTAAATATCTCTGAAAACAAATATACAAATAACCACTGTTTTAGGACAAATCTTGTAAAATATTTTCGATACATTTAATGTTTTCATTGTCATTATAGTGCTGCTAAGACTATCGACGTCTCGGATACTTTATCGATATTTACGTAAATTATCGACACTTAGGTTAACTGTATTGCATTTGGTTCTATAGTCATTTTACACACTACGTTTGGTTACAATGATACAATTATGCAGTTAAATTATTACTTGTTCATACAGTATAGTCTCGTTTAAGGTAAATTGCGTAGTTAAGCAAATCGTATCGCGATAGTTTTTTTATTGATATACACTATCGATAATCGATATAATTATTTTCCCAGTTCCGGTTTATCTACTCAAGTCAAATTTATTTTATTCTGTTCAAAGGTCCGCATCAAGGTCCGACCGAATCCACTTTTCGGCCATGGACCGAGACCGATTTAAAAATTGAATTCTGACTTGGATTTTATTCACTGATATGATTAAGTTAGAAAAAAAAGGACATTTTTATAGGTAACCACATATACGATTTTAAATGTATAACTAAGGACAACGAGTGCCTGGCGGTTTTTTATCAATCATATGTCAATACGCATTAATATTGTCGTGCGGTGTCAAAGAGATTTGACAAAATAATAGCATAAGTCACTTTGGGGATCAATACTTCCCAACGATTGACCTTGAGGGAGAGTAAAATAAGAAACTTCAACGTTATTTTTAAAGACACGTTATAAAAAAAAAAAAAAAACTTTTGTTCTTCTTTTGTTTATACCTAAGAAATAAAGCAGATCATAGGATATGTACGATTATAAAATTCTAGTCTTGTTAATTTGATGATTGCGAAGTAGGATGACGGTGATAGGTGGACTGTCAATTGAATTTACGGCTATAGCGAAATCATAAGTGCTTTGTTGTGTCAAAGCTATGATTCTTAAAGAAAAAAAAAATGTATGGTCACACGTGTGCACTCTTTTATTTATTTTTTATCATTCGTAAAATCGAATTAATTGTTCAAAATTGTGGTTGATAGGACACGAGATTTGTAGTAATTTTATTAAATGTATACGCACGTGTGCGTAACATTGTCTGTGTAACTTTTAGTAATAGCGTGTTGTTACGTAAATGGCTGAATGTGAATAAGGTCAGGAACGCGGCCAAAGAAATTACATGTTATCGATTTCCGAACGAAACGTCAACTTGACAGATTCCTACTCCTTGATTTTAATGACATATATAATAAGTTTTTGTTTATGCCAATAAGGTTAAATTATATTTTGTAAGATTTCAGCGTTAGTTAACAGTGAAAATGATAAGAAGGGTGTTAAAGGGGAGCGATGAGAAAACGAGTAATCCTTTGTTTGTGTTGTTTCGTTAATCGGTGGTTTTTTTTTTTAACAAAAATACTTTGCTATTGTTGAATAATTTCATACTAGCGATTCAGATTGTAGTTTTGAGTGGCAAAGTGCATTGGAATTTTTACATTGAACTAATGAAGAGATACATAATTGTGTTCTCCAGTTGAGGTCAATGGTTGTTAGCTCTTTATTCGGTGAGTAAAATTTCAGTTTCAGTCATTTTAGTTAACTAGAATAACATGTAAATACCATTGCAAAGAGAAGGATTCAATTGCGTGTTTACAATTTGATTGTGTGTTAGGAAATTGATAATGGCAAGCTTGATATGAGATTAGGGGATAGTGATTGTTACTTTATTAATAATTGTACGATAAAAGGGACATAAGGGTAATGGTGGCATATGCCAATGGAAAATTAACTATGGAAGTAGACATGCAGAAAGTTTTGTCCATAATTACTTTATAGGTATACGATAAACGATTAACTCTAATCATTTAAGAAGGATTGACGTTTTGTCATTGGCAGGTTGAGAGATGAATTCTGTCGTTGCCTTTATCACGTTTGTGGTTAACTTAATATTATACGATTGATGCGTTAGATAATAGGAACGGCAGTAACGTTTAGTAATACTGAAGTCGTGGATGAATTCAGGGTGAGTGAGTGTTGTAAGATAATTCTAGATTCAACTTACAAAGTTACAAAAAATATTAGCGTATAATGTATTAAATAGTTTTAGAGTTTGTGTGTTATCGCTAATTTCTGAATAGTAATAGTGAAGATAGAGGGATATTAGCAGCATAAAATGATGGGGTCGTGAAATATTTTAATAAGCTTTTAAATTGAAACTAGAAAACTTAGTATGTGGTGATTAGATTTTAGTTTAACTTAGTAACCTACCTTTGAGATTGTGCTATTGAAGGGATCATGATCGTTTAAGATTTGAGTTAGTCATTTATAGATTATCATTTTGAAATATTTATCCGAGGTGAATTAATTTTGTAACTAATCGTCGAGACTTTCGAAAATAATCTAACTGGGGGTCGTTGTAGAACTAGTTACTAAGACGTTTTAGTTGTGGAAACAACGTTGAGGAAGTTGGCTAGGGAGGTATAATGTGTTGGGATTTAATGATAAAAGGAAAGTTTAAAATATTTAAATCATGTAGAATAGTAATGGTAGCAAAGAATGTGATTGACGTTTTTCTGAGAATTAGATATTTAATTCGAAATGATTAGTTTCAACATTTACATTAGTCGAATATTAGGGAGCGTGGTTTTGTGGAATCCAAAGCGGTGGATTTTTAAAAACCAAATTAGTACGGGTACTATATTTTAATTATTTGAAGATCTGACCTTACAACAAAAAAAAAAAACAAGGAGAGTTTCAAAAGCTATTGTAGAGATTAAATATCAAAATGGGAAAACCATCTCGTGTTCGACGAGTGCCCAAACGATATGAGCCAGATGACGAATTAGGAAACATAGAAGAAATCAATAGTGACTCTAATCGGCCTGTTCAACCGGAAGAGGTGGAAGTTAGAGATTCTAGAGTGCTTGATGAACCCCATCCGATAGTTAGAACTATAAGGCGACCGAAGTCGACACGTTCACGGAAATTGGTGACCATACAGCGTATGTTGAGTCGTACCATAGGGGTGCTTACTAGAAGAGTAAATGTTCTGAGTGGGGAAGTTAAGAAAACGCAGCGAACTATCCAGGAAACTACCGGAGGGGAAAAGGAATCGCCAATAGTTGAGGTAACGTCATTGAATAATGAAGGAATGGATTGTGATGAGGTGCGTGGGAATGTAATTAAAGAAACTAGTCCGGGCGCAGATATTCATAAGTACGTGATGTGTAATGTCAAGAACATAAACTTAGATAGACCAAAATTCGGAGAATCGTCGATTCATCCGGTTGATTTTATAGAAGATTTAGAGACCTATTTGAAGAAGTTAGGAACATCGGGCAATGAACTAGATTTAATACGAGAATGTTTAACTGGAAGTGTAAAGGATTGGTCCCGGATCTATAAGGGGAGATGGACAGGTTTAGCTGACTTTAAAGTAGATTTTCTGAAAGCATATTGGGGAGAAAATGAACAAAACGAATTGAGAAGGAAAAAAGTACATGGAGTTTGGAATAGAGCAGAGACTCCCACCATGGTGGAGCATTTTTTGAAGTTGACAGGTAGAGCTCAAATGTTAAGCTATAAAATTCCGGAAAAACAATTGATTGGCGATATTATACGTCATTACCCAAAATTCATCCAACAAGTATTTGTGACAAATAAAATAGAAACCATAATAGAAGCGGCCGAATTTCTAAGGAGTATGGACAATATCCAGAAGCAGGAAGTACCGGGCACATCTACGTCTAAGAATTTTAAAGAATGGGAGAAGAAGAAAAGGGGATACCAACAGAATTATAGGCAGTGGCAGAGACCGAAGGAGGCTGAAGTACAAGCAATTAATTTAAATGATAATTCAAATGTAGTAGATAGTGAAATGTTAAACTAGTGGAAGTTGAGTCTTTAGTCCTCGGATCAGCTTCAGCCACAGGAGACCCAAATTATAATATGATGGTTAGGATGAATTGGTGTCCAGGTGAATCTTTAGGAAGAAATAAAACCGGTGTTAGGATACCAATAGGTTTAGATCTTAAGGATAATTATACTAGAATAGGGTTAGGGTATAGCGAAATAGAGGGGATAGTTCAAGATATTCCTAGCCAAATAGTAGAGTTGTTAAAGTTAAAGGTAGAATAACTTTTGATCGACTCTAATAATGAACTAAATGCGGTTTTTGATGAAGAATCCACGAATAAAACAGATACACAGGTATTCAAATCAGAATTATTAGTACAGATTTTTGACGAAAATATTGTAGCTTTATTGGATACAGGTAGTGATATAACATGTATTTCGGAGGAGTTTTGGAATAGTTTAGTAGAAAGACGACCATCGATACCCGTTATGCCTATTAAATCATTTCTAATTAAAACTGCTGTAGGACAAAAGAGTGTAGAGATAAAGAAAATTGCTTTAGTTACCTTGGGAATCGGACCTTTTGAGCGAGATATAACTGTTTTGATTGTACCGGGTCTTAGTGCTAATTTGATATTGGGTTTTGATTGGATGAAAGAGAATCAAGCGTCGATAAAACTTAATAGAGAAGAAGAAGGGGTTGAAATAATTATAGGAGAGGAAAAGAGGTTGTTTAAATTCTTTAAGGGGAATACTGTTCTTAGTAATTGTAAATCACCAACAGATTTTGATGTGAGCATGTTAGATGAAGAGAATGTGGATGAGAATATTAGGGGTATGTTACAAAAGTCAAAATTAGATAAAGATAAACAGAAAGCTTTAGAGGAAGTTCTAATGAAGCATAGGAGTTTATTTACCTCTAGATTAGGTAGAGCAAATTGCTATGAACATGTTATTGCCATGGAGCCGCATACTCCCGTAGTAAAGAGAACGTATCCAATACCGTATGCGTATAGGGATAAGGTAGAGGCTAAATTAATGGAGATGGAAGAGCAAGGGATCATTAGTCGCTCAATCACGCCGTATTGTAGCCCATTAACTTTTACGTTAAAAAGAGACGGGTCGATCCGTGTATTATTAGATGCTAGAGAGATAAATAAATATATGATAGCTGAGACCGAAAAGCCGCCATTACAGTTAGACGTTCTAAACTCTTTTCATGGGGCAAAGTTCATTAGTATTGTAGACCTGAAAAATGCATATTACCAAGTCCCTCTAACGGAAGCTAGTAAAAAGTATACGGGGTTTTCATTTAACGGAAAATCCTATGTTTATAATGTTCTACCTCAGGGGTTGAAGACATCAGTCGGTTCATTTTCGCGCGGACTTGATATTATACTAGGTCACGAGGTTAGAGATTTCTGTATAAACTATCTTGACGATTTAGCGATCATAACTACGGGAACACTATCTCAGCATTTAGAACACATAGATATAGTATTAGGGAAATTATCACAGGCAGGGTTAACTTGTAATCTAGAAAAGTGTGAATTTTTGAGTACTGAAGTAAAGATGCTAGGCTATATTATTTCAACTGACGGAATTCGTACAGATCCCGAAAAAGTTAGGGCAATTCAATTATTTCCTACACCAAAAAAAGTTGAAACAGGTGAGGGCATTTTTAGGACTTTGTAATTTTTATCGCAAATTTATACCTAATTATAGTTTTCATACGGGACCTTTATGTGAACTTCTAAAAAAGGAAAAGAAATGGAAATGGGGAGAATCGGAGCAGGAAGCCTTTGATAAAATAAAGTCACTCTTTATTAACACTGTCGAATTGAATCATCCAGATTTTACTAAGCCGTATTATTTACAGACAGATAGTTCGGGAATAGGGCTAGCGGGGTTTTTGTATCAAAAGGATAATCAAGGGGAGATAAAAATTTTAGGGTTTCATAGTAAATTACTAAGAGGAGCACAACTAAATTGGACAGTTACTGAACAAGAACTCTATTCGATAATTTGTTATTTGGAAAAATTTTAGACTTATTTAAGAGGGGCTAAAGTAATAATACGAACGGACCATAAAGCATTAACATTTGTAAAGAATAGTAAATTATACAATGCGCGAGTAACTAGATGGATAAATTATTTAGAACAGTTTCAATATGTAGTTCAACATGTAAAAGGTAGAGATAATGTAGTAGCTGATGTGTTATCAAGATATCAACCAGAAGGGGATTTATTACAGGAGGATAAAACTAATTCGCCTAGAATATTTTACACTGAGAGAGGAATTAATAAAGAGTTACTTGAAAAATTAAAGGATTTAGCTAGACTACAACGGGAAGATGTGGAGATAGGAGAAATAATTAGAATTTTAATCAGTGGGGTTGGAATAAATGGTAGAGTAAGTCAAATTTCTAAAAGGTGTGTATTAGGTGATGGAATATTATATTATTTACCTGGCGAGGGAAGTAGAAAGGTGTTATTCTTACCGGAATCAATTAGAGAGGAAGTTATTTGGCAGGTACATTTCGAAATGGGACATCAAGGGGCTTACAAAATCATTAAGTACATTAAGGATAGATTTTTTTGGAAAGGATTAACTAAATAGGTCAAACGTCTATTAAAGGGGTGTCACGATTGTCAAATGACTAAGAGCGATACAGCTAAGTATGTAGGTCCTTGTCGCTCAATCATAACTGAGAATGTAGGAGATATCGTTATGGCAGATTTGTATGGTCCACTTCCGTCGGGGAAGTTCGGTATGAATTATATTTTGGTTGTGCAAGACTCCTTTAGTAAGTTTGTGAAATTTTATGATCTTAGAAAAGCAACTGCAATTTCGGTACTAGCTAAGGTGAGAAAATTCTTTCGCATAATCAAACCCAGAGCTATAATGACGGATAATGGGTCGCAATTTGCTAGTAGGATGTGGAAGGAAGTTATAAAAGAAGAAGGGGTGAGAGTTATTTATACCACAGTTAGAAATCCTAGGCCTAATACTACGGAAAGAGTAAATAAGGAGTTAGGACGATTATTCCGAACTTATTGTAGGACAAATCATAAAGGTTGGGTTGATATATTGCCCAAATTAGAAGTTCTATATAATAACACTTACCATGAAAGTACGGGTTTTACTCCTTGTGAGATTTTATATAGTGAACCTACGAGACTATCTTTTGATGACAATTTGCCGAATGGTGTGTATCTCTACCTGTAGACGAAGTTAGGGAGAAAGCTCGTGAGAATTTAAGGAAGGCAGGGAAATTACGACAGAACAAATTTAATGAGAAATATCGTATCATCTTAATATATAAAATCGTAAACTGAATGACTGACTGACTGACTGACTGACTGACTGATCTATCAACGCACAGCCCAAACCGCTGGACCTAGAGACTTGAAATTTTGCACACAGATACCTCATACAGAGTAGGCATCCACTAAGGAAGGATTTTTGAAAATTCCATCCCTAAGGGGGTGAAATAAGGGATGAAAGTTTGTATGAAAGTCCCTCAGTTTTGAAGCTAGGATTTTCAAATTTTGTGTTTACGCTGAAAATTGAAAATTAATAAATACGGGTCCCAGCGTTTTTCAAAATTCTATCCCCGAAGGGGTGAAAAGGGGTATGAAGTTGTGTATAGAAAAAATCCTTCATTTTCGTAGTAAAAATCACTTAATTTATAGTAAAGGCTTATGGAAGAAAATCTAACGCAACGTATATCGATACTGTTAGTACTTCAACCCCTATGGCGATGAAATAGGGGTGAAATGTGTAAATAAACCTAAAAATAGAGATGGATGTCGTTATTGGGGTTTTCTGGTATGACGATTGCGAAAATGACATTTATTTTGAAGTCCAACACGGTGGACATGTTTTAACCCCCTAAAGGGGTGAAAATGGGTTTCAAATTTTGTATGGAAAAAGAATATATACTAGACATTACAACTTTAAACTTCGTAGGAGCACGTCTAAAAATAAATTGGCAAACATATATTTGGTAATTTTGAAAATCAACCCCTTAGAGGGTAAATGGGGTAAGAAAACATAAAAATCGATATGGATGTCGTTCTTGAGGTTTTATGGGATGGTGATTGCGAAAATTACATTTATTTTAAAGTCCAACACGATGTACATGATTTAACCCCTAAAAGGGTGAAAATGGGGTTCAAATTTTGTATGGAAAACTTATAGAAAAAGAATATAAAATAGACATTATAACTTTAAACTTCGTAGGAGCACGTTTTAAAATAAATAGGCAAACATATATTTTGTGATTTTGAAAATCAACCCCTTATGTGGTAAATGGGGTAAATAATCATAAAATACTATTTATGGATGACGTTCTTGAGGTTTTATGTGATGGTGATTGCGAAAATGACATTCATTTTGAAGTCCAACTCGGTGGACATGCATGATTCAGCCCCAGGGGACGGGGAGAAAGGGAACTGGAACGGGAACTGGACGGAGCGGAAGAGAACGGGAACGGGAATGGGGCGGGAACGGGAGTGGGACGGGAAGGGGATCCGGACGGGACGGGAACGGGAACGGGGATGGGAACGGGGACGGAAACGGGAACGGGGACGGGACGGGAACAGGACGGCAACGGGAGCGAGAACGAAAGCGGGAACGGGAACGGAACGGGATGGGATGGGACGGGAACGGAATGAGAGCGGGGACGAGAATTAAACTTCGTAGGAGCACGTTTTAAAATAAATAGGCAAACATATATTTTGTGATTTTGAAAATCAACCCCTTATGTGGTAAATGGGGTAAATAATCATAAAATACTATTTATGGATGACGTTCTTGAGGTTTTATGGGATGGTGATTGCGAAAATGACATTCATTTTGAAGTCCAACTCGGTGGACATGCATGATTCAGCCCCAGGGGACGGGGAGAAAGGGAACTGGAACGGGAACTGGACGGAGCGGAAGAAAACGGGAACGGGAATGGGACGGGGCGGGCACGGGAACGGGAGCGGGACGGGAACGGGAACCGGACGGGACGGCAACGGGACGGGACGGTAACGGGAACGAGAACGGGAGCGGGACGAAACGGGAACGGGAATGGGAACGACCAGTCGTTTTTACGCGATTAGGCGGGTCCCTACCGAGCGAGCGAGCCTCGTGCGACAAACGCCTTGTGTCTTGGCAAACGTCTTGCCTCGCGAAGCAGCACGCTTGGTGGTGACCCGTCTAATCGCGTAAAAACGGCTGGTCGGACCCTGGTTGAAGGTTCCCTAAAGATTTTCTCTAATATCCACGCGGACGAAGTCGCGGGCGGAAGCTAGTTCAATATCAAATAGGTGATTTGGTTAAGATAAGGAAATTAAATAAGTCTGATGCTAAATTAAAAATTACGAAAAAGTTCGAACCATTGTATGAGGGTCCGTATGTGGTTGGCGCTAATCCGTTTAAGAATGTGTATTTACTTGTAGACCCTAAGTCTGGCAAGGAACGAGGAAGGTTTAACACTATACATTTGTCTAGGTATTATAAATAAGCTTTGTAAATAATAGATAGTATCTTGTATAAGTATCAAATATCAATTGTTTTTTTCTTAAGTTGACTAATAAATGGTAAAAGGGGTAACTTTGTATAGAGTCTGTTGGGCAAGGGAAAAGCCTGTCTGAGCTTACAAAATTTTAACAACTCGATTGTTAGTCTGATGAAAAAAAAAAAGAGAAAGGTCAAAGTCTAATTAAAAAAAAAATTATAATTCTCTGATGGAGTGTTATTCACTTGGTACGTTACGGGTTGGACAAAAATTAGTTAATTGTCCAAGTTAATTAAAACATATTTCGTTGTTCGAGTTGGTTGAAATTGTAAGGTCAGATAGAGGGGTGTGTCGGTGGCTTTTCTTTTCCGGGGGGGGAATTTTTTTTTGATTAAATATAGGTCTAGGCAATCGTTAAGATGATAGAGATCTAGGTAGTTGGCAGAAGGTCCGACTGTGTTTAGGCAGGGTTATGAAGAGGAAAAGGCATATACAGTTAAATACACCATAATTAAAATTGATAATGAGTCAGTTACATGAAATAAGTTCATATATAAAGGGGTAGTTTAAAGTTTTACGTTAACGTAAGTTTGAAATGCGTTTTGATAGAGTTGATCGTGAAAAAATGTTTAATGTGGGAGGAGTGTAAAGCGTAGTGTATTAAGTGCGTGATATAGGATTTTTTTTTTTCTCTTTTCTCTTTCGTAATGTGTTTGAGATAATACATTATTGCAAATTCTACATATAATTTCATCGGGTGACAGACAGCGTATTGAGTCTAACACGGTATAATTAATCTCTATATAATTTAGTTATTTATATTTGCATTCAGGGTGTAGTTATGATATAATCTTAGGAAGCGTGAATGTAGGCTAGTGAATGAAGACAGTGAATGCAGCGTAATGAGAACAGATGAATAGAATGAGAATCTAATATAGGTTATGAGTATGATTTGAATGTTAATTTAAAAGGTTGAATGGAATGAGAGTTAGTGTGAATTAAGAGTAGTTGTTAAATTTAGATTCTATATGGAGGGCTTTGGATTATAACATATGTGAAACCTGAATGCAAACTTTATTATTGATTCAAGAGATAAGACCATTACACTGCTTTAGCGCTTCGTTTGTGCTTGCGGCCGGACTGGCGTTCTAGAGTTGACAACTTGAATTTTGTACAGTAGGACTTTTGGTGTTAGGATAGAGAAAAAAAAAATAAGAAAAACGAACACTGTTGATGTTTTTGATTCTCCTGGTGTGAACAACTGTCCGAAATTCGTACTACACAAGAAGCTAAGAGCTATGAATTGAACTCGACAACTGCACACTCTCCAAGGCGATATTAGGGTTGTTCTAGAGTCTTAAGTAAGCTTTTGGAAATATAGGGTCATTGTATAGGCTCACTTCGAACCGACGGAGTAGGCCCTGTTGGCAAGAAAGGAGTAATACTTGATTGTGGAAGGGTACAATGCACAAATATGTAGCGTCATACGCAAACTTTTTCATAAGGTTAGAAAAAGACTTATTTGTCGCATGTAGACTTGCTAGAAGTTGTGGATTCACAACCCACACCTTACTGTGATCTTGTACGACTCTGGTGTTGAATATGCATAAGACGGAATTGGCAAAAGTCACATAAAACTTAAAACTCGCTTGATAACTTTTCAATATTGTCTTGGTTTAAATACACTCTACAATCTAAATCTCATTTACATTAGGTTTCACCCAACAATTCTTTGATCTTGGAGAAATAATAATGGTTAGGGTTATTAAGGGGAAGGGTTTTTTTTTTATTATACAAAAGGGATGTATGAGTAAAAATTGAGGATTAAGAGTAGAGGCGGAATAAATATTTGAGAATTGAGAAGGAAAATCCTACTCCGGATCCAATACGTAGTCTTGTCACCTGTGCAGGATTTTGGGGTCGAGCTGTAACGGTTCAAAATTGAACATGCTATTTTATCTCAAATATTTTTCGAATTTTGTTTCATATTGAGCATAATATTATTTAACTATCGAACAAGTTATTATAATAAAGAGTAGTTCAGGTTTTGAGTTAGCAATAATGTAGGAAGTTCTTTTAATCTTTCACGGCGCTAAAATTCAAATATTAGTCTTTGTGTAGGTAACGACGCTAATAGGCTTAAAATTTATTTATATTTATTATTGTTTATTTATCAAATTTTATTAGAGCCTCTCGAATATCATTATAATAATTTATTTTAGAAGATTACTTAAAAAAGGATTGAATTCGGTGTTAATTATTTCTGTAAGTTGTCAGTAGTGTCACACCACGTGATGTGTTTTAGCTAAAGAACGAAATTAAATATAGTAGGTCGTTCCAGTGGATCGATCGATGAGAAATCGATTGCCAGATGGTAACTGAGGGTCGCAAGGCAAGTCCCATATCCTTTGCCAAATCATAGTTGTAAATTTAAATTTTGTTTTAGGAAATATTAGACATTAGATAGATTTGGGGGATAAATGCAAGTTTAGTTGGCTTGGAGAATTTTGTAGTGGATCTAGTACATTTTGTTAATCGTAGGCGGTATTTGCTTAAATTAGGGTACTTTGTCATACCATGCCTTTGCGTCATGACACAGTTAAATTGGAGATTTGAAATTAAAATGGAAGCTTCATTTGATCTTATAATATGGTTTGATGTTCAGAGATAACACAGAGAGAAAGAAAAGAAATGAAACTATGTTTTATTCTGGGCGGAGTTTAGTTGACAGTTTAGTGGTAAATTGAAAACTCGAATTGTGAAATAAAAGGGAGATAATTAATTAATAGAAATATTGTAAGGATGAATCTAGAAATATTATTAAAAAAAAACATAAACAATCGTTATTGAAGGTGTAATAAGAAAGTATTTCATGGGAAAATGTGAATGGAGCCTAATAAAGTTTGTCTTGTCGTTGGGTGTTGTACGAAGAAAGATTGATATGAAGTTTCTTCGAAAGCGAGATTTTATGCTGCAGGTTTATAACTCAAATGAGGGTAGGCATTTAAAAAAAATGTAAAAGTAGTCAGATGGGTGTTGCCAGTTAGGGTTTTTAAAGTACCAACATTGTGATGCTAAATTGATCGGAAATTTTAGGTTTAATTGGACCGAATACTTAATGGAAAATGTTGTAATACGTATTTTAGCAAATTGATTCTAGAGGTTATGATATTTTGGGGAAGGCGAGATAAAAAGATTGAAAAAGGTTGGATTCAAATTGTAGCATATGGGAGGTTCAATTTGTTGTGAATATAAAATTCGTATTAATCAGAGTTCTATGATTATAGTACAATAATTTCATATGATTCTGGATAAATATGCTGAATATTATTCAAAGTTGTTAGTTTTGTTAGAAATGATGTAAGGGGGAAAACTTGTTGATTTATTTATGATTGAAACGTTGTTTCATACAATTGTATGAATTACTTAAATCAAATGTAGCTGAAATGTCAGTATAGAGAAATATTTAGGTAACAGATTAATTTTAATTTGGTTACAAATTGAGTGGCATTGTGCGTTTGAGTATAGAGAATCTTGAACATAGGAGGTTATTGGTTAGTTGAATTGTACGTTGAAATTATTGATTAGTATAGGGGTTCATTTTGTAAGATTAGTAACTTAAATATTATATTTATAAGTTGAGTAAGACAAAACTGAATTCTCCCCATTTTTGAAGGAGAAGGGAAAATTTTAGGAATAATTTATGTAAAGTAGGGAAATGAAGGTAGAAAAAAAAGATGCTTAGATCGTGTGGGGTGAGTTTCCTGCAGAGAGTGAATGATTCTGGGGGATTATAAAAGGCGAAGTTGGGGGGAAATCGCTCTCTTTACTTTCTCCGACCTCAGCGAAGCATCAAGTGGAACTCAGAAGAAGCCGTCGATACCCTCTCTGTAAGAAACATCAATCAAGTAGTATTTCTATAACGCAAGAAAACAGCAAGAAGTCAGGAAGATAAGTGTGTATTTGAGGTTTTGACGTATAGGTCCGCAACCGGGTGCGAGTCTTTTGCATATACGCTTTAATTAGGGCTTATATGGTATAAGTAAGCTTGAAATTAAAGTAGGTAGATTTTGTTTGTGAATTTTCATAAAGTAAAGTAAATTTCCCAATAAATCTAAGAATTTTTAGGTTCAAAATTGATTGAAATTTATATAAGCAGTTGGGGAACAAGAAGGGGGGCTCGTTCGTGAAAAAGTACCTTTGATTTGGTGTCTCTAAGGGGCAATCGGTCAATCCTCAAAGGGGTAGGTAATATAGCATTGCTCTGTGGCGTGCAATGCGGGTTCTGTTAAAAGATACCTAGTTCAGTCACTTAATGTCACCAAGTTAGCCAACTCGTTTAGGAGCCAACGGTCCGAACGGCGCGTAGGAGTGATCCTCGCCTAATCGTGGAGGATATGACTTGGTGGTATTAATCCTCTTCTGTCAGGACTCAGCGCTGTCCCGTCCCACCAGCGCTGAGCACGTCCAAGCTTTAGGGAGATTAGGCGAGTCATGCTTGCTCACGCTTTACAGGAACGGGGCGCCGGTGATGAGGGTAAGCATCACAAATATTGCATAGGAAATCGACATTTAGTCTTTTGTAGGCAGGTAAACTCATTAGGTTTATAAATTCATTGTTAGGCGCGTAGGAACGGTAGTTTAGGGTTGCATCTCAAGACGGGAGGGAAACTTGGATGCTGGTAAAAGATTGGACGTTCTCAAGAAGGCCGAGCGGTCAGCAAGGTAACAGCAGTAACGTTAGATAAGCTAGGAACTCTTATATAGACGCAGGAGAGGTAGGTCACTTCGTAATGTATCAGACTTAGGTAGGCCGCAAATAGGTTGGTGTACGACAAAACGGCTGTCGAAGCGAAACATAGGCAGGTGGTGTCGAGAATGGTATCAACAAGATGGCTGTCGCAGGTCATTCAGTGGTACATAGGACTTTGACTAGGATGTGATGAGGTAGGATGATTCAGGAACGGAATCTAGGAAGCGCAGAAGTGTTAAATATAGTGAACGAAAGGTTATGTGAAACTACTGGGTAGGATCCGAAGGGAAAGTATCAATTTACCATAGTAGGCGCCTTAACAGAAATCTATTAAGGCTATGACTCAGTGTTGTGAATAATTACTACGATGTGCTCAATTGAGTAGACTTTGCAAGCTTCAGTAAGTACCTACAGTTTGATTTACTATTGATCAAAGCTAGACAAATTCTTCTGTTAATATTGGATAATGATTTAATAGTGAAGGTAGATTCATAAATAATGAATAGTTATTCATCCTTGAATTGGATTGGTTAAATTGAGTCTGGTTTTCGAATGGTCGATTACAGTTGAGATAATCTGTTTTGGTGATTTTGGGAGGAGTGCTAAAACGAGATCTGGGCGTATGGAATAATCCCGTGTACCATTAGACTAATGTTGAATCACAGTTTATGGAACACTAGATCATAGTTTGAGTAAACCTTTCAAATTAACAGAATGAAGGTTATGTCTAACAGTGAGATAATACTTTGAAAAGTATCTACCTACTATGAAAATATTATATTATTTAGTGAATACATTAAATTCACAAATAATAAGTTCAACATATTATCTGAGTTCAAATATTTCAACTAGGTTCAACCAACTCAATTTGAGGATGAAAGAAATAGAATTTTATTGAAATCAGATATTGCCTAGTCTACTCAACATTTAAATGAAATATCGCCTGAAGTCAATTCGGTTTATGGTTGTATATTTATAATCTAGCCGAGATTAAAGTATGAAGAATCCGTCATAGAACTTTATTACCTTGTTTAGAATTGTCTTTCCTTCAGAATTTGAGAACTATCAGTGTCCCAAGTAAATGGATAGTAATGTTGTGTCCTTTTGTTATAATGTTAAACAGTCTTACTAGAATTATTTATTAAAGAAAAAAAAAATTGTAATCTAACCATCACAATTGAAGGAGAATCCTTCATTGTGAAAACTGATAGTTCGCTTGGGAGCATTTTGCTCCGTCCTCTTTTGTTGAAACAGACTGACAAGACCAAATACCTTAATATAATAATACTTACTAAGTAAATTTGTCATGAAAAAAATATGGTTGGGCCAGAAGAGAGTTGCCCACGTCCGGTGTCGAAACTCATTGTACAAAGCGGGGAGGGGCTTGTACCTTAGCTGGCAAAAACACAATTGCATATTCATTACTTGTACAATAACTTTAGAAAGTAAAAGAATTCTTATTTAATAGCGCTGAAAATTTTATTATACTTTGATCTCAGGCGACTAAAACTTCTTAACTTACCTGAAATAATCTCTCTTATTTTAATGAACTAAGTTGACAATAGATAATTTACATTATTTGGAATAACGTCATACATGGCATATAATTTGACACTTGGCAGCGGAAGAGAATTGCTCAAATTTAACTTTTCTCTATAACCCGACTTACCTCTTTTTACCTTGCAGTCTATTATGGTTGAACATACCCTCTTTTACCTTATAACAATACTCCATTTAACTCATAAATTCACTTTGATCATTTCCTATCAACGTAGGTTTATTTCGCTCATACTTACTTCATCTACGGAACGTAATTGGGAACGCTTTCCTCTCTATTTATAGTATTCCCATTTTTTTGACACTAAAGAACTATGGGATTTCCCTTGGTAGTATGACAAATATTAAGAATTAATATGAAAGTAAAGTAAACTCACTTAAGAAAAATACAGACTTAATTTCTATTTCTCTGGTTATATCAATAGAGCAATATCTTTCATTTAGTGGTATTTTCTTTTAGAAATAAATGTAATAGCAGGAATAATTAAGACCTAGTAATGAAAGCGAATACTTCTATTGGAAAATGAAAATCAATACTAATCACACTTTTAAAAGAATTTGGGTTCACTAATTATCACATCCAGGGTTCCTTCATTAGACTTTCACAGGCCCTTTCAGATCACACAAAGCTTGTTAGTAAGGTTCTTTGTAGGTTAGTTACTCAGACCAAATAAAAAAGGGAAGACGTAGTCCTCTGAACAATGCAGTGAAGCCAATAAAACTACGCCTTGGCGTGTACACACACAGTTACACGCACACACATGTAACGAAACTACGCCTTTTGTTAACAGCCAGCGTGCGAAGCGGACGTACTAGGACGTACTAATAAATTATGAATTTCACCAAAGAAAATGCCGAATTGTGTAGTGAAAAGGTGTAAAAACCAATTTTCGACACATAAAAAGCAGGATGGAGTCACATTTCACACGAAAGAAAAATTTGAAACTAATATTTTCACTAATTCAAAATAAACATTAAGGTATTACTTGAAACACAAAACGTCAACACAAGTGTTGCCATGCCAAACGTTCTTTTTTAAACCTGTTATTGGGTAACATGGAAAGTAACGTAACGTTATTTGTTTCTTGTTAAAAATAACGCGTTAATTATTTCTGTTTCTGGACTGTTTTTACCCACGACGGACGGAACGGAATGGAGGTGGTATATGCGTTTGGGGTTAGAATACTGTGATCCATCAGTATTTAATTAGGGGCCTATTTCATAAAATATTGATAACTTTAACTTATAACAATTTACCATTGTTGTTATTGGGGTAGAACTGTTTCTTAATAATTATAAAACATAATCTACCCCAATAAACTACTACAATGGTAAATTACTGTACTTTTTCATACTTTTATGAAATAGACCTCTGATTAAATACTGATGATCTCAGTATTTACCACGCGTGTAGCCGTCGCCTCAGAGGTTGTTTGTTTGTTTGTCTATGTCTGTTACCATTTTCTTCGGAAACTACCTTCTGGGCCGATTTCAATGCAGTTTTTGTCGTTTTTCAAAAATTACTAAACCGATTTCGCTACGGCTTTCTGTAATGGTTTTTGGCGATGCTTCTTAGATAAGTGTTATAGTATTTAGCCGCTAGGGAGTGCTGCAACATCATGTTTTCATTTATCTCCATAACGGTTTGACCGATTTAGATGCTGTTTTTACCTGACTGCAAGAGGGTTATGTTTTTCGCGCGTATCTTCTATCTTGTATGTATGTAATATTCTTTATTACCTCATATCTTTTAAACGACTGAACGGATTTCTATGATTAAGATATCGTTAGATTCGTCTTGTCAGCCCAATTGTTCTTAAAAAGATGGCGTTCTAAAAAACTTCTTAAGAAGGTGGCGTTCTAAAAAACCAACATGGCGGCTATACAGTGCTATTATACGTAGTGGAAAAAAATTTTTTTTAGAATACTGCTATATGGGTATCAAATTAAAGGGCATATTATGAAGATTTCGAAAAGGTATACCATGACCGTAATATATGATAACTAAAAAGATATAAATAAAAAAATTAATTATATAATTAAAAAACCCCTGCCTGCCGCAGAAAAGACAATAAAAAGACAAGTCAACTGAAAAGATGGAAACAAGACTAAATATTAAAGGTAACATAATAACATGCAGTCGGAGGTATATAATTCAAATAATTCATAATGTCACTTTCTTTATGCATGCCTCTGACAGCATGTTATTATGTTGCCTTTAATATTTATCTTGTTTCCATCTTTTCAGTAGACTTGTCTTTTTATGCAGGCGGGTTTTTTTAAAACTAGATAAAGTATGAATTCTTTAAAAAAATTAAAATGAAAAGCAACATTTAAAACTTTGAAAAAACCTACGTCACTTAAAATAGTTATTTTTAATCCTGCAATCCCTGATGGAAATGGAATATTGTGTCTCATTTTCCGGGCTTAAAGGATTAAGTGAAAAAAATAGGTATTCCTAACAAAGGTAAAATAAGTGGTTTTACGAAAATATCTCCCAATTTAAATTAATTTAGGTAGGGTACTTATACATACATATTGAAGGAAGGATGTTATGAGTTTGACTGATTGACTGATGGAAAGAACAAATCACATCATGCAACCATCAGTCACTACATTACACGGTAGGTTAATCATCAGTCACAGCCCGTGACTGTGGTTAAACTGACAGCAAAACCTACCGTGTAATGGATGCCTAAGGGTGGGTACCCACTTAGGTTCGCGAACCTCCGCGCTCCGCGAACCTCGAACAGTGATCCATAGCAAAAACAAATATTTTTACTTTGGCTACAGTGTGTACCTGTGCGAACCAAGTTCGCATACGTGTTCGCTCACGTACACACCTGGGCGCCCTGTTCCAGCAGAGGATAAACGATTTTTTCGGTGCATGTTCGCGGAGCGCGGAGGTTCGCGAACCTAAGTGAGTACCCACCCTAACATGTCAGAACAAACATCTTGCCTTAAATACACGAAACTTTAGTATTCGTTAGTTTTATTTTTTACATTTTTCCTATTTCCTTCCTACTTCCGCCACTACTTTTAAAGCGAGCTACTCACAGCCCTGCATGCAGGGCTTTGAGAAGCTCACTTTTTCTATCTATCATTAGGCGACGGCTACACGTGTGGTAAATACTGTGATCCATCAGTATTATTTATCAGGGATCTATTTAATAAAAGAATAAAAAAGTACAGTAATTTACCATAGTAATAGTTTATTGGGATAGAATTATGTTTTATAATTAATAAGAAACATAATTCTACCCCAATAATAACTGTGGTAAATTATTATAGTAAATTCACTAATCTTTTATGAAATAGGCCCCTGATTAAATACTGATGGATCACAGTACCAGGCGTGTAGCCGTCGCCTCACACCCGAGTCAGAATAGCTGAATGCCTATCATAGTCTGCGTCTCTTTCATCAGTAATAAATAAAAGAGACGCTTTGATAGCCATTCAGAAAACTGACAAGTTTTAAGAGCTTGTAATACCCCCCTTGGGACCGTATTATGATCTCTTGAATCCAGGCAGTTTTTTGTTTTGATTCTGATATGTGATAAATAACGTTATTATTTCATAACGCGTTATTTTTATAACATTGGGGTAATATGAATTACTATGGCAACACCGGCTCACACACTAATGCATGAAAAAATTGGCTTCAGTCCCTTGCTTGGAAGACTCCGTCTTCCCTTTTTATTTGGTCTGAGGTTAGTTAAGGTTGGATAAAGTAAACTTAGTAAATTGTATTTTGGAGGTTATTTATTCCAGTAAAATTAGGTTCAATAGTTTAGTTATAATCAACGGTAAGTAGTAAGCGGATTTTGATTGTCCTCCTGTCCTGTAGGTTATTAGGTTTCCACTTAGGTTTTAGTCTCTTGCATAGGCCGTGATCATCTAGATCCATTGTAGTTAGGTCGTCGGTTACAACACAAAGACATTAATTGTAACTGAAAATTATTTTTGTTTTAATACCTTACCCGTAAGTCAATCTGTAAACTTTTAATTATTTTTTGTTCTTTTGTTAAAAATCGCATGTAATCATTATTCAAATGTCACAATTTTTATGTTATATGAAGAGCAGAGCCTTCTGACACAAGTATATTTATGCTTAAAAGGAGACTCTGGCCACCTGCTATTGTTACGATATTTGAATGTAAATAAATATTTTTGATTTTTGATTCCTTTTTAGGGTTCCGTAGCCTAAATGGCAAAAAACGGAACCCTTATAGATTCGTTATGTCTGTCTGTCTGTCTGTCTGTCTGTCCGTATGTCACAGCCACTTTATTCCGAAAGTATTAAGACTACACAGTTGAAACTTGCTTGGTAGGTAGATGTATTCTGTTAACCGCTTAACTAATTTAATACAAAAATAAGAAAAATAAAAGATTAAGGGGGGCTCCCCATACATGGAACTGAAACTGAAAAACATTTTTTTCTTCAAACCAACACGTGTTGGGTGTCTATAGATAGGTCTTTAAAAATGACATTAAGGTTCTTAAGACAACTTTTTCTCAAAGTCAACCGTTTGAAAGATATTCACCGTCAAAGTGGTAAAATGTGTGTCCCCCCCTTTAACTTTTGAAATAAAAGAGTGAAAAATCTAAAAAAAATATATGCTGTAGATCTTAATAAACACTTTCAACCAAAATTGGTTTGAACGATATATAGTAATTAATTTTCGAGATATAGCACATTTTCCAAAACCGCAAACATAACTTTGTCATTCATACCAACACTGTGAAAAACAAAGTTATTTTTACAGACGAAAAATTATAGGTGGTATTAAATATGGTATGGTATAAGGTAACTACGGAACCCTATGGCGCGTGGCCCGACACGCACTTGGCCGGTTTTTTTATTTGATCAGGGGCCGTACCGGCTAACGCATCGATTATCGAAAAGTCTGTCGGGTTTCAAATTAAAACAGATAAATCGAGCCTCAATTGGGCCAAAATGGCGAACCCTAATTCATGAAGTCACACAAACATCAATATCTTCCAAATAACTTCAACAAATAGTACAATAAGTAATTCCTTACTTCGATTTATCTGTTTTAATTCGAAACTCGGCAAATTTTCCGAAGCTCGATTCGTTAGCCGGTACGGCCCCTGAGCGCGCCATTATAAACAGATGACGTCAGATGACGTTTTTGTACATGCGCAACTGTGTGTGTAAGTCTAGGGCTACCGTGCAGTTTGTGACTGTATGATTAAATGAAAAGATGTTGATCCTCATTTAATATCTGAATCGAATGGCGCAATGGATTTAAGATGATATGTTTTATTATTTTTTAATCAAAAGTTAGGTACTTACTAATTATGTTTTTGTTTTTGCCGAAGGACCAACAAAATTTAATTATCTACTACGAAGCTTAGGTATAAGATAAATATTATTACTTTTAATAATAATGTTACAACGAAGGCAGCAAGTAATGAGTTCTAAGTTTACGGTGTCGTAGGGTCGTGAGTTCGAGTCTTTATTGCATCTGCCCTACCCTTTGATTAGTCCGGAAACGCTCTGGGTAATTTTATTGATGTCAACACTGAATTAAACGTCGAATCGTAAATAAGGCGCTTCTGTTAGGTTTCTATATAAACTCGCGTTGTTTTGGAAACCTTTTCCCGAATGTTGTTATCTTCTGCAACTTTTAACTTCTATGCATAACTTTTAGCGCACGCATTTCATGAAACCAGCACCAGAAAATTGCACCTATGAAAAAAATTGGGGATGTTGATAAGATACTGTTTTGTAAAGCCGATGGCCGTTTATTTATTCTCTTTTGTTTCTAACCCAGGGGTTCTCAACCTTTTACCCTGTGCGCCCCACCCAACGGTATGCTAAAATAATTTGCCCTCCCCCCCACAACGATCATAAAATATAAGATCTTCATGTAGTTTATCAAAAATCAAACACAAGAGGTGCACTACGCTTTGGTGGCACCGTTGCCGCCGGGAGAAAATATGATTTTTAGGCTTTTCATAAGTACTATCTGGAGACGCTAGTCGCGCCCCCCTTTTGGATAGCTCTACGCCCCCCTTGGGGGGAGTATCCCACAGATTGGGAACCCATAAACTTTTCACCCGGCTGGTTTTGCAGTCACTCACATCCTTCAATTCGCATTGGGCCCGTGTCGTGAGTTAATACAAATCCTCCTTATCTACACGGTTAAGTTTTAAGCCTATATCTAAAAATGAAATGAGTGTATCTCTTCTCTATTCTAATCGAGTATGTACTGGTAAAAGTTTCAATATTTAATAATTGATCAAGTTATTGAGAGTTGTTTGAGTCCCAGAATTTTCTGATTTCTGGATTTAGAGCTCATTCATAGAATTACACGCGCGTAATCAAAATAGACTAATCTTGTTTACCTACCTAAATAATGAAAAAAATGAATCTACGCACGTATCTTGCTATTTGTGTGAGTTTGCCGATTAATCAAGTCTTTTTTCCGATATTTTCAAACTATTAATTTTTAACTTTTAACTGAACGTTCATATTTAGAAAACTGGTCTGATATCCCCATAACATTTTTAGAGGCCCTTCATCAGTGGGGTCATTAAACATTACTGATGTTGAACTAACTTACAATGAGTTTTTTCTCCGCTCTGCCGAGTTCCTTCTCCAGTTTGAGGTTGGCTGCGACTCCCATCAGCTCCAGGACCGTCAGCCGCGGCTGCAGCATGTCGTCTTGCATGATGTAGCTGCTGAGCTTCTTGAACACGCGCATGTCACGGTTGAGTCTGTTCCATGTGACAACTTCTCCTTATCCATCATTACATATTGGCGTTTAAAATGATGAACTAAACTTACAATGAGTTCTTTCTCCGCTCTGCCGAGTTCTTTTCCCAGTTTGAGGTTGGCTGCGACGCCCATTAGCTCGAGGACCGTCAGCCGCGGCTGCAGCATGTCGTCTTGCATGATGTAGCTGCTCAGCTTCTTGAACACGCGCATGTCACGGTTATGGCCGTTGACTGTGATCCTCCCCGTAACACCGTTGGATCTGAAAGAAAGGTAGACGATATTTCAGCAGTTCGTAAAGGATAATAAAGTGAAGTAGTAAAGGAAAGATTGACCATTTCAGAGCAGAATTCCAGAATCGCAAAATCCCAGCCTCACGAAATCCTAGAATTAGACTCGCAGAATAATCGCAAAATCCTAGTATTGCAAAATCCTACACTCCCAGAATCGCTAAATATTGACATGCATAAAAGGTGAGTATTGATATTTTTCTCATTAAATTATAAGAATTTAAATTCAGTGCTAAAAATTTCATTTCTCCCAAAAGTTACCTAAACAGAAGTTGCAATAAAATTGACAGGAGAATAAAAGGTAACAAAACAACTAACTTTATTTATTCTGGTTAAATTGCAAAATTCGCAAATACTTGGTGACGCTATAATTATCTTTAATAACATTAACAACTCAACTTTGATGCTGATACACTCACAGAATATACCTTAAATTATCATGCAGTTGAAAACCAATAATGAAAAACGTACAATGTTACGGGAAATAATATTGTAGGCAATAAACATACACTAGGTATACATAAAATTATAGTTTGTCCATCTAATCATGTTAGTACACTTCATAAAGTGTTTCAATTTATTTAACGCATTCTTAAAAGTAGCATTTACTAAACCAATATGGGAAGAACATGATTGCATCGTAAACATAAACAATAAAATTGGAAAGAATAAAGGTTTGCAATAGATTTAGCATTTCCTTCATTGCGTTTACTAGGAAGTTGCGAGGCTGGTGAGTTCAAGCGTGATAAACCGAGAAAGACGATTATTGCATCCGCTAATGTAAAGATTCTCTTGTAATGTAAGTATTGTGTAAGATCAGAGACAACATAATAATAGATGCCACATTAGAGATCTATGTTCATGTTCAAACTTGGAATTAGCAAAAGCCGAGGCCGAAATGTAAATAGAATTGTAAATGAGAAAATCTTAAACTTAACTAATTAATTAATGACAAAGCTTTAACATTGTACTGTAACCTTGAACTGTCCAAAAACTGAAACTAGCGACCAAACAACACAACCGCACATTTCACAAAGCCATTGAAAGTGGGAAATAGTTTTAACAAAATTCCTGAAACTGAGAGCCTACTACACAAAAGAATCACGATAGTCGGACGCAATTCGTCGATCAATTTACTTGATATTGAACCTTATTCGTGAGGCAATAGAGCCACGGAGTGGGACGAACATCGTACGCTTATCGCAATGCTTTTTTGTAGTAGACCCTCTGCTCTCGAAGTGCGGCGACGTTTTCACCATATTTCACCGTACATGTTTCGTGGAACTCGCCGGACGGAGCCGGATGGAGCCGGACATCCTGCGCCTCTTTACCTGTGTCAACTTAAGTACCATTTACACACGATTTTCCCAGTAGTACCTATTTTGTAAATTGTAATTCTATCAAATTGCACAACCACCGTGGCCGAATTTTATTGCTGTCACTTTTAAGAATTACAATAAAAATATACGAGTATACATATTGTTTATATTTTTATTTGATTTACAAAAAGCACGGTGTTAATAATGACTGCAAAAAATTCTCAAACTGTGTTACAAAAAATCTTATCTGATAAGTTTATTGCCTTGACACAGCATCACTTACATAATACCAGGCAGAGGCAGGAGTGCAAGTGCAAGTCGTTTCATAATAGTTAGTATTCTGTGCTCACGTGTTTACCGCTTTGCGACATTTTCGTGTGCGCGCAATGCGCCCGATGCATCACCGATGCGACCTTAAAAGGACCTAAACCTATGTGTAATGGCGCGGTGTGCAAGCGATTATATCCTTAGGAGTGGCTAGGTTCTCGATAGTACCTACCGACATTCGTTGTGCTTTGTGAATTGCAATACGTCAGCTTGTCCACATACACGACGGAATCCCGATTCGGAATTCCGAACGAAATATCGAAAATGTATGAAAATTCCGTACGGAAAAATCACGCATGTGTGTGGAGGTCCATAGATTTGTATTCCATTGATTAGCTGCGTTCGGAATCACGTATGTACGGAATTCCGAAACAGAATTCCGTCTGTGTATGGTCACTCTTAATAAGTCTCTCACGTGTATCCTGCCAATATGTTGAGTAGAGTAGACTTGCCGGCGCCGGACGGGCCGAGTATACAGGTGAGCTCGCCCGACCGGAACTCCCCCGACACGTTGTGTAGGATTCGATGTTCTCCTGAGGGGAAATTAAAAAAAATCTTCGATACACGTGACAGTGAAATGTGTTCAAACGGCCTTTCCCAATAACCTATCCACTGTTAAACAGGTCTGCTGAAGATTTTTTGCCTAGATATTTCCATTTATTTAATTTATTTAATTTCATTAAGGCATACACAACAGGTGATAATCATAAAAAGACATAAAAACAGATATTAAGTATTGAGCGAGACTAACACCAATTGACACATTCACTGCCAATTGAATCAGATACAATAGAAAATCTAGTAGGTATTTATTTTAATTTATCTATTGTTTCGAAATAAAAAAGCAATTGTTAGATTGTACGTCAACGTGTTGTATGAAACTACAGAAGTGTGAGATAATATTTATTGACCATTTAAGAAAATATATTACCTACACATAATTAAAGAGACAGAGAGGTCAGACAAGGTTTATTTATAAAGAAATACCAGTTTAAATGTTTTATAAAAAGCCCGTCCAGAAAGTATAATATATATTTAGAATAAAAAATCCCCTTTGTCATTGTTGATCGTTTAGACAAAAAAGCCGTTCAGTTTTTTTTACTGTAATGCCCGCCACATACAGATACGGCATTCCGAAAATTATATCGAATTATCGATAAATGTATAAAAATTCTGAACGGAAAAATACCACGTTGGTCCATAGATTTGTATGGATTTGCTGCGTTCGGAACTTCGGAATTCCGATTCAAAATTCTGTCTGTTTGTGGCGGGCCCACCCAAAACTGATAAAAGTGGCTGTAGATACAACACCATATCAGTACCTACATTTAGCACGAACAGCTACTGAAAAAAATAACGCGCATAAAAACGTTCGTCTATCGAACGATTTTACGCGCGTAATTTTGTATGGGAAATTGGAACAGCGCCATCTACCGCCGGAAAATGAAATAAAATTTTCCTTGAGCGCAGCGAAAATTTTTCTATGTCTATGGATAACTCTATCGAGTACGCTTACGCGCGTTTTTTTCTCAACAGATGTTCGTGCTTAGGGTAGTTACTGATCATACCATGGTGACCGTCTTCATGTTCTACGTAAAGCTTTTTTTCGCAGTTCAACTGTTAAAATGGGTACTGTCATATATGTGTACCTACATTAGTGACATTGGTAGTTATCGCAATTGCTACTTTACGTTAGCCCTAGAATAACTATTCGTGTTGTGGTTACGTAATAAGTTGTAGGTATATTTTCTTGCTCACCTTCTAGCATTCTGTTTCGAAGTATTTACCATACTCTTTGCAATTAGTAACTTTTTAGTACGATTAACTTCAATTTTACTTTTCTATTTTTAAAATAGTAAACTAAAAGAAGTTGTTGTCTAACTCCTTTATAACCTTGATGCTAAAACCAGAATTTAGTTACCTAGAATATCTTTGTTGTGCATTTATAAAAGATATCTAAAATTAATATTTGACGTCACGAAATGCAACCGGTTCACTTATCAAAGCCTTTTAGCTAAATTTAAAGTTCATTTTATTGTGTTTCAACAATAACATTTTTGTATCGTATCTACTTTAAGATAATAATTTACATTTTATTAATACTTGAAACGTTAAAACAGAGAAATATTGTTTTATAAAAATAAAACATTGTATTACGAAAAAATTTATGCATGAATGCAATGCCTTGCCAATTGGGGAGATTCAATTCAATAAATGAGAAATACTTTTCGATACAGTCTGTCGATTTTAATTTTTTCGGCATAATAATTATTTTGTATATTTTAAAGCTTTTTATTTAGTTTTTAAAACAATAAAACATCGTTACTTTGATATAAAGTGATACCAACTAATTATTTGCAGTCTATCTATGTAAAAATTGTATAGTGCCTCAACTATACTATTATAAAGAGGAAAAATTTGTTTGTTTGTTTGCAATGAATAAACTCAAAAACTAATGACACAATTTTTTTAATTCTTGCACTTATAGAGAGCTACATTATCATTGAGTAACATAGGCTATATTTTATTTGTAAAAAAATTAGAGAGCCAAACAAAAATTACAATAAGAAACTCACGTAAACAAAAATTTTCCTTTAAAAGTAATTATTTGACGTGCGCTGCGAAAACTATCGACGATACATTAAAATAATATACTGTATGTTTATAGTTCTTATTATTACCTACAAAATAGTCAGCGAGGTTTACGTCACAATAACTGCTTTTTGTTCAAATTAGACAATCAAAACTGGGGTAGACTGGAAAGATGATGACATATAAATCCTTATCCAACGAAATAATTTCATGATCAAGGTTGATTATTTTATTTTTTATTTTTTTTATTTTTTTATTTATTTATAAACTTTAGTTGTACAAATTACAATGTGTCACTGAAGCCCGTGGTAGTATAAACTATGTTACAGACTTCAGTGTCTTCCCAAACTAGTGACATAAGTACATTATGTTTATAAATTATTAAAAAAACAATGAATGAAAATAAGAAAGAAAACCAAAAAGTACAAAAGGATAATAAGTAAGTACAGCAAATTGTTTTAGCTATTAGATACTGAAATTTGTGTGTACATGTGTGTGTGTGTGTGTGTGTGTGTGTGTGTGTGTGTGTGTGTGTGTGTGTGTGTGTGTGTGTGTGTGTGTGTGTGTGTGTGTGTGTGTGTGTGTGTGTGTGTGTGTGTGTGTGTGTGTGTGTGTGTGTGTGTGTATATGTGTGTGTGTGTGTGTGTGTGTGTGTGTGTGTGTGTGTGTGTGTGTGTGTGTGTGTGTGTGTGTGTGTGTGGTGTAGTGTAGTGTGTGTATATGTTAGTGTGTGCTAGCGTTGATTGTAAGAGAGAATAAGTGGGTAAGAATGTTTTAGGCGGTAGGTTATGTCCGGTCAGATCAGAATTGATTTAATATTTTATGAGATTGTGATAAAAAGACTTTCTGTACTATCATAGTCCAACTCTTCTAATTTTTTAAAAAGCATTTTCTTAAATTGATTGTTGTTGTATCCCATAATAGTTTTCATGTAGCTTTTATTTATTTTATTATACAGCATGGGGGCACAATAATCATAACTTTTTCTCGCTAGTACTGTTCTAAATGTGGGGACAGGTACTGTGATGACTCTCTTATTGCATGGTGGCAGGAGGGGTACGGTCTTACGATGGTATCTCCGAAGACACTGGTAAATAAAAAGCTTCCTGATCGTCAACACATTGCATTGTCTGTATAAGTCAGTGGTCGGGTGTCTAAAAGGAAGACGTAACATAACCTTTAAAACTCCTCGTTGAGCGCGCTCTAGTTCTATTTGGTACGTTTTTGATGCACAGCCCCATACGCATATGCAGTATGACACTACGCTCTCACATAAAGACTTATATGTCATGAGCAACTAAAGAATTACATGCAAAGTCCTCTATAAGTTATTCTAATCGGACCTTTCGTTTAGAATTTACGGCGGGTATAAATTGCTAGAAGAGCTCGGTGGCGCAGTGGTCTAGCACCTGGCCCAGCGATTGCGCAGGTTAAGCAACGTTCGCAAGGGTCGGTCATGGGATGGGTGACCAAAAATTTACTATCTCGAGCTCCTCCGTGCTTCGGAAGGCACGTTAAGCCGTTGGTCCCGGCTGCATTTGCAGTCGTTAACACCCACCAATCCGCATTGGGCCTGCGTGGTGGGTTATGGCCCGTCCTCCTCATCCATCTATAAGGAAGGCCTGTGCCCCAGCAGTGGGGACATTAAAATGGCTGATGGACATAAATTGCTAAAAAAAATAATAAAAAATGCGCGGTGCGAGCGAACAGCCCTACGAATCCAATCTACATAGTCTAGGATTCTGAATATACCTATGTTTATTTTATAAATGCACAAAATTTGTAGTTTAAAACTCAGAATACAGAGTTCTGCGGATTAGACCGAAGCGAAGCGAGGACGGGCGGGTCGCTAGTGTTAGTCAAAAAGTACCTATCAATTTATTATTGCAACTGCAGTTGCAAGTTGCTCATCATGCTTCTTAACCGCAACCTCTTAATTTTGCAAGAAAAATAATAAGATAGGAGGAAAAACTATGACGTGCAAATTACCCTAATGACTGGCTATAAAACTATTATAATGGCATCTTAGTGGATTATAACAAGTGCGAGTCGGACTCGCCTACCGGGAGTTCCGTACAATTTTGTATTTGATGATTGATAACGTAGGTGCCTACTTTAAACAAAGATTATATTTTTACCGGAAAGTAGTTCAACTTAGGAGTTCCTTTCAACTTAAGAGTGTCGAAATATGCGTTTTTGCGGCATAAACGGCCCTATTTTTTTTTTCGTTAACATATAAGTTTGATTTTTCACAGCTTCAAGGGACTGTAGACCAGAGTATAAGATTTTGATATCAAATTGATACCTCCAGGCGTTCCCGAGATAAAGGGTCTCGATATATAGACTGACAGACAGACAGGCAGACGGACAACAAAGTGATCATAAAGGTTCCGTTTTTTCTTTTGAAGTGCGGAGCCCTAAAATATAAATATTGTGATGCAAAGGCGGTAAGTATCAAAGTATGGTTTTATCTGTGATGCTATAGGACTGGGAAATTCTAGTGTTCATACCTATTTTATTTTATTTAGGGTTGTACAGTAGTCGATAGTGAGTTATTTTGTAGGACAAACCTTAAGCTTACACCATAGCTTCTTGTACCATCTTAATTTTATGGAACAAATGCAAAATGCAACGTGAGTCAGTGCGTGCTTAGCTGCTCGTATATCTTCGTAGAAAAATGTCACAGAGATTTTGAAATTGTGATTCTACCTACATAATTATTGCCATCTGATGTCGTGATGTGACTGTCGCAAAAGTAAATTGCAACATCATGCTGACCTTTTAATTTTTGATAATTATGGAGTATGATTCCACGCACACCGCTATAAAAGAATCGTATCTTACTTAGTCCGCGCGATATAACTTAAACCAAACATAGCGGCTTGCGCACTAAACATTTTTGTACCTAAAATTGCTACTGCGCTGGCACGTTGTACTAAAATATAGGGCAAGTTGTTTGGCGTCTACTGTCCATAGTTTGGTTGAGCACAGATAATTTCGAAATAGTAGTTTATGATACAAGGTTGGTAAGGAGGTTTTTAAAACGAGTTGACGTTTTATAAGCCCGAGCCGCAGGCGAGGGTTTATAATCGTCACGAGTTTTAAAAAACCTTAACAACCATGTGTCATACTACGTTTTTCAATACATTTGCGAGAAAACATTATAAGTATTACTGAAATTGTAATCTATACATATAATAAAACTGTAAATTCTAAATATTTATGCGCGTATTACACAAAAACCGCTAAAAGAATTTTGATGGGCTTTTCATAGTTTAGTAGATTAAGGTCCAACTTAAAATCTAAGCTATGTTTCATTAAATTCAGGTGGGTGGAACCAGTGTGAACGGCTTGAACTCTCCTTAGTACTAGCTTTCATACACTAAAGAGGTCATTTTAAACTGGTCGCTATATTTTTCTACTGTCCACGCGGACGAAGTCGCGGGTGGAAGCTAGTAGAAATTAAAAAAACGTACGTAAACAAAAACGCACGGCGCAGGCGTGCGGTAAAATCAACTTACCGCACGCTGTACTAAACCGTAAACAAAAACGCACGGCGTGCGGTAAAATCAACTTACCGCACGCTGGCCTGTCATCGTAAGCTCACATTTTCGAGCAACTGTATTGAAAATTATGTTTCAGTTCACTTTCAGACTTTCAGTTCATCTTATTCAAAAGTCTGTTACAAAAGTAATAATGGTAACATATTTTTAAAGTAAAAAAATATTAAATTCGAATATACAAGAAATAATTGGGCTGTTTTATTGGGAATGCTATTGCCTTTTGTTTTGAAAATAAATTATACATTTGATAGAACATCGACAACAACTTTTTAAATTATTTGAAAATGGAACGCTATTACAATCAAAAGAGATTTCTGCTACAGTGGCCACAGCTAAATTTAGTTTTGACTTGAGTAAACAACTGGAAAGGAGGTTAATGTACTAAATCAGTTTGTACTAACCAAGCTTAGTGAGTGAATTGGTTAAAATGAGCTTGAGCAAGTCTTGGCCCTTTGAGCTATGCAAAATTATCCAGGCACGTTGGATCAGATTACAGAAAATGGAAAAGCAGGTTGGATATTGCAAGGAAGTGTATAAATACATACGAAATGATATTTTGGGGTGTTTTATATTTAAATATTATTATTTGGACAAAGTTCCTGCAGGAATTTCTGTAGAAATATGTAACGATAATGTAATTGAAAAAATCTTCTGGATTTAATTATCAAGTCACATTTGTTCGGGCTTGCCTTGGTATCTAAAGTAGAGAGAAGTTCATGCCGGTGCTATTTGCTATTTGGTAATCAAAATACGGTACCTAATTTGACTTGAAAACTTGGTTGTATAAAACCAGCTCTAACTACAATTATTTTTGCATAAAATAAAAAAAATGAATAAATTAGCACTCAGATTTCTTGAATAGCCTATTAACACGTATGAATTACAACTGAGAACTGTATAATGAGTATTATTAATAATGTTCTTTGACTATTTTCCTTAGCACAACAATTAACATTAATTGACTGCGAGCTATGACATCATACTATAGCAAGTTATTTTAAAATCTGTTGTTTGTGGAATCTTTTTTTCTAATGACTAAATTACTTTTTTATATCTTAATATTCTTCGAATACTTCATGGTCTTGATCTTTAAACTTCCAGTACAAGTGAACAATTAATCAAATTGCTATACGCACGTTATACCTACGCGTAAGTGTTGTAAATATTTTGTTAATAGTTATTTTTATAAAAAAAAAATACTGGCAAACAAGATTAGCCATACACTAAGCCACAGAAAAAGACAAAAGCTGAATATTAGAACCTCGAAAAGGAAGAAAAGCGATTGTCAAGAACGTCAAATAATTCGTACTAATATGTTTAGCTACATCGTTACAATATCGGATATCTACGTAAAAAAGGCTGAAAAACAACTACAGTAGCATGTTTCAGATTTTACTTTTCGGAGTCAAAGTCAAAGTAGAAATAATTTTCATTTTAATATCACAAATTGTTTTACTGGCATGAATGTGACAGTTTTTGATATCGTCGACAGTCACGAAAATTCGTTTCATTGAAGCGTTGCCGCTCAGAAAATGACACCGTATGTTTACATTATGGAAAGCTATGCTCGTTGTCAGGAGGGCCATGTCGCAAATGCAAGCAAGGTTGGGTAACATTTCCTGCAGTTAGAGCGGCGGTGTGCGAGCGAGACGGACGGTGTAAGTGATAGGATGAAGTCCTGAGAGACGAGACTTTTCCTGGGAGCAAATGAGCTTTTTGAATAACTCAGTACCTCACGTCTTTCAAGAAAATTAGGTAGGGTTAAATAAATTAATATTAAACACACTTGCCTCCAGGATTGCTTGCAAGGTAGTTCTTTTCGTAGATTTTGGAGGCAAATGTTTAGAAGAAATAAAGGAAGTTTTTAAGGACTGCCGAATTTTAGTATTTTCTTGAAACGTCCTTTGTTAATTTAGAGTTATTCTTTGTAACATAATTCGGGTTCCGTACCAAAATGGTAAAAAGGAACCCATAAGGTTCTACTAGTATGTTTGTCTCTCTCAGCTGGTGCTTTCAACTTGGAATAGTTTTAGATGACGATTGCCCAACTATTTTCCAATTGAGAAAGAAAAAAAAATATATATTTCACGAACATTTTTCCTTTTTATAGGCCACATAGTTTTCGACTTGATGTAAATGTAAAAAACATACCATTGACCCCTTTTATCTCCGAAATTTGCATAGAGAAAAATCTGAAATTATCCTATGTGAAGAAGTAAATATTACAGGAAAAATAAAACGACGTCCTTAAACAGCACCCTTTTTAAGAAATCATTAACTAAAAATACATTAGTTCCGCTATCAGTCATGAGATGGCGCTGACCTAAAACTGCAATATTTTACACCGGAGTGTATTTATATGTAGGTATATGATTGTACGGAACCCTCGGTGCGCGACTCCGACTCGCTCTTGACCAGTTTTTATATAAAAGTCAACTCAACTAAAACTCTTACATTTACGTAAAATATTTATAGTAGAATCCTGCCCTCGGTTCAAAGGTTTCATTTCAGACACAAATTATTTTGAACTTTGCGTACAATGTTAGCAAAGGTATTGTATATCACCAAAACAAAAGCAATCCGTGTACTCTTAATTGAAATCATATCAAATAAATCCAAACTTCTAATGACGTTGTATTGGAATAAATCAATTTGTCGGCTTTTGTTTGTGATTTGTTGAATAATTCTTCGTTGGATCCACTAATTAGTTTCTCTTTTGCAGCCCCTCGAAGTAATTACTGCTTCTGAAGCGTTTAATATAATTTTGAATTCACAGGAAGGTTACGTACCTTCGAGGTCTTGTAAATGATGAATTTTCGATGCGTAATTTTGTTAGCACTTAAGTATACTTGTCTTAAACATATTTTGTTAAAACGTTAACATGACCACAGAATTAATAATGAAAAGTCATAATTCTCTCTAAGTAATTAAGTTTTAATTTGTCTTCTTAAATTTTTACTAAGATGTGAAAGTTACTTAAATATGATTTTCATATTTTTACTCAGTTTCCGAAAATAATTCAGAATTAACATTTTTTAGTTTCCAGTATTGTCCAGTCTTAGAATAATAACACCTAGAAGCCGTGTGCTCGAATGCAAAGTGAGGCAACTAATACCAAGCCAGAGTGGCTTAGTTTTCAAATTGATATCCTTCATACGTTAACTAATCGTAAATGAAACCTAATAATATAGTAACTAGTGTTATAAATGTGGGAAAATTGAAACTGTTTTGTACTTAATCGGTATGATTAGGTAATAATGTAGAATAACAATCTGAAAACGGAGCCATTTTGGCTGTTTTAGTTGCCTCACTTTTGACAGTGCGCTTTGTAGAGAACTATCGTTCTAGGTGTTATTATTCTAAGAATAAATATAAAAGAAAATCACAAAAGGTTACAACCACATTGTTTGAGAAATTTCAAGCTAAGCTTCAAGTTTGTAGTATGTAGTAAACTTCAAGGATTAAAAAAAAACGTCAAGTGTGAATCGGACATGCGCACGAAGGATTCCATAAAAAATAACGTTTATTGTATAGGAGACACACTTAATTATTTATTTTATACAGTTTTTATTAGTAATTGTTGAAATAGCGGCAACAGAAATACATCTGTGAAAATTTCAACGGTTCATGAGATATAGCCTGGTGACTGGTACAGTGGAGTGACAGGGTCCCGATTTTACCCTTTGGGTACGGAACCCTAAAAAACAGATTACAAAATAATTTGTTGAGATTTTTTTAATGTATCCGCTATATTTTAGCGTTACTTTAATTAAGTTTTATATGATCAAGCTGTTTATTACTTCAATCACGCAACGTATCTAAACCTGTTTGTGTTTTTGCCTTTTCTTAAAATACTTGTGATAATAAGTACTTACTAGTAAGTACTTATTTAATTTTTGATAGTTCACTTTAATAACACAATAATAATTACAGACGTATTTTCTTTGGTCAATTAGTAACATTTCTTTTACGATAAAATACTAGATATGTAGGTATAATGTTTAAGCACTATATACAATGCGATATGTGTTACGAAAATACCCCTAATGCCGAATATGGTAGATAAGGACTACCAAACTGAGCAAGTTTTTCTATGGGACCAACTCTGAAACCGTGAAAAAAAATTATTTCATACATTTCGATATTTTCTTTATTAATTTTTGTATGAAACATCTAATTTTTAGGGTTCCGTACCAAAATGGTAAAAAAGGAACCCTTATGGTGTGACTCAGTCTGTCTGTCTGTCTGTCACAGCTGGATATCTCGAGAACTACTAATGGTATCAACTTGAAATTTGGAATAGTTTAAGATGACGTTTGCCCAACTATTTTGCAAATAAGAAAGAAATAATAGTTATTTATGGAAATGTACCACAGACATATATTATATATCTGTGAACTGTACTATAACGAGGAGTGTGATAATAGTATCACATGAGTGTTTTAATACCTAATTATGTACAGTTGCATACAATACTTTATCTACACCCATTTTCTTTTATTTTTATTAGGGAAACAAACAATATTTTAATACATATGGATTAAAAACAGCCATGATATTTATTATCTAAACCCATGATATGTACCTCTATAAAGGTTTTGACTTTGACTTTGTCTTTGACTTTGACTTTCCTCTCCCTCATTGTCATTATGTCTTCCGCAAGAGTGTTATAATGTTGTACTGAATTTCATAATGCAACGCTCGCGCGTGGGCGCGCGGCGCTGCAGGACCAGCTCTCGCTCGGGATATTGTAATGATGGCAGTAAGCTAACTGTTTCAGAACCCCTTACAGAAGATTTAAAGCATGGGTGTAGATAAAAAATAGTAGATTGTACAACAAGTGCATAAAACGCATCATTTTACCCGAGACGTATATATCCACCCGAGCCGCAGGCGAGGATGGATAGTCAAGTCGAGGGTAAAATGGGTTTTATGTACGAGTTATACACTCTGCTTTTCACTTCGATTGTGAGGAAATTAAACAATAATAATGTAAAAACCAAAAAAAAATTAGAATAAGAGTTTAGGATATACTAGGAAAAATTCGACGATGTCACTAGTGACTCGGTAGCTCAGCGGTCAGAGCATTGGACCGGATATCCAAAGGTCGCGGGTTCGATTCCCGTCTGAGTATTGATCTGGTGCGAGTCGTATTTTTTCTAGTATATTATTTAGTATTGTTTAAAAATAGCATTGTAAATGCAAAAACCTCAAATTTAAAAATTCAAAAAAAAATTCTTAAATTTTAGTGACAAATTCTATATTTTTGGAATGTGCTCATCAAGACCTTTCATTTGATACCCATATTCAAAAATTGAAAAAAATATTTTTTTCTTAATTTTTTGTGACAAAATATATATTTTTTGGAATGTCCTCATCAAGGCCTTTCATTTGATACCCATATTCAAAAATTGAAAAAAAAAATTGTTTTGTCTTAATTTTTTGTAACAAAATATCTATTTTTGGAATGTGCTCATCAAGGCCTTTCATTTGATACCCATATTCAAAAATTGAAAAAAAAAACTCTTTTTTTATAAAAAAAATATAATTTTGGAATGTGCTCATCAAGGCCTTTCATTTGATACCCATATTCAAAAATTAGAAAAAAAAAACTTTTTTTTTTAAATATATAATTTTGGAATGTGCTCATCAAGGCCTTTCATTTGATACCCATATTCAAAAATTGAAAAAAAAACTCATTTTTTTATTAAAAAAATATAATTTTGGAATGTGTTCATCGAGGCCTTTCATTTGATACCCATATCCAAAAATTAAAAAAAATATCAAGGTCTTTCAATAAAATTGATACCCATTATCAAAAATAAAAAAGTATTAATATAACACAACAAAAAATGAAGAAACAATGAAATAACAAGTTAATTTAACGAAGTTAAATTGCGGGTGTGGCTGTTTACCTGACGACCTTTGTCTTAAAGTCTGAGACTTAAACGAAGATTTTACTTTATGCACTAGAGCATAAAAAGCGATTTTATGCAGCCTATACCCAACATAAAGACGAACTTTACGAGCATGAGAAGTGAAAAAAATATTTTACAACAGGGACTGAAAAGGAGTCTTAAAAATTTAAAGTGAAGTGACTAGGGCATGTGGGGTATCATATGAAAGAACGCTGTTTGCACATTTTAAAACATTTTTTCCTTTTTTCTTAGGCCGCATAGTTTTCGACTTATGATGAAAAATGTAAATAAAATACCGTTCCTCCCCCCTTATCTCCGAAGTTTGCAAAAAGAAAAATCTGAAATAATTCTATGTGATAGTAGTTTATGTAAAGATTACAGGAAAAATAAAACGATGTCTCAATAAAACACACTTTTTTAGAAATTCAAAAAACAAACAAAAATTCTTTAGTTTCACCACCAGTCAACAGATGGTGCTGTCCTAAGAATGCTAACCTTAGAAAAGAAAAATAGTTCCACTATCGGTCAAGAGATGGCGCAACCTAATACTACAATAATAAGTTGGTTCAATATAATTACCTACTATTTGCCGTACGAATAAACGAAGAATAAGTTCCCACTTAGTAATTTAAACAGTTTGCAATGTGGAGTGGCTGAAACGTTTTTCAGTCACCATAAGCAGCTGTGGTTAAGATTTGTAAATTAACTGTCCGCCTGTTTGCCCTTCCACCTGTCTGCCGTTTATCCTACTTTTTTAAGACTGTACTAAAGTAACATATCCAAATATATTTATGATTGTACGGAACCCTCGGTGCGCGAGTCCGACTCGCTCTTGACCGGTTTTATTTCATTGTGGTACAACTAAAGTGGCTAATTTCAGAGCGCTAACTTTACTATTTGCCATACATTCTCGAGTGAAGTTACAAGATTACTGTCTATTATCAATTATGTATGATATAATTATACCAATACATTTTATTCAATAATGTTAAAGTACCTAATTATAAATAAGTGTTTGCTATCTATTATTGTTGTTGTGCCCGACAGGGGGGTCCATAGTGATCTAATATTATAATTTAAGAACTACTGTAACACTGTGGAATGCAATAAATGATTTGTACATACTTAAAAGTTCAATGTATCTCACCCTACACAATTAGGAATCGAGATAAATATAATTAGGTAAGTATATTCAATCATGGCAATCAATTAATCTTAGCTGAAGTGGCAGTGATCTGGACACATAGCGAGAAGAACCGATGGCCGTTGGGGCGGAAAGGTTCTGGAATGGCGACCGCGCACCGGACGACGCCGACGCTCCGTGGGTAGGCCCTCGACAAGGTGGACCGAGGATCTGGTGCGCGGTCTCGGTGCACCGCTGGATGCGGGCAGCGCAGGACCGAGCGTGGTGGAGATCCACGGGGGAGGCCTATACCCAGCAGTCGTGCGGCTGATAATAATATAATGATTCAATCGAGGTTAGTAGATTTCTAAAACTAAAAGGTTTTTCCAATGCGTTTTTTTCATTTTCCTTCTCTTGGTTATTTCAGAAGGAATCATTGTACAAAGAACAGTATGGATGATGAATAGCCTTTTATTAGCAATAAAGTAAAGCCTATTATAGTGACTGTTACAAGGGTTGGCAGAAATACAGCGAGCGAGATTGAATATCGGACGCGGCAGGGTTGCCAAATCAAAAATATGAATATTCAATGCTCTGTAAATCTAGGCTGCTGTAAAAAGGCCTGTTTGGTAAAAGCAAAATTGATTTGTCGGTATTTGATGTTTTGGTTTATCAAGTTAGGTTTGTATAATCATTTGCTTATGTTTGATTGATTGTTTTCATTAGCCTTAGACTTTAAGGTTAATGAAGGTTAGAGGTTTATTGATTTTGATTTTATTGTCATTTGATACGTGACAACCCTGTCAGTAGATCGCGAGCAAAAATTATGTGGCAAAAAAATTGCTTCTACTACATTTCGAAGGCTCGTGGCTAAATTATTCATTGGTATATTTGTTTTAGCAGTATAATTGTAATTAAGGGTGCTTTTTGTCTGTTTTATTGCCTAAGTTATACTATTAACGTTCGTATGTGAACTCGACCGTTCCTCTTGTTTATACAGACAATTTTCTATGTTTGGTGTCTTGTATAATTTGGTGTTGATAGTTTCATTTTCATATATATACTGAAAATAATATAATTTCTGAAATATTAACTGACGCAGCTGGGCTTTGAGCATTAAAACCATAATAAAAAACATTATTAATATTAATACTAATAGTTGATAATGTAAGTTTTGAAAGGTACTATCTAGTTTCATATCGTTAAATTCGAATTATATTCAATATTCTTTATATCGAATTTGAAAAAATAAATAAAAATATAACACTTCATTCTTCGATAACAAAACAATGTTATAAAATAACTTTTTTACCATTATGATACGGGGGCCATGGATTTACACCCTTTGTAGTTTGTATGACTGTGGCAGTGCGCCATTTTTAAAGCAATTACAAAAAGTTATGATTTAAATTATACTGAATTTCATAGAATTTTTTAAATCTTGCTTAAAAATGTCTGATAGCAGTGAATGCAAAGAAAATTTGATTCCGCCCTTCGAGGTAAAAAATAGAGCAGTGATTCCGCTCGATATTTTAATTGCGGCGGCGACGTAAATGACTCATAATATAAACTATAAGTACCCTTTTATAACATTGATCTTTTATTTAGTAGGTTTAATCCTAATTGTATGAGAGTAGATAAAGTAGTGTATGAAACTGCACATAACTAGGGATTAAAACACTCGTGCGATACTATTAAAAAACACACACTCGTGTTTTAATACCCCTCATTACGCAACAGTTTCATAAACTACTATTTGTTCACGTCTTCCAAATGTCATTTTCAAATTAGAAAAAAGTCATAAAACTGATATACTACGCTCATCGGATCTCATCGATATTCATAAAGCGATATAAAGTTGTATCGTTATACTCGTACGTTCCGTTTAATATGAACGTAAATAATTATCTTGCGTATTAACGATTGTTCCCGCAGATAACTTTGTATGGTAAAGACAATTTATTGATACCGATACAAAACTTTTTGGGTTGTGGAATTTCAAGTTTATTCATAATTTATATTAATTTAGGAAGAAACTTTGTGAACTCACTGTTACTTAAGACAAGACATTGTTTTAAAAGAACAATTTGCTCCAACTGCGCTTGATAGCAGTAAATACTGTTGTTCGTAATTGGAATTGTGTTTTGGATTATAATTATTTATTTGGATTTGTTTCGGTCGTGGCTTCGTACTTTGCGAAAGTAATTTTGCTTAAATAATAATAATAATAATAATAATACTTTATTTCAGAATACAAAGTTCCATAGTCATTCATTCAATAAACATAATCGAAATAATAATAATAAAAATGTCAATTTAGAATTTTACAAATTAAATTAAATAATATAATTAATAAAAATACGAAATGATAATATAATAATATAAAATAAAAATAATTACAATTTAGTTTAACTTAACCAATACATTCGTCCAGTGGTGGCTAATAGGACACTCGTACCTACCTCCCACAGCTCTCAAGATGCTATTGCTGCTGCCGCACACTCGGTTCATTAATGAGGCTACTTTTTTGCGCATTATAGCATAAAAATCATTAGTCCGCGCCTCAGCAAACATGCCGGACGCGCTGCAGCGCCACGGCAGCCCCAACAGCATCCTGAAAGCATTATTGTACTGCACACGTAGAGCGTTGTAGACCTTCTGCGTATATCTCACCCAAAGGCTGCCGGTGTAAAAAGATTGGCAGAATGATTTAAAAAGAGTTATCTTAACTTGTTCTGAAGACCGAGCAAACCTTCGGGCGATCATGTTGCTTCTGACCGCTAACGCCCTACGTTCACGTTCAATGTCTTGGTCATCCTTCAGGTCTTCTGTTACAATGTGGCCCAGGTACTTGTACTTTCTAACTCTCGACAACTCTATTCCATTTAGCAAGACAGGAGGCACGTCTTGTGGAGAATTATTGCCCGCGGTGAAAACCAAGATCTCACTTTTCTTATTGTTATATTTCAAACCATGCGTTTGAGCGTAGGTCTCACACACGAGCAACAACTTCCGGAGTGCGCTGATCGACGGGCTCAGCAGCACCATGTCATCCGCGTAACTTATACTATTGACGTTCACGCCATCGATAGAACATCCTGCTTGCATGCTGCTGAGCTCGCGGACCAGCTGGTCTACATAAAGATTGAAAAGTCTAGGAGAGGTCAACCCCCCCTGCCTCACCCCACACTCCAACCTGTACTCCTCAGAGTGCTCATTCCCCCATCTCACGTAGTTTACCTGATTTTCATACCAATGCCTGAAGATGCCAGTGAGCTCAGACGGGAGACTCACGCCGTTCAGTTTTTCCCATAGTACTGGATAAGACACCAGGTCAAAGGCTTTGGACAAATCTAAAAAGCACGCATACACAGGCGTGCTTCTGTCCGTATAGTACCTGACGGTGCTCTTGAGCGCCAGGATAGCACTTTCTGTTGACAAGCCCTCACGAAATCCGAACTGAGCATCATGTAGACTAATGTGCTCATCCAAACGTTTATCAAGTACACCATCAAGGACCTTAGCTGTGATTGTCGCCAATGAAATGGGTCTGTAGTTTTTCTTGTCGGATGAATCTCCCGTCTTGTCTTTTACAATCGGTACAACAATAGTTTTCATTAACTCTAACGGCAAGTACGAGTGTCGTATGCAAAGATTAAATAGTAGTGCCAAGACCCTGGGTAAGTGAACACCCGCATGCTTAAAATGTTCTATGCTAAGACCATCATGGCCAGGAGATTTTCCCCTGGCCATGTGCGCAATAACCTTTGCAACCTCTTTAGCGGTAATGAGTACTAGTGGTACATCCCGTACATCCTCCTCTCCCCTCTTTTCATTAGTCTCATCACAGGTCTGCCTCGTAACCATGGGTTGCGCCGGTACTTTAAAATGTTCCTTGAACGTGTTAGCAATGGCTGTGTGCTCACTCACCCCGTCAACACTAACAGGCAGACGCGGCTTGCCCTTTAGCTTATTGATTTCTTTCCAAAAATCCTTAAAATATTTAGATTTATGTAAAGTTGCCAAAATATCCATTTTTATTTGATCTTCGTGTTTTATGCACCATTTCAATTTAGCTTTAAATTTCTTCCGACTATCACACATTTTATTGTAAAATGTACCGCTATTCGGTCTCCCGTGTAACGTCCACGTCTCAAAATCAAGCCGCGCCAGCCCGTGTAAATGCTTTACGTGCTTATTCCACCCAACGACGTACGGTTTTTTATTACAACGTTGCTTAATTTTATTAACACACTTATTATTAGTCATCGTAGCCGCGTCAATCATTATGTCAATTACATTTTTATACATAGTTTCAATAATATTTCTATGGTCCATATTGTTACACATAAAGTCACTACAATAGTTACATTCAACAGGAAAATTTATTTCTCTTAATTTATTATTGCAAATGTTATTATATTTACTAATTTGCTTTGCATCTCTTTCCCCCCATATAGCATTATTTTTGAAATTAATTTTAGGCTCAAATTTACATTTTAATATTTCTAGATTACAATTTATATATAAAGGATAATGATCAGACCAGTACACACCATAGCACACATGTATATCTACTATAGAAACCCATGTCGCTCTCGTTACGAGACAATGATCGAGCCAACTTCTTGTTCCGTGTATATCACTGACATAAGTATAACATCCAGAGTCAATACCCAGCTTTTCTATGTCTGCACATATCCACTGTTGGTCATTACAAAAAGATAAGAGTTCATCCCCAAATTGTCTTCCCGGATGCGCGTTAAAATCACCCAAAACATAGACACTTTGCTCACCGACACTTTCAACAATAGCACTAATTGCGCTTATACAATCCGTGAAAAGTACTAAGTTTTCAGAGCAATCCGTTGGCAGGTACGCACTGACTACCAAGAAAGAACGATTACTCACCGAGACCTTTATGGCGCAAATCCTTTCATGATTACACTGTACTACCGTGACTTGGGAGAAGGCGTCGCGGCGCCACAGCAGCGCTACGCCCCCGTGAGGGCGCCCTCGCAGCGGCCCCGCACTCGTGTCCACCGCTGACACCCCCGTCGCACTGAACTCCGGGTCTACGTTGTCCAACAATGGAATGTCGTGTGGCAGCAGCCACGTAAAAAACACCATAAAGCTAATTAGGTTGGGTCGAGTTCGATCCGTAAAAAGATCCGGTTTTGAGGATCTGAAAGGTTTTAAATTATGTTGCGTCTTTGTTACCGGCCTAACTCTGATTTTCTAACACGTTTAAATATCTCTATAAAATAAAACCGGTCAAGAGCGAGTCGGACTCGCGCACCGAGGGTTCCGTTCCGTACCATCATATTTGCACCATTAAACCACACTGCAGAGTAGAATAATAAAATTAGTATTGCAGTTTTAGGTCAGCGCCATCTCTTGACCGATAGTGGAACTAATGTTAACTGTTTTTTTAAATTTGATGATTTCTAAAAAAGTGTGTCATATTGAGATATTTTTTAATTTTTCCTGTAATCTATATATAAACTGCTATCACATAGAATTATATCAGATTTTTCTTTTTGCAATCTTCGGAGATAAGGGGGAACGGTTTTTTTTTACATTTTTCATCATAAGTCGAAAACTATGCGGCCTAAAGAAAAAAAAATGATTAAAAACGTGCCAATGGCGCTCTTTCATATGATACCCTACATGCCCTAGTAGCCCCACTTCAAAATTTTAAGACCCCTTTTCAGTCCCTGTTGTAAAAAAAATATTTTTTTTTATTTATTTCTTATTTGCAAAATAGATGGGCAAATGTCATCTTAAACCATTCCAAATTTTAAGTTGATACCATTAGTAGTTCTCGAGATATCCAGCTGTGACAGACAGACAGACAGACAGACTAAGTCACACCATAAGGGTTCCTTTTTTACCGTTTTGGTACGGAACCCTAAAAATATTACGTAATGTAAAATGTTATCAGAATCAATGGGGGCATTCTGCCAGACAAATCTTTGTGTCATCGATCGCAATTGATTAAATTTTAACTATGGAAAGTAATTTAAAAAATGTTCAATAATTTACTTTCCATTGTTAAAATGTACTCTATGGCAGCCATTACACACGTCAATCTGGTTTCAATCTGATCAAAACCGCAGATTGATGGAATTTGATGCGGTTAGTTTGCGACGTTACACGGTCAATCCAGCGAGATCTGGATCGCAGTAGATCTTGGTAGATTGACAATCTACCACGATCCACGGTGATCTTTGGTAGGGTTGCCAACTTTTTGCATTAATTTTCGCGTGATATCGATCGATGACCTGAGTGGTGCAGTATTCAACATGCCAGTCTACCACGCAAGAGATCCCGGGTTCGATTCCCGGACGTAATTGAAATGATGAATTTTAATTTCTGTGACGGTCTGCGTATAATAAGTACCTATCTATTTCGAAAAATAAGTAAGTACCTAGTAAAATCTGTTGTCTAGCACCCATTTTATGCCTTGATTAGTTAGGGTTAGATGAATATCGATTTTAATTACGATATTTAATTTTACACACACAGGTGTGTAAAATTACCTAAATATCGATATTTATAATACGATATTACCCAGCTATGAACTGAGTGCCAAATTTCATCCAAATCAGTTCAGCTTCAGAAGGCTGAACTGATTTTGATGAAATTTGGCACACATCATATTATGTAGTTTATAGCCTGGTATAGTAATAACATCGAGGTAAATAGTATTTTTCAAAACATTGCAAAAAATATAGTAGGTAGGTTTATAGGAAATTTATGAAAAAATATAGTCCTCATTTATTTTTAACTAGCTTCCTTTAAAAATTAAAAATAGGGTACATAGAGTAGGTACTTCCTAGGGTACCAAACTAACTGTGTGCCAAATTTCATCATCTTTTACTGCAATCCAATATTTTAACCGACTTATAAAAAGGAGGAGGTTCTCTTTTCATCTGTATATTTTTTAAGGGATTCTTCAAATGCCCACGCGCATTAGTCACGGCCGGAAAGCAAGTTAAAAATAAATATGGGCTACATTTTTTATAAATTTCTCAAAAGAACTTACTAAAGTATTTTACCCTAGGGTACCTTTGATTGACCAAGATAAAACAAATCCTATAATTTAATCCAGGCTACAAACTGTGTGTCAAACTCCATTCAAATCAGTTCAGCCTTAAAAACTAATATAACTACAGACGAACAGAGAAACAAGCTCCTACTTTTTTGAAGTCGGTTAAAAATATTGGATCGCAGTATATTGTGCTAGATTGACAATCTACCGTGGTAGATTGACAATCTACCGCAATCCGATACAAGCAGATTGTGGTAGATTGACAATCTACCACAATCTAATGCGATTCGATATTTTTAACCGACTTCAAAAAAGCAGGAGGTTGTTTTCCTGTTCGTCTGTATGTTTTTTTAGGGTATTTTTCAAATGTCCCCCCGGATGTAGTCACGGCCGGAAGCTAGTTAAAAATAAATATGGGCTATATTTTTTATAAATTTACCAAAAGTACTACAAAGTAATTTCGATGTTTAAAAAAAATCCCTAGGGTATCTTTGACCGAGATCAAAAATATCATAAGTTTTAATCCAGACTATAAACTGTTTGCCAAATTTCATCCAAATCAGTTCAGCCTTCATGAAAAACAAATATACAGACGAACAGAGAACCTCCTCCTTTTTTGAAGTCGGTTAAAAACATCGGATCGCAGAAGATTGTGCTGTGCTAGATTGTCAGTCTACCATGGTAGATTGACAATGACAAGCCTTAAAAACTAATATACAGAGAAACAAGGTCCTGCTTTTTTGAAGTCGGTTAAAATATTGGATCGCAGTATATTGTGCTAGATTGTCAATCTACCGTGGTCGTCCGTGGTAGATTGACAATCTACCACAATCTTCCGCGATCCGATACAAGCAGATTGTGGTAGATTGACAATCTACCACAATATACTGCGATTCAATATTTTTAACCGATTTCAAAAAAGCAGAAGATTGTTTTTCTGTTCATCTGTATGTTTTTTTTGGGTATTTTTCAAATTTCCACCCGGATTTAGTCACGGCCGGAAGCTAGTTAAAAATAAATATGGGCTATATTTGTATAAATTCCCCTAAAGTACTACAAATTAGTTTCATTGTTTAAAATAATAAAAATCCCTAGGGTACCTTTGATCGAGATGAAAAATATAAGTTATAATCCAGACTATAAACTGTTTGCCAAATTTCATCCAAATCAGTTCAGCTTCCATAAAAAACAAATGTACCGAACAGATAACCTCCTCTTTTTTTGAAGTCGGTTAAAAACATCGGATCGCAGTAGATCGTGCTAGATTGTCAGTCTACCATGGTAGATTGACAATCTACCACAATCTACCGCGATCCGATACAAGCAGATTGTAGTAGATTGACAATCTACCACAATATACTGCGATTCAATATTTTTAACCGACTTCAAAAAAGCAGGAGGTTGTTTTTCTGTCCGTCTGTATGTTTTTTTAGGATATATTTCAAATATCCACCCGGATGTAGTCGCGGGCGGAAGCTAGTTAAAACTAAATGTGGACTACATTTTTATAAATATCCCAAAAGTAAGTACCTACATACTATAATTTTTTAATGTTTTGAAAATAATACTATTACCTCGAAAAAAAAGGTGTCAACCCTAAGCCAGATTGACGTAGATTGACAATCCAGCACAATCTGATCACGCCAGACCGCGCCAGATTGAAACAGATCACGAACAACGTTACACAATCAATCTCTGTCAATCTGGCGCGATCTGGCGTGATCAGATTGTGTGTGTAATGGGTGCCTATGGCGATCAATGACTCAAAATCTTTGTCTGGCGAATGCACCCAAAGTCAAAAGTAATCAGAATCAATTTACATTGTTGCCTTTTTAGGGTTCCGTACCCAAAGGGTAAAAACGGGACCCTATTACTAAGACTTCGCTTTCCGTCTGTCTGTCTGTCCGTCTGTCTGTCTGTCTGTCTGTCTGTCTGTCACCAGGCTGTATCTCATGAACCGTGATAGCTAGAAAGTTGAAATTTTTACAGATGATGTATTTCTGTTGCCGCTATAACAAAAAATACTAAAAACAGAATAAAATTAATATTTAAGGGGGGCTCCCATACAACAAACATATTTTTTTCCGGATTTTGGTACGGAACCCTACGTGGATTAGATGGGTGGGTTCTTGTTAACTAAACCAATTAAAAAACCAGTTGACCTCGACTAGCTTCGATATTATGAAAAATTTTGAGAATCAAAAATTCAAATAACTATAGGTACTACCCAAAACTCGATTCTCATAGTCGAGATGGATATTGCGTATCAAAGTCGTATTCTTCTCACAAAATGCGGACAAGACTAGGTTTACCATTATTCTGGACTTATGCGGACATCTAGGGACTTTTCGGGTTCTGCCTGGACTCTTTTATTAGTTCTAATTATCCTTTTGAATAACTCAACAACTATTTTGAGACCAAACTGTTTTTATGACAGCCATTAGTCCGAGCTTTTCGAAGGAGACCTGACACATCCCATAGAAAAAAATGCTAAACTTATATGCATTTGAATTTAGTCTTAAAATATAACCAATAATATCTGCTACATGAATCAAGTTCTTCCTTATTTTTAGCGCATGTAGAAAAATAGTTATGTGATGAATGTTTTTTATATGGAAATACTACAGAAACAACTAGTCATCGAAAAACGTTCCGGTCCACATTAAATATTCAAAATTAAGAAAAGTCAGTATAAAATGTATAAACCATAATTTATTTCCTTTTTTCGAAATCAAAAGAGCGAAATACCTATTAACTTGACTTTAATTTGGCATTGCCAGCTGACATTTCGCTGACAGAAACCACAGATTGTAAAGTGTACAAGCAGATTCTGAAACACAGATTCCTTCTCCTCCTCAGTCGTTCCCTCATAGTTGAGGATCGTGACTCCTTGCAAGGACGTCTCGCACAAAGTGTTCCATCTGTTGCGGTCCTCGGCTTGATGCAGTGCGATACTAGCATATCCAGATTTTTGGACACCTGGTCTGACCAACGTTTTAACGAAATTTAAAAAAGTAAAAAAGTATAAAATGACGGGTCTCCTTTCGTTATGGTTACCCTGGACAAGGCGTAAAGGGCACCAAGAAACAGATTGGATGGTCGGCCCGGAATGACGGCTCGCGAATTTGGCGCCAATCCCTTCGCAGAATATTTTGTTCAGCTAAAAAGCCCGCCAAATTGAACCTTATATCGAACACGTAACGCTACCCCTAACCATGTTACTGAAAATGGATACTTCTAATTTTCCCAATGAGCAAATATTTATAACATTTTTGTAGTGTTTTTGGAATCTAATTTCTTAGAGCACGTGGCGTGCTGATCGATCATTCATCAAAGGAGAAAACCTTTTTGTGGTTATAATGTAGTTTATTTTAAAAGTCGTATTGCCTTCCTGATTGATTTTTAAAAATATACTTATTGATTTTCAAAAGAAAATTATAACACCAGTTTCATAGGTAGGTAAGTAAAGCAAGTAGGGAATTTTTATACAATTCTAAATAATATACTAGAAAAAATACGACTCGCACCAGATCAATTCTCGGACGGGAATCGAACCCGCGACCTTTGGATATTCGGTCCAATGCTCTGACCGCTGAGCTACCGAGTCACTAGCGGCATCGTCGAATTTCTTCTAGTATATCCTACTCTTACGCTGCAAGCCAGCGTTATTTCACCAATGTGAGGAATTTCCTCGACATTTAATTGAAATATCTTTCCAGATATTTTGACAATTAATAAAAATGAAATAGCTATTTTACTTTTTAACTATTAAATTTTGAGATTTTTTGCATTTACAATGCTATTTTTATACAATACTAAATAATTTACTAGAAAAAATACGACTAGCACCAGAGCTGGTTCGATTCCCGTCTGAGAATGGTGAACTTATGAAATTGGTGTTTCTTCTGCTGCTGTTGTTGCTGGCATGGCAACTTATAAATATTTAAAATCACAGAAGTTATGAGTTTCTCTGTGTATGAGATGGATATTACATCAAATTATGACCATAGCCGTCAACTATAAGCATAATTAAAGTCTATTTATTTTCTCTTCTTAGCATTAAAAAACTTTATCCGTCGTAACTTAGCCTAAACTTATTTTTTTCACTTAAGTTATGTTGCCTAACTAAGCTTAATGTTCAAACATTTGTACATAAAAGATTTGTTACAATAGCCTTCATCTTGGTTGTTAAATAAATTATGAACAATTCATAGGTAAGGACCTAACCTAATATTATGTTTATATTGAATGAACAATGTTTTGTATTGAAAATTTTAATACCTAAAGAAAATTAGCCCGTAGAACATTTAAATCACAAATAAGGTTACCGTTTCCCGTTGTGATATAGTTATTTATTACGAAATTGGAGATACTTTAACCCAAGTTTTACAGATCGCAACCCGCCGTAACCTATATTTGTATATCTCCAAAAATGAAATCTTTTTATTTTTCGAGGTTTACCACATAGTTTAGCTATTGTCGTGTTCTACAGCTTGGTTTGATTGCCACAGATAAAAGTAAGACTATAAAAAGTAGCCATACACAGATTTAAGACCTGATGAAAATGGTTGGACTTTATCTGGTCTTAAATCTGTGTATGATCACTTTCCAAAGTCTTACTATTATCAGTGGCAACCAAACAAAGCTGTAGAACACGACAATAGCTAAATCATGTGGAAAACCTTGAAAAATAAAAAAATATCATTTTTGGAGATATACATATGGGTTACGGCGGGTTGCGATCTGTAAAACTTGGGTTAAAGTTTCTCTTGTTTCGTAATAATGAACTATATCACAACAGCAAACGGTAACCTTTTTGGTGATATAAATGTTCTACGGGCTACTGTACTATTATGGTTAATTTAAATTCTTCAAGTTTGACTCTCGAGTCGAAATCATAACGATTCTATCGAATTCAGATTGTAGGGCAAAGAGTAAATTTTACAGATTAAAAACGTCGTTATGTACCGCAGCCGCTCTGAAGTGCCAATTCAGTTGTACATTGTTTATTTAATTGCATTGTAGCTATGTATGTTAATTATCGGATTCTTTTTAGGGTTCCGTACCCAAAGGGTAAAAACGGGACCCTATTACTAAGACTCCGCTGTCCGTCTGTCTGTCTGTCTGTCACCAGGCTGTATCTCATGAACCGTGATAGTTAGTAAGTTGAAATTTTCACAGATGATGTATTTCTGTTGCCGCTATAACAACAAATACTAAAAACAGAATAAAACTAATATTTAAGGGGGGCTCCCATACAACAAACGTAATTTTTTTGCCGTTTTTTGGTACAGAACCCTTCGTGCGCGAGTCCGACTCGCACTTGGCCGGTTTTTTTTAATTACTTGTAATAATAATATTTTGATTTGCGTTTATCAATGTTGTGTACTTGTCATTACCAGTATAAAACAGAAAATGTTTGTGTGTTTCCAATCAACAGCTTGACCGTATTATATGTCATTTCAGTCACATTACCTACTTTCCCGACACGAAGTCACCCTTTGAACTCAAAATAAGCCCCATTACCAGAAATGAAAATCGAGAGACGAAGCTTAATTATGAAAGCACATGTTGCCACGTGCGTTGTTCCCTTTTAAGGTATTAAAAAATTACTCACAGTGAAATAACTTTAATTCGAAAAAAAGTTGGATTGGGAAATCTTTCACAGTAGTTAAAGTGAACACTGATTGTTATAACGCTGATAACTGCTAGTCTAAATTATAGATAGGTATATTAAATTGCAATGAATGAAAGAATAAATCGGTAAATCTTAAATTAAAATGCGCCTATTAGTGAAACTAAGGCAGTATGGAAAAAACTATAGCAAAAAAACTTTACAATGTCTTTTTCTTCAACGCATACCTACTTGGTTTTAATTTATTAAAACGTTTTAATTAAACCACGGTTTATGATACTGTGACTGAACGCTCTATGTTTATAACCTTGGTGAGCAATCCTACTTAATATTTTAAATGTGTGTATGTTACTCAATAACTAAAAATGGCTGAACGGATTTGGATGAAATTTCTAAAGCCTGGATTAAAATAGAGGATACTTTTATAATCCCTAAGATCCAAAAGATCCGGAGTATTCCGAATGTCCACGCGTACGAAGTCGCGGGAAGAAGCTAGTAAATAAATAACGCGACGATTTATATCCTACTTGTAGCATCTACACTGTGCGTACATTTTATACCTTTCTGAAGCGTGTGGCTTTCATGGCAGCGCTGCAACTCCAGTGAAGTAAATGCGGTTACTGTGTGCGGAATAACGAACACTCCTGTATGGGTAGAACGGTATGTATTCTGTGATGATGATGCTTAAGTAGACAACGAACTGTAATAAGTTCTTAACGCTATAGAATAAGATTGGTGTTTATGGTGTCAAACTAGGTAATCCAGATTCCATGATTATTTTCAAACATTAATTTTAATTTTCTTGGTTTGAGGGTTGGCTTTAGGCAAACGGGTTCTGTGATATTAAATTGACTGTTGACACATTAAATTATTTAATGTGTTAAATATTTTTTACATTTATATAGTTTTATTTTCAATCCGATAGGGCCTAGGCCCTACAAAAATAGAATTTTGAGATTCAACTCGAATTGAGATTCAACTCTTTATCTAGTCCGATGTTTTTTTGGTGGCTACTACTTTTCATTTTCTATATAAACTATAACAATCTAGAACACGCTTTTGATGTAAGTGACCCTTAAAAGTATAAACTGACCAGAATTGGAATATTTTGATCCTGTAAGAAGGGAAAATAAAAAAAAAACTATTTTTTAATAAAGATATATACCGCATAATCATCCTATTAAAATACGAGTAAAACTTTTTTAAATGTGAGAATTTCACCTTTTTACCCGACTGCAAGAGGGTTATGTTTTTCGCACGTATCTTCTATGTAAGTATGTAAGTTTGTTTGTTGGTATGTAATATTCTTTATTAAGTCATATCTTTCAAACGGCTGAACGGATTTCCATGATTAACATATCGTTAGATTTGTCTCGTCAGCCCAAGTGTTCATAAGAAAGTGGCGTTATAAAAAAACCAACATGGCGGCTGTACGGTGCTATTATACGTAGTGCAAAAAATTTTTTTTTAGAATACTGCAATATGGGTATCAAATTAAAGGGCTTATTATAAGGTTTTCAAAAAGTTATATCATATTGTAACGTAATGAAACACCGGTGTCTGGCAAACAACTGATTTATTTAAAAATCCTACCCTCAATGTTATTAAACTACCCACATCTTTCCCTTATTTTTAAAAGATTAAATTATTAACTATGAGAACAAAAGGTTGCATAACATCTTTTAGCAAATAGTTATACTTTGAAACAGATACTTAAATAAAGTTACTCTTATTACAGTTACTTATCGATTTCTAATTTACCCACATCTTTCCCTTATTTTTATAAAGAAGGAATAGGTAGATTACCGAACAAATCAGTTCCAATTTTATACCAGGGTAAATCTGGTATTGGAATGGGGATCATGGGTTGTTTTGCGGGTTTGTTTGAGTTCTCCTGACACGTCCTACATTTTCTTACATAAACTTCAATATCTTCACTGATACCTGGCCAAAACAACACTTCTCGCGCTCGCCTCTTACAGCGGTCTATTCCCGAGTGCCCTTCATGAATAATTTTTAACATTTCGGCTCTTAAAGATGAAGGAATCAGAATTTGTTTATTTCTAAATATTACGCCATCTACACAATATAATTCTTCTTTCATGGAATAAAAATATTTTAAACAGTCTGGTACATTGTGTTTGTGTTCAGACCACCCTTGATTAATATACAAAATTAATTCCTTTAAGACAGTATCTTTAGCCGTTTCCTTTTTGATTATGGTAAGTTTTTTCCGTGAGATAGGCATGTTATTAATAACCATTTCGACTTGATACAAAACTAATTTACTTATTTCATCGTCATACAATTCCGGCAGAGGCGCGCGCGACAAAGTGTCTGGTATGAAAATATATTTCCCGGGCTTGTAAGTAACTACCAAGTCAAACCCTTGGAGCCTCAGCATCATTCTTTGTAAGCGAGCTGGGATCGAATCTAATGATTTTTTAAAAATACTTTCTAAAGGCTTATGATCAGATTCAATCACTACTCGATTTTTCCCATAGATATATTGACGGAATCTTTCACACGCAAAAACAATTGCCAACATTTCTTTTTCGATTTGTGCGTATCGTGTCTGTGTGTCCGTGAGTGTCTGAGATGCATATTCTATCGGGCGCCCCCCTTGCATCAGCACCGCGCCAAGTGCTACACTACTAGCGTCTACTGACAGCACCACGGGACTATTAACATCATATAAAGCTAACACAGGAGATTGACATAATAACTGTTTTAACTCTTCGAATGCAGATTTATGGCCTTGTTCCCAACTCCATGTGCTTTCTTTCTTAAGTAGCCTCGTAAGAACATAAGTATGTTCTGAATAGTTAGGAATAAACTTTGATAGATAGTTCACTGCCCCTAAAAATCGTTCTAAACTTTTTCTATCACTCGGTTCTGGCATATTCATAATTGCTTTTATTTTTTCAGGATCCGCTTTCATGCCATACTTTCCAAAACAATGTCCTAAATAAGTAATTTCTTCTACACAGATGCGGCATTTGTCTTTATTAAATTTTAAATTAATTTCACGAGCTCTTTCAAACAGAGCTTTTAAACGCTGGTCATGCTCTGACCTTGAACTACCCCAACATATTATGTCATCGATAAATGAATCAACCCCTTCTAGGCCCTCTAGCAGTTGTTTGATCTTAGCATGAAATACTTCAGATGCACAATTTAATCCAAATGGTAAACGTAAGTACTGATACCTACCGAATGGCGTAGAAAACGTACACAGGTCTGAACTAGCACTATCTAACTCTATAGCCCAAAATCCAGAATTGGCATCTAAAACTGAGAAGTATTTAGCACCATGAAATTTTGTAGCAATGTCATTTATAGTTGGCAGTTGAAAATGTGCGCGCTGTATAGCGACGTTAAGTGGTCTAGGATCTAGACATATACGCAATTGCCCATTCTTTTTGGCTACTACCACTAGTGCATTAACCCAAGGTGTCGGGTGAGTGACCTTCCTGATAACCCCTAATTGCATCATTCTATTTAACTCATCTTGTAACTTATCTCGCAATCCTAAGGGAACATTACGTCGGGCACAAACAACGGGTGGCACAGACTTGTCAATCACAATATGGTATTTACCCGGTAAACAACCTAATCCACTGAACAAATCAGAGTATTCAGATTGAATATCATAAACCCTCTTGATTAATCCTAGTTCTAAACACGATTGTCGACCCAGCACGCTTTGACAATTAATGTTCGCAATTGCAAATTTTAAATTATACATTTTATTTTTGTACCACCACGATAAAAAACAAATTCCCTTTAATGGTATTAAGTCTCCACTGTATGATTGCAATTTTAAGTTTTCTTTCGTATTTATTAGATTAGCGTCGAAACCTAAAGACAAAAATTTACTATATGACAAAACATTAATGTCCGCACCAGTGTCCAATTTAAATTTCTCGTCGCCACACTCACCTCTTAAAGTTTCATACCAGTCATCCGAGGAGCAGTTCAACTCCGACACATTGTACATCATCGATATATGGAATGAATCATCATCATCATCGCTTTGATCACTACGCACGGCAATATCATACATTTTATTAATTTTAGCACTCTTTTGAAGTTTACACATCCTTGCGAAATGACCGTATTTTTCACAAACGTAACACTGCACCGAAATAGCCGGACAGTAAGCGTGTCCACCGCACTGCCCGCCACACCTGTCGCAGCGAGCCGATGATGGTGAACCATACGAGCGCCGCACTGCTCCGCCGCCGCCGCCGAACGCCCCGCGGCGTGCGCCACGCCGGCCTCCGCCGCGGGCCCAGCCGCCGCGGACGCCGCCCCGCATGCCGACACTATCCACCTGCTGCGCAGACCCCAGGCCTGCCCCTCGCGTTTCCAATAGACGATTGCTGTCACTAGATATTTCGTCCACTTGACATATCTTAATAGTTTTATCTAAAGTTAATTCTTCAGTTCTCAACAACCTTTCTCGTACCACAGTGTTCTTTATGCCACAGACGATACGGTCGCGAATCAAATCATCCTCCAACGTTTTAAATTCACAACTTTTCGCTAGTAATTTTAAACAAGTCACATATTGATTAATCGATTCGCCGATTTCCTGGTTTCGAGTGAAGAAATTATATCTTGCTAATGTGATATTCGGTTTGACACCGAAATAACAATCAAATTTCTTTATGAGCACGTTGACGTCATTTTTTTCACTTTCTTGCTCGAATGTAAATGTTTGATATACGTCGAAACCGTCTGGGCCTATTAAATTAATCAAAAGACTAGCTTGAACGTCTCCTTTTTCCTTATGCACCCCCGATGCTTTTACGAATAAACTAAATTGCGTCTTCCAACGTTTCCAGGCGTCAGCCCGGCTGACGGAGCTGCCCTCCAGACTCAACTCCGGTGGCGGTCGCGCGTGTTCCATATCGAACGTATTTATTACACTTTTTCGTAATCACAGCCACAGAACGTAAACAAATGAAATTATAATCTTTCTAGCGCGAAATCCGTATAAAACCACCGCTGTCACCATGTAACGTAATGAAACACCGGTGTCTGGCAAACAACTGATTTATTTAAAAATCCTACCCTCAATGTTATTAAACTACCCACACATATAATTAGCTCCTGGATTTGATACTTAAAGTTCAGAGATAAAATTATGCTATACTTAATTGCATTTTGCCTTGCTTTATATTTTTTGTTACTTTTTTATGCACAACGGGATAGTACCTACTTGTATTTTACCCAATGATTTTAAATCTTATAGTCAGTGACACTGTTTGTATTATTATACCGTTTACTTTAACTTCGAAGCGTCTCTAAAAGGCATTTTACTCGATGTAATTATTTTCCCATGTAAAAGAAGAAAGTTGAAAGGGAGTAAACATTATCTTTTCAATTCCGCAACTGTCTAAGCTCAACAGAAGACTTTTGTAATATATTTCAAGATGGAATGAGCACAAGACTATGCTGTTTGAGTATAAATTATTGAAATAAAATTCAGTTTTCAGGTTTGGATTGTGGGAAAACTCATTTGCTTTAAGTTCAGAAAAGACAGTATTTTGTTACATGTTTCAACTTGGGTTGTTTGTATAAGTCATGATTAACTACTCTACAAATTTCGTTAGAAAGCATTTTAAGTTGTGTTGATCAGCCCCCCTAGGCCCCTACCCAAATGGCCAACTTTCTATTCATGTGAACGCTACGCTTACTTTTAAAGCTTAAATATCAGCAAGAGATGATTAAATCACATGTTGCAAAACTATGTAAATCACAGACTTCGATGTATTGTATAGAATTATCAAGCTTACGGCACGTAATTTTATAGTTTACTGCTTATTTTAAAGTTTTAATAGTGAGCGTAGCGTTCAAACGAATAGAAAAATGGCCATTGAGTAGGGGGGCTGGTATTGTAATTTTTACAATGAGCAAGCACAGAGAAAGCAATAACAGCAATTAAGTTACTAACATAACGTCTCGATATAGCAGTTTCAATAAAAAAAAACCCACAGTGTAATGAAACAAAAGTAGTTGACTTGCGTGTAGAATGCCACAGTATAGGAAATGTAACAAAGAGGGGACACGTTATCGCGGGTCGGGCAATGCGTCTTGCCGTAGACAAGGCCGGTAATGTCTGTCGTATATCTCGGTGGATCGCATCGACTATTGCCCCTGAATATGCCTTTACGATAAGGTCTGTCCCGCAGTTAGAGATGTTGAGCGATAATATTTTTTTTGAAAACGATATTTTTTTAATTATTGTTATCATGACTGCTTTCTCCACTTTTAAAAGTGTTCTTTTAATGTTTTCAGAGCATATGGTTAGCCTAAGATAGGGCCATAAGCTCAAAATAAATTGAAAAAACCCTTTATTGCCCACTGGTCCGATCGCGGAGTTTTACTAGTCGATCCATGTGCATTTTTATTTGTCTGTGGTTGAATCAATCGGACCATCGTTATAATAATATCATTTTGCCTACTGGAAGAGTAACACCAAGGAATCATCTGTCAGATATGATATCCTGAAATCCAAAACCCGCGAAACTAGCTCTTAGTTTCCTCATTTACGAGGTTTCCCAAATTATACAACAACAGATTTGATAATTTATAATAGTTGTATTCAATTTTATACCGGGTAGCGATGAAATATGTACGAGTAACATATAATTACTCATTTAGAACTAATTTAGGAAGTAATTTTAAGTAAGGTTAATACCTCGTTGGTTAAATATAAATATGCTACTGGACTGAACACATTATACTTTTTTGTACAGTATGTTTATTGACCTTTGTATTACGCAATTGCTATCATTAGGTACATTATTTTATCATACTGTTTAATAGAGATAATGGACCATAGTAATTATTAGAGATGTTACGAATGTCAAATTTTACACATTCGCGAATGCGAATGTAAAGACATCAAGTATTACAAAAACCATATGAATTAATAAATCAATCATTGTTAATAACTACTAAAACGGGAGAAACATATACAAAATAATAATATACATAGGTATAATTTAGACTAAACATCCATTAGTGAATTAAATTTGTAAAGAATTGCATGCTTCTTTAATGCACATATGCACTTAAATATTATTGTAATGGTCAAAGTTCAATAAAGTAAAATAAAAAATCGCCTTATACTAATCACTTTTCTTTCCCGGTGCCATAAGGAAAAACTGTCTAATTATAACAAAATACTTTAAAATACAATGAATTATTTGTTAACCAAAAGAGGAAAAAAATTACAGCAAACACATACGAGAATACGAGAAGAATACGAGAAAATCATAAGGTAACCTTTTACCAAATTTTACCAGGATAAAAGTATTGATGTTTTAAATTCATCAAAATCCGATCAGCCGCTTTTGTGTGATTAGGTGGGTTCCCACCAAGCGCGCTGCCTTGCGAGGCAGGACGATTGCCTCGCATAAGTTCATTATCCGGTATTTATCCCCTATAGTAAATATCTTGAACTGGCTAACAAACATGGACCGAAGCAATTGTTCTTAGCTCATACTTAGATACCACTTTCTTGTTCCGAGAGATAACTCAGTGAATGTTCTTCCGGCTCCGATTCGAATCTCTGCACCATTTCCGGACAACGTGCAAACGCAGTGGATGCACATAATTGCACAATGCTTACAAGTTAACAAAATAAACTGTATATAAGCTCGCTTACCTATTCTATTTCTCATTTTGAACTTTTTGGTGAACAACTTTTGGTTGGCAAATAGTTAAGGCCTTGACATGCCTCAATCCGAGCGGGTCGATCTGTGATAGAGTGAAATCGAACGTAAGAACGTAAGATTTGACGCATGACGCCTTAAATATTAGGTCTTTACCAATGAAATTGCCGATATTTTGTCACATACAGAGAAAATAACAACTTCTATGATAGAAAATATTTAACAATATCTTGATAATCGAATTATGACCATGATAGTCAACTATCAGTAAAATAAAGTTCTTATTTTAGCTTTCTTAAGGCGCTGTAGGTAGTGAAACTAGCGCCGCCACTACATTTATTTTTATTACTCGTAAACCAAGTCAATATTTAAAAAAAGCTCATGTAATAATCTTTTAAATTGTCTCTAATATTTTTTGAATAACTCTTCAACAGTTTTCATTCATTCTGTAAGTTTTAAAATCCATTTTAGCTCAAAGTGGCCACTTTTGGCAATTATACGCCTTAACATTAAGGCGAGGTGGTAGTGAAACTAGCGCCGCCACTACATTTATTTTTATTACTCGTAAACCAAGTAAATTTTTAAAAAAAGCTCATGTGATAATCTCTTGAATTGTCTCATATATTTTTTGAATAACTCTTCACAAGTAATCATTCATTCTGTAAGTTTTAAAATCCATTATTGCCAAAAGTGGCCACTTTGAGCTAAAATGGATTTTAAAACTTACAGAATGAATGAAAACTGTTGAAGAGTTATTCAAAAAATATTAGAGACAATTTAAGAGATTATTACATGAGCTTTTTTTAAATATTGACTTAGTTTACGAGTAATAAAAATAAATGTAGTGGCGGCGCTAGTTTCACTACCTACAGCGCCTTAAAACATGAAATTGGAAGTGACTCTTTTTTTTGTAAGTATAATAAGGGTGACGGGGGCGGTTGTAATTTAGCCAAAACTTTTTTTTTCGCTTATCGTAGGAATAAGTTAGCATAGTGTTCAAACATTAGTACATAAAAGTTTAATTACATGTGTGTTCACGGTTGTTTAATAAACAAAGAAAATGCTAGTATAAAAAATGCAACTTCTTGAAAATTCCCTATACAAATTGGCATTTTCATAGGTAAAGACTGATGAAGACAATATACGATTTGAAAACTTTTCAACACCTTTCTTCTAAAATCCTACACTAAAATCAATTATTTATTATGTATCTAATACACAATGACATAATTATCTCGTTACATTAGAGAATTAAGTAAATTAATGAATTTGTGTGGGTGAACGAGACAGAATTGTTTGAGTAATTGATGACTACCACGTGTATTCCTCATCCTCACAAGTTTGTCCCAAAATTGGGATAAGTTGGGGAACGATGTGCTCTTTATAAAATTTGCAATTTGATGGAACGGACGCTTCCCGAGAGGTATGGCCCGTTGGTGGCCATTCGTCATATAAATAGATGCTTTAGTAGACTCCTCCTTTCCATCAATCGTAGAACGTGACTGAAATTTAAAGGCTAAGATATAAAGTATATTTTTATATACCTTAGATAACGACGGAATCGCACGAAATTTGCTTTCGCAGTAGATGTTTTGAAGAAAAATTACGGTGAATTTCTGTTGTACCTATATGTTATTTCTATTTTTCCTTGATGGCGCAAATAAGTTTGTGGTTTAGTCATGAAATCGACATGTTGTGTGTGACGATCATCCATCAGCCATTTTAATTGTCCCCACTACTGGGGCATAGGCAATTCCTTATGGGTGGTTAAGGAAAATGGGCTATAACCTACCACGCGGGTCCAATGTGAATCGGTGGGTGTTAACGACTGCAAATGCAGCCAAGACCAAACGGCTTAACGTGCCTGCCGAAGCACGGAGGAGCTCGAGATAATACATTTTTGGTCACCCATCCTATGACCGACCCTTGCGAAAGTTGCTTAACATCCGCAATCGCTGGGCCAGGCGCTAAACCACTGCGCTACCGAGCTCCTCAGTCAGTCAGTGTGTGACGATGTGAATATAAAATTGTGTGACAAAGGTGACAATTTGTCAATTGCATGAAAATTTATTGTAAAAATGTCTTAAAATGATTTGTGTACTTAATTAGGTACATTTATTTTCTTATTTATGAAATAATGTCAATAACTAGTAGGTCCATTAAACTACACTGAAAATCGTTTATTATATCCTGTTAATATCTTTGAAAGTGACTGTAGGTAGATATTTACACTTGCAAGCAAAAAAATCAACCCTCTACGTTATTTTCATGAAAAGTTGCTCACTTTACAGTCTCATAAATAAAAGAGTTTTAGCACCTCTGGAATGATTTATATGAATAGAATGGAGATGAGTTGGATATTCATAACTTTTTTGAAGTTCCTGAAGGAAGTTCTTGGGCACCTATTTATGATTCACAAGACCAATCTATTTGAACTTTAAATAAAAACTAACTATCAAAGTATGGGGCATTTACAATTGCAGTGAGGCACAAACTTTTTAATTTTTGGCCCATGAAGTGAGCATTATGTTTTTATGGAAATGTCGTGGTTGGTCGATTTTTTTTGCTTGCAAGTGTATTCAGAAACACCCTAACGGCTGTAGTAGAATTCTCAGAACAAAAATTTAATTTCGCTTTCGTTCGTCTCGTAGTTTAGGAATTTTCATTTACCGTGTTCCGAGAACTTAAAAATTTTCTTATTCTATCTTGATGGCGTAGCTGATATAAATTCCATGTAATTAGTGTATTTTTTAATGGTGAAATGAATTTTAACGTCCTTTTAAAACACACGAGAAAATAAAGACTCCCAATAGGTTTCCATTGGGAGTCTTTACTTTTAACTTATGATTATATCAAGAAATTGTGTAAATAAGCTCTCTTAACGTAAAATAAAAATAATTTATATTTTTGTTAAAAAAAATATAATTGTGCTAAAAACATTTGAAAAGAGTACTTAAAAATAGTGATCCTTGTATTTTTTTATTTAAACACAAAATAATAGGATATCCCGACGATTTAGCCATATTGGGTCACCAAGAGGTGGATGTCAAGGCTATGGTAGAGATATTAGAAACAGAAGACTAGTGGGACTTAGAATCAACCGAGAAAAAACGGAATATCCCTTAATAAAGCGATTCAGAAACAAGAATGAAAGCAGATGTAACCTTACTGTCAACGGCATCACGTACAAAGGTGTTGACAAATACATTGGCTGCACTATAACGGACTTTAACCTACGCGAAGAGGAGATAAACATCCGAATACTAAGATGCTCAGCGGCTCTACATAAGGTCCTAGCGTCCAAACTCATAAGCAGGCAAACTAAGATTCGTGTCTATAAGACAATCATCAGACCAATCTTAATGTACGGATGTGAGGCTTGGACGCTAACCTTAAAAGAAGAAAACATGCTGTTAGTGGCAGAGAGGAAGATCTTTCGGAAGATTCTAGGACCTGCTAAAAGAAACGATGGGACCTGGCGCGTGAGGAAAAACAAAGAAATAGAAGACCTAGTATCTCTCCTTATACGAGTATCTTGGGAGAAATAAAATCAGCACGACTACGCTGCACATTTTTTGCGTTTCTAGCCGGTAAAAAATATTTTTGAATTTTTTGACGATGTACTACAATCTATATTGTGATTTAAATTGAAACAAGTTATTTTCAACATACAGTGACATAATTTATTTTATTTTTATTTTAGTGAAAAAATATATACAAAAAATTATGAATATAAGATTTTATGTCATTTTTATATGGTTTACAGATCATATCCTGCATTAATCAGATGATAGCAAGGTGCCCCTACAACAAAATAACAATACTGTTAATAACTAATGGACTAAAGTTAAAAAAACAATATTTATTACTGTCACTACTAATGTGTAAGTATGTTGAAAAGGGGCAAGAAGTGGCACCTAATTTCTATAACAGCATAATGTTGATGGACTATTCTATAAAACACAATAAAAAATTTTGCTCCGAAATAGCCCGAAGTATAACTAATAGACTCGTTAACATAGAAATATAATAAAAAATATTCAAAAATAGTGAATGATTCAAGGCGGAATCAATAGTGATAATCAAACAGAAAACAATATAAAATTATGACACAGATACGTGATCTTACCTGAACTAGAACAATCCATAGCTTTGTTTTCTCCTTAGACTTCACCAAATAACGTATTGTATCTGCGTAAAATTTTTCACAAATTAGTCAAACGAACAGGAAAAAAACGGTTAACTTTAGATAAGTTTTGCGAGACGAACGACTGACGCAGCAGAGTGGGAAGAGTTGCCTATTGCTCACTAACTTCTTGGCTCGTAGCAGGTATGTGATTTTTCTCTCTGTGATAGTTTTGAGGAATTGGACTTTTTACCGGCTAGAAACGCGAAATACCCCTATGTGCGCTGGCTGGGGCACGTCATTCGAATGGGGACGAATCGAGCGGTGAAAAGAGCGTAAATGGGAGTCCCCACGGGGCGCCGCCCGATAGGCGGACCCAGATATCGCTGGGCAGATCAGGTCACCAAAGATCTCGCCGAGTTAGAAGCCACAGATTGGTCAGAGCTGGCACTAAATAGGAAGGAATGGCGTGCTCTATTGTCGGAGGCCAAGATCCACTTCGGGTCCCTGAGCCACAGCAGTAAGTAAGTATTTTTTATTAAAATAAAATTGAATATTACTGAAACCTAAAATGCCACGTTCGATGATCCCATATGAATTGGCAAAGGATAGCACCCAAATCAATCACAATGCGTGAAACCATTTTAACGGTCCAATGGAATCCTTTTTGACATTGAGGAATCCAGTTCGATGTCCTTTTCATTATTTTTAACCTCAATGATCATTCATTACAAAGCAAAAATGTACCTATATTGATAAAAACTGGATTTTAAAAGTTTTTATTTTATTGTAATAAAGGTTGCTTACCTATAGTAACAGAGGTGGTCAGATACTCTACAAATATAAAGGTGAACTTTTAAGGAAAATGTTGTACCATAGTTACTTAGAAAACGAGGCATCCAATAATCAGAAATGAATGAACCAATAAAAAACCACTACAACAAACTGTTTGTTATATAATAAACTCCAAAAAAAAAATTATCCCAGATAACTAAAGTAATTGGATAATATAAGGCAAAAAACTGATGGGTCTGTAGGAACCGGTAGCGAGTACTTAAGTGCGTGTCCCGAAATGTTAGCCACAGGTATGTAGTAAGCGTGTTAGTTATTGGCGAAACAACCAAAGATGGACGCGTACTCCTGTATAAACTCCTGTTCACGGAAATGAGTTAGTATAGTGCCTTCTGTATCACACATTTTCATACAAATAACAAAGACAAAAAAAGCTTTTTTTTAGGGTCAGTGGGCGTTAACAATACTTTAGAGAAGTAAATGCGCGCTCACACTGCGCTTCTCAAAAATTCGCTTAGCTTATACCCGCGGCTTCATCTGTCCTATTTGTGGGCCATTTATTACAGAGAATAACATTGGAACTAGCACACCTGGGTTAGTATAATGTATAAAAATTTGGAAAAAAGTATTTTCCTAAGTTATTTATGACAAAAGAACAATAAACGGGTCATTAGCACACCTGCGCCGCGCCACTTTGGGCTTCAAAATTCAATATACAAGCCAGGTAACTAATTGATTGAGCATACCGTCACAAGTAAGAGCACGTCTGCACAGTACGGGGAGTATGAGTAGACTAAAATAAAAAGTACTCATACTGTCTACACCGCCTTAGCGTTTATTACTGACCAATCACAGTTAAAAAATCGTGTGAGTGAGATAGCGCTCTATTAACTCGTTTCCGTGAACAGACTATAGATCCAGAACCCTCAAAAAAGGGTATGTAATAAAATCGAATTACGCGCGGACCAAGTCACGGGCACGAGCTAGTAATAAAATAAATGTTAACTCTACATAACAAACATTCATTGTCAACCTGTACATAAATATGACTCGCTAGCCATAAAATAAATGCTTCAAATAAAATAAAACTGTAGCAACATTAAATTTTGCACCTGAAATTTTCGTACAAAACTTTCGGGGTGCGCGCAAACTATCGGTTATTGTGAAATATTGTTACAAAGCACCAACAAACGACTCCGGTAAAGGTTATCGTGAATACTGTAACAGAGCCGATATTAAGGACGACCCACAAGGAAATTGGTACTCCCCGTTTTGGGCATAACAAATTGCGGCAATTTCCATCCGCCACCGTTTTTACGCTCCCGTCCTCATTCGCTTTGAGATGTTGCCAGATAAACTTACTACATACTGCGTTAGTTATCTGTAACCTACAACATTAGTAGTAAATAATGTATTTAGAGATATCGATATATTTTTAAAACCCAATGGTGGTATTTGCAAGCCTTGTGCTTTGTAGGTAATAACAAGAGTAGAAGTTATACATTTTTCGATCAATTTGAAATAAACGTGAATTTATTGACAGTGAATTTCCAATCATTGCTGCAATTCTGCTAAAATTGCTTTAAATAAACGTTGACATGAAATTACTCCTTTTTGAAGCCCACTCAGACCAAGTGAGTCGTTGGTCTATAGGGTGTCTAGAAAAGTCTAGTCTATCTAAAGAGATAGTATGTGATGTGACATACTACCTAGACTCTAGGTAGTATGTCACATCACAGAGTCTAACATACTGTATGTTAATACTTTGCTAAATATTTCATTTACCAAATTATTTATGACCTGATGAAAAGGTGAAATCGTATAAACTACATTTAATTTTTTTGTTGATTAATATCTCACCAATAAATATAATCTAAATTATTAGTCCTTGGCTAGTTCCCAATACATGATGGAAGGTTTCCTGGTTTTGAACACGTTTTTAAAAGTAAGTGTTGTTTCTTAATGAATGAATATAAACTTCCATGACTGGTTATTTTTTAGCATTTTTATTTTATTTTATTCGGTACAACTCACGACAACAGTCCCAAACTCAGTAGAGCATGTACTATAGGTACTAAATAACGTATAGAATACATAACATTTATACAACACTTTCTTAAAATTAAATGTTTGTATGTTTGTCGATCCTTTCTGTGCTCACAAGCCGCTGTTACCCATGGTACCTACCCATGGGTAACAGCGTCGCTTAACCACTGCTAAGGTTAAAATCGCTTGCACGCCGCGCCCGCTGTCACATACGTTTAGTTCGTGGAGGGGCGATACGCGCGCATACGAATTTTGTTGCAAACTGGTTAAGCGACGCTGTTGCCGATAGTACGTAGGTATAAACTCAAACTCAAAATAGTTTATTCACTTCTCAAGCTTACGCACTCAATAGACATGAAAAAAAAACACTTTTTGCCGGATACTATTGCGGTTTTATCGAAAGTACTTTGGTAATTAGTTGGTATTTGGTTTGATTTTTTATTTTCCCGACGTTTCGGCACCTTTGCAGCTGCCGTGGTCACGGGGGACTGAAACGACACGGGGGGCAGCTGCAGTAGTAGGTACTTTTCAGTACTTTTAATAAAACCGCGCTAGTATCCGTATTAAAAGTCTTATTAAAAGTTTTATTTCATGTAAAAACAGTTTATTTAGTCTAGGCTGTTACAAGCCCTTGTTAAAGTCATAGAAGCTACGCCATCGGTTCGCAAACCCTAAGCGGGAGACCTTGTAACGAGAAAAACCGGCAAGAAAAGAAACTCGCCAAGGGCTGCTTTTTTTCTCTCTGTATATCTCATACAGAGTCGTCAAAATTGAAAAGTGACTTCAATATTTAAAGTGAATGCGTTTTATGCTTACTGGCAGCTGTCAAGTTAGCCACTATGCGCGTAGCCATGCCCCACCACCCGCCTCTCACACACACACATCGAAATTGTGTTCTACGCATCGTCTCACGCTATATTCCGAGCCGCCAATAAGCTGAAACGTATTGTACAGATTCCGGCAAACATGTTGACGCTCTTCGACGGAGTTGGGATAAGTTCGCGCATGCGAACTAGCGAGCGACCAATAGTGCACGCCCCTCTCCCGCCGTCCGTGTACCTCACCACTACGGATACCCAAAATACGTGTTCTGCGCAATCCCCACCCGATTTCAAGATGTTTGCCGGCTACGAATCCACCGCCGCATACGCCAAGCACATACAGCTAGCAACTAATAAAAATCGACCTATTTTGATCGTTCGATGTTATAAAATATGTAACATGTAACACAACACACACACACAGCAACAATATTGTTGTTCCGCACACTGGCCATGACTGATTACGGCAATTACGGAGCCTCTACTCTTTTTACGCTTTTGCCGTCGCTTGATACATACTCGTACCAACAAAAACTTACTTGTATGAAGCTGAAACCAAAATGTACAATAACGAGTGTAGTAAATTATCTTTGATGTGAGTTATGGATTAAAAATAAAGTCTTAGTTTTTTGATCTCTTTAATAATAATATAAAAATTAATACAATAGTGGCTCCGTGAGCACCTCGCGTATAGACCTCGCGTTAAAAAATAGCTCAAATTGTATGTTTATTAAAAACAAATAACACAGAATTGATATTAGTTTTTTCAACTAATAAGATCTACTTATACTGTGCAAATAATATACGCAGTCCAAGCACGTCCAAGGTTCTGTCACAAAGTCACAACCTAATTTATTTTCATATTTCGAATATTCTCTAGAAATGTTTTGATGAACTTTTGAGTCTTCTAAAAATAAAAAAACAAAATTTCCTTTGCACCGCAACCGCTAACAAAAACTGACCCAACTGAAAAAGTCTATATAATTAATTACCCATGTTCAAAAAATTTCACGACAATCGGTTGAGAAATGCGACCTGTAGAGGAGTACAGCCAGCGCCGCAAATCCGGGATGAAATATGTTTTTTCTACATATCTCCACCATTTTTAAAAATTTCGAAAAACTGGCTCCATAGAAATAAATCTATTTAATTTTCAAACCTGCTCACAAAATTTCACGACAATCGGCTGAGAAATGCGACCAGTAGAGGAGAAAAAACAGCGCCGGAAAGCCAGACTGAGATGTTTTTTTACATACCTCCGCCATTTTGAAAAAAATCAAAAAACTGAATCGATAAAAAAAATCTATATAGTTTTCAAACCACCTGCTTACAAAATTTCATGAGAATCGGCTGAGAAATGCGACCTGTAGAGGAGAACAAACGGACAGCCGCCGGAAGGACATACGAATTTTTGCCCAAGCTGAAGCATAGACGCTTCGCTCGCACTTCGCGCACGCTCGGTAAATAATAGTACAGGTACTAACAAAGGTTCTGAAACTTTATTATCAAGCGTTGTTGTACAATTGTGAAAGTTGCCAATTAGTTAAATACATAATTGTCCTTATTTGGAACAAAATAATTATTTATTAAGAAAAAAATACTTACTACCAAATTTTCTGGTTTAAATTAAATTGTTTGATGATGAACCCAATTAAACCCTTGAGACAATTAAGTTGATAGTAGATTACATAACCCTTACTTAATAGTACAGCTAGTTATTAAATCGCTGTATCAATTTACGAGGCGGGCTCCTACACCAATGGCCTCCTTTAAATGGAATATAATTTAAAAGTCATTAAGCAATTAAATGCATTTTCCTGCAGCATTCTTTTCTACGTGCTACGACGTAGTTATGTTATTGGATTTTTCTAGAATAAAAATAACATATAAAATATTTAAACTTAAAATGGAATTATTATTGTGAAAACTCATCCGCTATAAAATCTAAGCAATATCCGAATAAAAATAAAAGTTCCTTTATAGCCTTGTAAAGCTCGAAACGGGGTGAAATGCACACCGGTTGCAAATATTGCCAATTTGAAAAATAAATGTCTGTTAGAACCGTAGAGGAGAACGGACGTATCGTCACGTCCGCGGAATATATTCCGCAGGCCGATTTTCCGTTGCTACTATCGCGTTTTCGCGGAGTCGCAATGAAACTGCCAAATTGCATATCGATATAAAAAGGAACCTTGTTTCAACTTGGATCTAGAGTGCCTGGAAGCACTAGTAGGATGCCGTGCAATATGATTTTCTCGGAATGCCTTTAGAGCTAAAGGAACATGCCGGATTCTGGGCCATGCATGATGCGTCTTAACCATACATACCTCAAAAAAAAGATTTAACAAATGGTTTTATAATAAACAAAAAAAATATTAAAACAAATGTGGCGTTAAAAAGTTATAAAGAAGAAGAAGATATCAAAGCGCATCATGGCCTAGCTTGTATAGTAAAATCGGCTTCACCCTTTCAACGGAGACTATTTAAGATACGTGATAATTTATAGAGAATACTATGAGTATTTTATATTGATTTCAGTTGAGTATTGTAATGATTTAATCATTGAGACATTCAACTTGCTTTTATTCATAAAAAACTCAGTTAGGCGTTGTTTCGAAGAATTTTCTTGATATAATTAAATATTTAGATTTTCTCGCAATATAAAAATTATTTTTCCAAATATTAAAATGATTTAAGATTCTGTGAAAGACTGAAACGTTTTGAAGAGTTATTCAATAAATATTAAACGCATAGGTAAGTACTAAGAAAACCTAAATTTTTTAGCTACTTAGTTAAACCAGTTTTTTTATCGAATAACTAGTTATGCATTATTGCAATGCCACGTGCTGAATGGTTTAGGATTGCATGGAGGTCAAACAGGTTTTATGTTACCGCTAAAGTACGGAATACGTTAATGTGCGAATTAACTACCTAGACTGCAAATTAACGGGTACGATTTAATAAAGTGCGATATTTTTTTTAAAGTAGCAGATTTTCGTACTTTAACAGATCGTACCTACCCGTTAATTTGTTAATCTGCACTAACTGACTGATTTACGCACATTAACGGTAGGATATAAAGCAGTAATATAGCCAGAAATCTTCTCGGTCGAACGCCGAACTATTCACCAAAGTTTCACCATTTTTAGATTATATGAATGGTTTAGGAACGAATAGGGGTCAAACATAAACTTTTATTTATAAAGACGATCAAATTCATTGTATTATCCTCTTTGCTGGAAAATATTTTTAAGTAGATGATAATACCTAGATTTTTACATCAGTTTATGTGCCACAGCAGACACGATACTTTTAACATCGGCGATAGTTTTCATGCGATTGCATGCTGCATCGCGTTTTGACAACTTGCAGCCGATCGCGATGTCAAAAACGCGTCCAAAAGTAGCTGTCACTGTCATCGGTTTTTGGATCGGAGGCAAGAATCTTATATTCTATATCGTAGGTTTTGGGGACGGGTATTTTGGGAAACGGATCGAACTTTCCGAAAGGGTTCAAACTTGTGCGGGATCAGATGCCGTACTCTAAGCTCTTGTAGCAACATCAAACTGATGTTGTGATAGAGACAGAGCTGTACACCGCGTATAGTATACCGCCATCTCAATCACAACATCGCTTCGATATTACTTTCGACAGTCATTGTAGGGGGGCAGGATTGTTTTTACGCCTAGTGGGGAGATTGGTCGCTGCATCTAGCTTCCGGAAAGCAGCTAAAACGTTGATCGCAGATGCTTAAAGTAACGTGTCTGCTGTGGCCCTTATTCAATGTCATGAGAACTATCGCACAAAGTTTCTAACCGGTTTTCCTTCTTTTTGTAACATATACGTTAATGCTATTGACTTTTTGTTGTAAATAAAAAATAATATTAAGGACACCGAAACAAGTTTAGTGGGAAAAAATAAAGAGGCAATTTAATAAGCCTATTCAAGTAACTAAATACGCGTGTAACCTTTACTCTGATAATTAAAAACGTAAGATACTTATAAATATTTTGATACTTAATAAAAAATGTTTTAAGAAATATGGGTACTAAAAGTCGTGGATTAACGACTATTATATACTATTATTTAGTAAACAACTATTCGTTGTTTGATTTAATTAAGACAGAAGTGGCTACTATCGTTATAAATCTAGGAAAATTGACTTTTCAGACACATTTAGACAGTGACCAAAGGAAATAAAAGGACATCTTCGTTATAGTTAATTGATGTAATAATTTACGTCTCGGGTTAGTTAATAAAGTCGTGACGAATATTCCAATTATGTTCACCCAGCGTAAAGTTTGCGGCTCGGCGGCTAAAATGGCAGGAACATTAGCCTAGCTATTACAACCGACTAGTAAAGAGATGGTGAGTCACAGTCAAGTTTACTTTTACAAATTGAGTACTTTCTTTACACACTGGAGTTGTATAATGAAAAATTGTTTGTTTATTTATTTATACACGCTGAAATTTTCATCATTTAATTGGTTCCCGCAGTGGAGTGGTTCCACTCATGATTACAAGCAACTTTTACTACGGGGCTAACTCTGCTAAAAAATCTGCTGTTCCATACAAAAAGCGCAACACTTACACGACCTTAATGTATGGAACAGCTGACTTTGCGTAATATCAGAGTTGGCCCCATAGTAAAAGTTGCTTGTAATCATGAGTGGAACCACCCCGCTGCGGCAACCAAATGATAAAATTTTCATGCTATATACAAACTCAAACAATTGTTAAAGTTGTAGGTCCTCTTATTTTCATATAAGTTGTCAGATTTAACACAAACACTATGAAACTGACAGCTTCCTTAAAACACATGAGTAAAAAAACGTAAACTGAACTTAAAATTTAACCTCATTTAAAGATTTAAAGTTAAGCTAGGAAGCGTTTGAGTATTCGGTCATGAGCTACATTGGACAGCAATATTTTCATGCCTAAAGGCAAAAGAGGAAAAATAAGAGGCAAACGAGATGCAAATTTGTATGGAAAGTAGAATATTTTGTCTGTTTTCGGAAAAATCGTAGAACAAATGTTGTTGTTTTTGATGTTAGTAATTTACCTACTCCTGCGAGGTTGTTGGTGTTTTACAAATAACTTTGTCAGGGTGGGCATATTTAATTATTTATTAGAATTTTGCATCACAAGACCCCTCAAAAGTTGCGTAATGCAACATAGGTTTTAGGAAAAAAAATAAGCTTATCATTTTGAGCCCTCTACTATCAATCGAATTTTGAAAAAAAAAAACCTGTTGATATTGTATTTCAGTCTTTAGAAATTTGCATTACAAGATCCCTAAAAAGTTGCGTAACGCAACGCAGATCTTCAATCTGCGTTGCGTTACGCAACTTTTTCAAAAATGATGAAAAAATAAGCCTTGAAACAGATATTTTATCGAAATTCGATCTCTTGTAGATTAGCCATCAAATTTTGTTTAATTATTTTAAACAAAATGATCGCTATCTTTTTTTTTATAATTTTTCATACAACCTACGGCACATTAAGTAACTTTTGGGGGCCTTGTAATGCAAAATTCTAAAGACTGAAACATAATATGACATACAAGCATTTTATCAAAATTCGATCGCTAGTAGAGGGCTAAAAGTGATAAACTTTTTTTTTTATTATTTTTCCTTCAACCTACTTCGCATTACGCAAATTTAGAGGGATCTTGTGATAAAAAATTCTAAAAATAATTGAAATCGGCCCAGTATAATATTTATACGAGATGCATGTAAATATGCGATGGTAATTTTATGGATTTTACAGACTGATATTATGACTGAATTCATAGTTCAATTTTCCTTTTCTATTCTAGAATGATTAATACACTGTTTTATTAACGGATGTTTAAATTATAATTACATGCGGTTTTGTACGTATATTATAGCAACTTTTTATATTAATAGTCTGATGGATGACCTTCGTTTTGACGTGCGTGTTTTTCATTACCAATGATAATTTTATATTCTATTCCACTAGGTAACACGATGTTTTTTTTATTAATAAAAAATATAATCTATGTTGTAGAAGAGTAATAAAATACTTATTTTTTTAAAGTGAGATAAGGGTACCGAACTAAAATAGCGTGTAACAGCACTAGTCTAGACCAGTTTGTTACGTAAACTGACCGCAGAAAGTAAGCGTAACGTAGATTGCAATATTGTGCATCGCTGACTTTCTAGGCATTTCACTCGAACGAGAATGGCTGTTAGAACTTATTTTGCTTTTACTTTTCTTAAGAATATTGGCGAAGTAGTTATAAAGTTTTTTTCCTCATCTCAAGAACAATTTGGTGAAATTTGTATTTTTTCAGTGATTTTGCGCATACAACAACCACTTGGTTGTGCTACTTTTGAGATTGATATCTTTTTAAGTATTACTTGATTTTTGGATTAACATCAGTAAGCACAACTTTTGAAATTGTCAAGTTTTTTTGATCGATCAATGAGATGTTTGTTCGAATATAGTACGAATAAAAAATGCACGAATGAAAATAAAAAAGTTGAAATCTTGGTAAGCAAAAACAAGATTGGAATAGCGATTTAATTACGTGCAAATAAAAAGCTCAGCCTTTTTTGAGGCTGATCGTACGTAGGTACCTGAGATAAATCTACGCAAAACGTGTACAAGACAATTTATTTTCATAGTTGAACTGTCATCCATCATAGTTTAATGTACATAATCAAAATGAATGAAATGACGTCAAAGGCCGAGTACAAGGCCAAACAGATTGACTGTCAGTTACGTGATTAGAACAGACTGTCATTATGGTAATTATGATCTACGTAATATCTTTGTGATTGTACCGATCCGCATTTACGTACAAGCGTATTTTTAGTAAAGAAACGCTAATAGTTTAGTAAAAGTATTATTAAAATTCCGCTTGGTAGAAGCAATATTAAATTACTATAGGCCTCTAATTTTAACGTGCCATTGTCTATTAAGTATTGAATAACTAGCTTCTGCACGCGACTTTGTCCGCGTGGATATTCAGGAAAATTCTAAGGGAAACTTTAACCAGGATAAATAGTGTTCTGTTTTATTTTCATCAAAATCAGATCTGTTTTACGTGACTATGCGAGTCCCCTCCAAGCACACTGCCCCCTTTTCCTCTCCCCCTCACCCTTCTTCTCCCCCTCCCTCTTCCCTCCTTTTCCTTCTCCCCCCTCCTTCTCCACCTTCCTCTCCCCCTCCTTTTCCTCCTCCCTCTCCCTCTTCCATTCCCTCCCTCATTCCTTTCCCCCCTTAAGCACCCCCTTAAAGGGTTGAAATCCCAAAAGTGCTTCGAAAATGAAGCATTTTCTATACACTTTAATAACAATTTTATTACAATTTCATCCCCCTTTTCACCCCTTAGCGGGTGGAATTATCAAAAACGCTGAGACTCATATATTAATTTTAAACGTCAGCCTGAACACAAAATTTGAAGATCCTATATTAGAAACCGAGAAAGCGTAAAAAAGAGACAGACAGACAGAGTTACTTTAGCTAAAACTAGGATAAAGTAAAATAGTTTCCTCAATAAAGGAGATAGTTCAAAGACACTTAGGGGCTATTTTATTTTTATATTTAGTTAAGTAATTTATTTAACAACAACTTGACAGTTAAAAGTTAGGTAACTGCAAAACTAAAATGGAGCTCTACATTGTAAGGTAGCTGAGCGACCTGCTTTCAGAGAGTAAAAACTTATTTTTGCGTTGCTTTTTAAATTCGAAACTATGTAAAGCTTTTAAACTGTTCTGGAAACTAATAATTCAAAAATGATGTGTTCGCTGCCATGGGACCTGGTTTACTCTCTGCACGCCAGTCCAAGAGAAACAGCCTTCAGTATGTACATGTTGCCCTCCTTAGAGCAACACGGCTTCCGTCCGGTACGGAAATCGTGCTATTCAATAAATTGTAAAATGTTATATAAGATAACTTAAAAGTGGCTATATAAATATGTAAGCAGTAAAACTATTATATATAATGTAATAACTATGTTAAAGTCTAAATAACAGTCACAGGCAGCGACCTTTGACTTAGCAGGTAAGACCTAGATTTTGTAGTGAACGTATTGCTTTTAATCAATGTGAACATAAGACGGACTGTTTATAATATATTTTTGTATCTTTTTAGGTTCTTTATTGCAAAATATAGTGTTACTACTGTGGAACCTCTGTGACTCATTTACTTATCTTAAAATTCAAAATAAAATGAATGTTGATGGAAATGGTAAAATAATTGTTAGAACCATCACTAGATAACACTATAAACTGCCTTATGTTAGTTGCAACGACATTAATTTGTATTACTTTGCTTTGTGGAACGAAATGTAAAAAACAGATAAATAAAAATAATTGTAAAATTTAATCATAGTTTTTTTCTGTCCAAAGAGGTATTCCGTTTTCGTTAGAAAAAATAAATAATTTATTTTGACAAAAGCGGAATCTGACCAAAGTGGCCTAAATCTATAAAAAGCTCTTAACACATCTAGTAAAGTAAGAGCTGTGTCTCCTGGGATGCGTTTGGCGTTCAGACAACGGGATTCAGATGCAGATGCACCGGGTGGGTTTTATTAATTTTTCCATTTCTAACGAGGTGCGACGTGACTGCGCGCGGTGCGCACGTGTGTCATACAAAAAGGAAATAGGGAAAGAAATAAAAAATGTTTATTCAGCAAAAACAATAACGTTTTTAAAATTGTTAATGTAACGTTTTTGTAGTGTTTGTAAAAACAAAATTTTTTGCACTACAAAAAAGGCATTTTATTACATAACGGCCCCATAATATCAATATTTGCTACTATTGCACTATACATCTCAACGTTATGAAAGTTAGGGAGGTTTAAATTTAAACTGTAACGGCATAAAAAAATAATAATAGTAGGAAGAGAATCACATTGCGACAATTTGAGATTCATGTGACGCATCTTCATGAATAATCTAGTTTTTATGCACAACAAAAGTGAGCTTTCAAATCATATTTTCTCTTATTATTTACTACAACTAAACTAGTAACTACTATTTACTACTTCTTTACTTTACTACCTCGTGCCATGACTTTGATCGCGTGAAAATTATCTCCCGTGTGCCAAGCTTCTAACTCTACGCGCCCTAACTCTTCACAAACTCTACCTACACCTTAGTCAAAATATTTGGCTTGGCCATTTCGCTACTATTTTTTTCACTGTTCATTACTTTTCTGTTGATAAATCAAAAAAACACACAGAATAAAAGATTTGCAAAAGAAATCTTAAACGTTTAACACAAAGTATATTATGCGTGATTTCTGCTTTTGAAATATTTATGATTGTCGGAAAACACTTAACTTCCATTTTGTGCGTGCTTAAAGTTGTAATAAGGCCCTTTAAATAAACTTCCTCTTCTTCCTAAAATGAAGTGATACGGTCGGCCCAGAAACAGCAGAACACTTTAGTACCATGTCACGCCAATTTTTCCCTTTTTATGCTATGGTTGCTTACTGAGCAGGATTTTGGTTGGAATGACAAAGTACGACAGTGGTCAATTACTTTGTGAGGTCAACTGTACTTATGTGAGTATTCTTCGAATAATCAAGGTTATTGTAAACCTGTTGTACAGTATGCGTTTATGTCGATTAATAAGACATTTATAGGATGTTCAAAAAAGGTTGAGGCCGGTCATGAGGAGCTTTCGTAATTAGTCATTATAGAAGTGAAACGGAAGTTCAATTTTTATTGTTTTCTTAAAAAGTTTATTAAACTGTAATTTTTGGTTTATGATACGAACAGGAATTTCGTGGTATGAATATGTAAATACTGACTCTTTAGCTCAGTTGAAAGAGTATTGGACCGGCCTTCCAAAGGTCGCGGGTTCGATTTCCGCCTGAGAATATGATCAAGTGCGAGTCGTGCTGGTCGATCTTTTTCTAGTACCTATATTATTTAGTTATGTAAATACTGTTTAACATTAGTAAGTAATTAAGTGATTTTTATTTTATTTTGGAGATATAGTTTTTTATGGTCTCATACTTTTATTGGATAATTTACAGGTTTGTTAGATAAAAAGTAGGTAGGTAGGTAAAGCTATTATTTATGTGCTTTTTTAATATTTTAAAAGTAGTCTGATTTGATTTACAAAGATTTTCGATTTTTTGCTGAATCTATGTTTTTGAAAAGCTTTTTTCATGCTAAGTAGGTACTCGTTACACGACCACACACCTCTAACGTCTAACTTAACGTAAACTTAATCCTACTACCGTTAGCTTTAGAGCTTTTATACGATACAAATAAGTTCTAAATTTTGATAGTCATAATTTGCTTCGCCTCGCCTTTGAGTTACAAAAAATTAGACTTAACCTTCTCTCAAACAACAAAAGTGAAAGGACGCGGTTGTGAGAAAGTGAAGTGACATTATTCTGTTCCGAGACCACTATTTGAAGCTCTAGGTATAACAAGAATATAGTACCTAAGTATGATACATAGTTTAATATTTAAAGTTATTTCCTGTCGTTTGACGTGGTCTATATGGTGAGTGCCCCGATCCCTCTTTGAAAAATATCGCATTTCTACATAAAACTTTTATTCCCTTTATTCAGATTTATTTAGTACCTAATTTATTATGCTATTGATATTGTCTCAGTTCACTTTCAGTGCAGTTCACTTAAAAATATCACTGCAATCACAATGAAAATTAGTTTCAAACTAACCAGAGGGTATACAATGGGTAGTAAACATTAGGGTACCTAAATAAGTAAATATAGAAACAATCTTGACTTCTGCTTTTATCCTTACACACTCTAATCTACAATATTGATTATCCGAACCTGAGACTTATTGCGCACTACTTGCTAGTGTTGCTCCAAACGGATGGTAGTATGAAATTGCCGTTTTGTATGGAGAATTTCAAAGAAATTTTAATTTTCCAGACTAACATTGTCTCAATTTATTTAACAACCATAAACGCTAATGTTTTAAAACTTTTATGCACAAATGTGTATCGGCTAAGTTATACAACGAATTATGTGGTCATTTCTGCTAACGGAAACAGGGGGGGTATTACAACCTTTTAAAACTTGCCAGGTTTATGAATTGCTATAGTTACATCTCTTTCTCGCTGTATGGCAAATAAAAGAGATAGATTAATAGCCAGTCGGAAAACTGCCAGGAAATAAGAGGTCATAATACGGCCCCTGGAGTCACTTTTAAGGTACTTTTTTTTAACGTTTAGGAAAAAAATTAGAAATATTTTTATTGCTGATAGTGGGCCGTCATGATCATAATTCGAAATAAATAACTGAAGCATCTTTAACATCATAGAAGATATGATAGCCGCAATCTATTATTAGTATAATTGTGTTAAACAGCAATCCGTTTATCTTCTATTCTCGAACATTTCGTCGCGTTCGTGTTGTTTGGTCGCCGCACGGATGCGTCCGTTCATCCGCAGCGTTTGGCTCCCGACAACGACCGAATCACGTAAATGCCGGAAAACGCAACCTACAATGCCGCATGCTGATTACCGATTGTACGGCTATACGCCTACAGCCAAAACCGCTCTAATTGTGTGGAATAGCGTTTGATTGTGCTATTTACGAACGAATATTGAAATACGTAGAAACGTTGTTTTACAGTATAGGAACTTTAACATCAGTGTGAAGTTTTTTCTTATTATTTAGACGTCTTACAAAGTCTATTCAATAGTACACACTTTGCGCTTGCGCTACCAACAGGGTTTTCATTCTCGCGTACCTAGTAGCCCTGGTTGAATTCTTCCATCGTTTCCATCCATATAAACCTTACAGTTCTAGCTCACCAATCAACTTCAGATACATGAGATTTTCTGTAAAATGGTGCTTGAAGCGTAGCGACTACAAAGGTAAATTACATTACATAGTAAATAGTAAGTACAAACAGGAATCTATTTAGTTTGAGGCTGAAAGGTATTACATAATATTCATAACGTGTGTGTTGTTCGGTTGCTACACAAATACGTTCATTCCCCGACCGACCCGTGGTCACACCGTCTTTCAGCCGTAGCGGTGTTTGGTTCCCGACAACGCTGACAACCAACGAAACACGTAAATGCCAGAAAAGGCACCTACAATGCCGCATGCCGATTACAGAAGGCTTTGATTGTATGTACTCTTGAATACCGTTTGATTGCGCTATGACTATTGAAATGGGAAGCACAGTTTCCGATGAAATTCATACTAATGATTTGCTAAGCTCACTTAATATTAATTATTGAAGTGTTGAACTCTATTTAAACTTAAAAATACACGGTTAAATTTTAAGTATATCTTAAAATGAAATGGGGTTTTCAGACCACGTAAATGAACAACTTTTACTATAGGGCCAACCCCGGATTCGCGAAAAAAAAATTCAGCTCATCCATACATTATAGTCGAGTCGATGTTGTACTTTTCTATGGTACAGCTGATTTTTTTTCGCGATTTCGTGGTTGGCTCCCTAGTAAAAGTTGTTCATTTATGTGGTCTGAAATCCCCATTTCATTTTTAGATATAGTTAAAAATTAACCGTGTATATTAAGAATAGCGTTTGGTTTTTGGGGCTTGATAATATAAAATTAAATAATAGAAAAATCTTTCAGACGGGTCCGTGATTAGATCCTGTATGGCTAGTGAGTATTTTTTTTCTAGTATTTTATGTAACATGATATAAAAATGGCACTGTGAATGCTAAAATCTAAAAATTGGTAGAGTTTGTGCATATGCCGTTGTAGACATTAGTTAAAGGATAAACTAGTTGCTTTGTAGAGCTGAAGAGTTGTTGACATATTTTTGAACATTCTTTGAAATGGCTGAAATACATTTTTTCCCATATCTCCGGCCATTTGAAAAAAAATATATATATTCTAGAACTTGCTGTCAAAATTTCACGAGAATCGATTGAGAAATGCGACCTGTAGAGGAGAACAGATGGATAACCGGACGGACATACGAAAGCATTTTTTCCCAAGCCACAGAATAGATATAAGTACTACCGTACCGAAAGGAAACTCTCCGCCCCGCCCCACAATCAATTACCTCACCCCATCGGCGCCCACCGCGCGAGTTCCGTGTGCCGATCCGTGTGCTTATTCAATAGCTCGCACGCAGTTGCGCGTGTGCAAAAACGTCACTTTGTAGCGTCTGTGTAATAGGTAGTTGGAACGCGACGCTTGTATGGAGTGCCCGGGGTGTGCCCAAGCTGAAACGGACACGATTCGATCAGTCAAAAAGACAATCTATTCTTGCAGAAAAGATTAGTAAAGGGTATAATAAAATTTAAATGTGAATATCATTGACCTGCATAATATTAACACAGAAAAAAAATTTTTCATGTCAGTGGTGAATATTAATATAAGTTAAAATAGTAGGTAGTTAAGAGCGTATTTTGATGAATATATTTCTAGTAAAATTAAACAACCGATTTTTTGTGCCAAAGGTGAATCATAATGATTGCCAGTATACATATCATCATTATTTCTGTCACCAAATTAGCATACAAAGGCATTGTTGGACAACATGACAGATAAATGCCAAATGATTTAATTAGTCCTAGTCATTTCTTTTGTCTTGTATTCAATGTTTTTTATAACCTTCCTTCTTCATGGTCAAAATGACATCAAGAGTATGAGGTACTACTTATTTTTTATTTTTTTATTTTGAGATTTTAGCATTCACAAGGTTTTCTTTAAGTATATAAAAAAAAATCGGGTTGCACTCCGGGAGTGCCGGCAGAAGTGAAAACTTGAATATTAACCTTGTGCATTTTTGATATTTTGGAATGGTTAGGGAATAATTTACTCTGGATTTGAATTTACGAATACAGAACAGTATTGTACGAAAGTCTTATCTTTGAATTTTGACAGCCGACTGGAGCTAGTTATTGCGCTGTTGTTGAAGAAAGCATTAAGATTAAACATTGAAGAAGTAGTTTTAGACTGTTACAATAGATGGCAATGGTTACTTTTCCAGAAATTGATGTATCCAGTATTGGGCACGTATCCAATATTTGGTTCGCCTACCTTAAGGGTAAAAAATAAAGGTATGTACACCTTTGCGCGTGGACGCACCCGAGTGGTTTTCTCGCTCTAGCTAGTGTAAAATGTTTATGAACGACAGAGAGAGATATATGTAGCTATCGCGGTAAAATTTTAGTAGTGATCTTGATTCTAAATAACCCCATAATTATATTTTTATTTTTTTAATATACTAGACCAGAATTTGAAAAAGTGAAGTTCTAGAAGCAAATCGTATAACTTTTCGGTAACCTTCTTAGGAGGAGAAACCCCTCCAGACCAGTAGTATCATTACTACTTTACTGGTACTTTTTTCATTCTGTGTATAAAAAGAAACATTTTAAGGTGGCCCCCTAAGCGAAAGTGGCGCGTGGTGAACTTTATTTATTATTATAATTCTAATACACAATTTTAATAATAGTTTTACGTGGCATTTTTAGGGCCCACTGCTAGAAGTAGATAGCAAAACTGCTATAAGTGGCCGTTTTTGACACATTTGCTATCTACTTCTACGAATGACTACGAGGACATGTAGTGATACCATCTAAAAATACTAGACCATGTGCCCTAAAAAACCCCTCGAAAACATTAATAAAATGATTTTCCATTAATAACTTATGAAATAAAAACCTCTGAGGGCGCCAATTTCGGTAATACAACCGCCTTAAGTACCTTGCGGGTTTAACAGCCCTAGCATGACCACCAAAACGCCAAGACAATAAGAAGACAATGGATTTTGACAGCTGTTGAATGTCGATGTCATAGACATAGAAAATTTTCGCTGCGCTCAAGAAGACCAACAAAGCGTGGAAAAGAGAAGTTAACATCATACGGACACGGTCTATGTAAAAAAGAGACAAAGGATCAAGTGACATGTGCCAACATTTTTTACAGTAAGAGCCCCTAGCGTCCCGCTTAGCAAATGAGCATTCACAGTTAGTTTAAAATATTTTTTAATCTTAATTAGAATTTAAAATAAAGGTATCGTGGAGCTCTGGTGTCTTGTACTCTAAGTAATTGTGATGTGACTAAAGGAAACAATCCAAGTAATCACACCCCAAGTAACACAAAAGTGCTGAATATAAGTTGAGTAAGAGCTATCGTTAAGAATATAAGTTGAATACTAAGCTGAATAACGTCTGAGTACCATCTATTCAGATTTTATTCAAACAAAATTGGCCCCAAATTAAAATGCTTAAAGCTTAATAATATCTGAGAAACATCTGACTAGGAACTTAGTAATGGTACTATTATCTTAATAACTTCTGAATAACAGCTGATATTGCTTTTATTAAGCTCTTACACCTCGAATATTCAGCTGTGTCGAATTGGTTATTGTATTCAGAATTTACTCAGCATTAATTTCATATTAACAATAATACAGATATTTTTCATACAAATTGTGGAATAAGATGACAATCAGTAAGACATAATTTATAATGTCAGTGAATGATTATTGACATGCATGGTGAATTTATTAAAACGGTACTTTTAATAATTAGGTTTGCTATAGTCATGTTAATTCTTAGTGCGCAAATTATTTTGTCGTAAATAGTATATGATTCTTTCGATTATTTTTGACGCGCTGCGTGAATAATCAAGATAAGTGATTGTAAATATTATTTTCGTACATGTATGCTCGGTCTGACTAAAATACTTATGGCGAAATTTCTAATTTTAGCAATTCCAATGCAACATACGATAAATCTAATTGAAAATGTCGTAGTTGTAAGATTGAGCATTCAGGTAATCTTGGTGAATAACTTGTACTATAATTATTTACAAAGATTTTTAATGGCGATCACTTGTTTTGCTTTCATTGCTAAATAAAAGTGCACAAGAGTCTAGTTACTAAGATTTCACTTGAATAAAGTCATTTCACTAAGCCTGTGGTCTTTAATTTGAATATATTAGTTTAAAACATACTGTTATGCCGGTGAAAACTTAATAAAAGCCCAAATAATCTTCTTTATTCAGCAGCTGCATAACTGGTAAAACATGGCATCTTATCCAGTTTAAGCATGAAATAATTAGCTCACTTTACTTTTATTCAGTATCAAACTGTATAACAGCATTATGTAATAGCTTATTCAGATTGTTATACTTTATTCAGCAATCAGCTGATTCAAACGCTACTAGCTTAGTAATTATTGAATAATAGCAATACAGATTATGATTATTCAAAATGCTTCCACAGGGGCTTTTTTTCAGCTTTAAGGTACCTAGAATGCGTAATGCTTAATAAAGCTTGTATAATAGTCTAACAAATATTGTTTATTAAGTTTAAAGAAATCAAATACAAGAATACAGAACTTATTAAGCATTAAGAATTTTAAAAGCCCGATCTCAAATGAATTCAGCATTTAGCTATTTCTGAGGCTCTTATACAAAAGATATTCATCTTTAAACTGTAAAGCTTTCTATATGTGTATTGTTATCTTGCTTGTGTGTTACTTGGGCTGATATTGCCACACATTTCTCTAAAACTAAAGGGCATCAGGCAGAGTCCCATAGAAAAAAAACCAAAGAATGTATAACGTTTCTGTTTTTTTCAAAATGTAGGCATGTAATTAGTAAGTCATAGAAAATATTCAGATTTTTACGAAGATTTATGTTTTAAGAGTTATTTACGTTTGAAAGTTTAATTTTTTGGTAACCCCGACACTAAATAGCAATACCAGTTTCACGACAACACGTTTCGTTAGCTGCGTTAGTGACACAGATTAGCACCACAATGTACGAGTTGGAACCGATCAAACGGAAAATCTGTGCATATGTCACATGTAACAAAACGCTTTTGACAGTTGAGTTGACTGACATCCGGCAGACTTTTTTTTAATGCTCAATCACTTGTGCCACAGAACAAATATACTCAGGGGAGACTTGTGAAATCGCTAACAAAGATGTCCGTTTCATTGATATGCTTTTGTTTTTTTCAATAATTAATTAACGCTAAATGTAGGAGTTAAAAAATCATGTTGCTACTGTTTTATGATTCTAGTAACATAAAGTGTTTATAGATAACAGAATTATGTTTATACACTTTTGGGTCTCATGTGCCTGATGTCCTTTCGCTACCTTTATTCGTTTATCGACAAAGAATATAGTATGGAACATAGTTTATTAATTTCCTTTGCCATAATATAGTCATATTTTATGAATCTAAGTCATATTTTACGTATCTCATACAAAATGTATTGAATCGTTTTCGGATCACCTGTTTATTGACTTTGTTGTTCTTTGACATTCTATTTCTATGGTCAATGTCGTTCAAACGATTCACGCGATGCATATCATATTTCGTCAGTCATGCTAGGGGGCCAGAGTGGACTAGAAGTTATAATTATCACACTCATGGGTTCTTGGTGATATTTGGAAACCAAACATATATCCTGTTTAGTGAAACTGAATAATTAATAATAGATCCCACGAACGCCTAGAAAGCAAGTCAAACAATACGGTGGGGCTCAATGGCGTAACTTTATTCATTAGTTATGTGAGCAGCGCTAAAAGTCAAACTTGTTTCAGTTTCCAATAGGGAAGGGATACGCGTGGAATTCTCATTGGGGCCCTTAGCCCGTTAGATTTTTATTTATTATTCAATTTCGCCAAGAACTGAACAGAATGTTTTACATTCGTAGTTTTATTAAAGAAAGTCTTTTTGGTATCTCATGTTCTTGGCCCATTTGTTATTTTTAGCAATTTGCACGTACATCCTAGTCAAAACTTCTTTTTAGGGTTCCGAACCAAAAGGGTAAAAACGGGACCCTATTCTAAGACTCCACTGTCCGTCCGTCTGTCTGTCTGTCACCAGGCTGTATCTCATGAAGCATAATAGCTAACATAACTACAGTTGAAATTTTTACAGATGATGTGTTTCTGTTACCGCTATAACACCAAATACTAAAAACAGAATAAAATAAATATTTAAGTGGAGTTCTCATTCGCAAACGTGATTTTTTTACGTTTTTTGTACAGAACCCTTTGTGCACGAGTACGACTCGCACATAGCCGGTTTTTTTTAGAAATATAAATTGTACACACTGCTCACGATTTTGCATGATTCCCTAACTGTAATGTTTGAATAGCAGATGTGGGTAGGTATATTATACCAACGGCGAGGGGTTAAATTATAGTCAAGGTAAAGTGTTCTACAAAAATGTCATGATCTGCATAGTGGATCGGTGGGGTCTGATTTCTAAAAGGTAAGCCTATGGAAATCGACTTGTACGGACCCACCGCCACTGATAGTTCCACATCGGTGACTCTATGCCCTACTACTTACATAGATTTGTCATTAAAAAGAAAGGGATATTAAGATGTGTAATTAATCACTCACTTTGCTATACAATAAGAAATGTTAAATAAATAAGAGAATTTCAAAGACATCATTAAAATTAATTAAGTTATGTTTTAAATATCACGCTCATTAATGTATTAAAAACTACTTAATTATTAAATTATAATTTAACGATCTCTCATGAATTCTCAAGGAATGTTGATTTTTGTGCACCAGGCAGTTGATACAAGGCTGTCAATGTCATAGTATGGTATAACGGAGGTTTTGTGGCAAAGTTGACCTTAATTATACAGAATAATCTGTATATTCTAAGGGCGTTATACAAACATTTAAATTCTTAATTTATTCATACATTCTAAGTCATAGTATGGTATAACCACGTGCGTGGTTATAACCACGTATAACAAAGGTTTTGTATTTGAAGACTTATGAAGACCACTTTGGTGAAGTGGAACTGATGATGAAGACCATAGATGATCATCGGAATTATTCAATACTAAGTATTTACCCTGGTGCGATATGATTACTTTTACATGGTTGCTAGGCTATTTATGCTCATAATAATGCATATGGTGAAGTGGAGTTGATAGTGAAGTATCAGGAGAACTCCTCAACAATTAACGCCCCTGCGTCGGGAAAAGCAGTATTTTGTAAAAGGTGAGCCGTTGACTTAAGGCTGTTGTAGCTTAGATAATATCGTCACTAAATATAGGTACCTACCACAAAAAAGTTTAAAATAAAAAAAGTTTTTTTAAAAAACAAAACCTTCAACAAAACCTTAAAAATATCCTAATAAAAATAGCTTCAAAAATGGCTCTAAAAAGCTAGAAATAAAATATTTCAATCTGCATATTTACTAAATCGAAAGTTTGTACGCATTATCTAATATTTAACAACGTCTTATGAAGTCGGGTGGGCTTTTAAACCCATGATTGAAGTTTAGATAAAAAAAATCCTTTCTCCCCCCTCCCCCACCCGACTTCAAAAGGCGTTGTTTAATATTAGATAATGCTTACAAACTTTCGAGTTAGTAATTATGCAGATTTGAATATTTTAGTTCTAGCTATTAAGAGCCATTTTTGAAGCTATTTTTGTTAGGTTATTTTTAAGGTTTTTTTGTCAGCCATGGAGAAAAACGCATTTAAATGAGATGGAAATTCATGCTTTGCGATATATAGAGGCCTTAATTACTAGAAAGCGTGCTAAGGTTGCTTGAAAGTAAAAAATATATCCAGACCTGGGGCCGTACTGGCTAACAAATCGAACTTCGAAAAGTCTGCCGGGTTTCAAATTAAAACAGATAAATAAATTGGGCCAAAATGGCGAACTCTAATTCATGAGGTCACACAAACATCAATATCTTCCAAATAACTTCAACAAATAACATAGTACGATACGAAATTCTTTAGTTCGATTTATCTGTTTTAATTTGAAACTCGTCAAAATTTCCGAAGTTCGATTCGTTAGCCGGTACGGCCCCAGACCGCTTAGTAGTCTTTACTTTTTATTAATTTGTACATACACAATTTTAATCAAAACATGTTTGTCTTATTATTATGATTGTTTTATTTCATAAAAAAAACAAAACATGTTTGTCTTATTGATATCATTGTTTTTTTTTCATAAAAAAATCGAGAACCTTCCAGAATGCACTTTTTAGGGTTCAGTACCCAAAGGGTAAAACGGGACCCTATTACTAAGACTCCGCTGTCCGTCTGTCTGTCTGTCACCAGGCTGTAATCTCATGAACCATGATAGCTAGACAGTTGAAATTTTAACAGATGATGTATTTCTGTTGCCGCTTAGAATAAAATAAATATTTAAGGGGGGCTCCCATACAATAAACGTGATTCTTTTGCCGTTTTTTGCTCTATATTAATAACGACAACAAGTAGACAGTTGAAATTTTTACAGATGCTGTATTTCTGTTGCCACTATAACAACAAATACTAAAAAAAGTTAAAAATTAATATTTAAGGGGGGGCTCCTATAAAACAAACGTAATATTTTTTTTGCCATTTTTGGTACGGAACCTTTCGTGCGCGAGTCCGACTCGCACTTGGCTGGTTTTTTTATAATTTCCTGTTGTAAACTGTTTCTTCGACAAACTGGTCCAAACCAAAGGTCGATCAAAGTAAGCGCTATATTTAGGAACTACTGACGTACTTAGCTCTGTTATCAAAACATTTAGAAGTAGGTATAGGTAATATTGTTTACTAAACAATATTTACTTATACAATGTGTTACAAAATACCCCTAATGCCGAATATGGTAGATAGGGACCATCAAACTGAACAACTTTTAATACTATGGGGCCAACTTTGAAATCGAGAAAAAAATAAGCTGTTTCATACATTTTAATATTTTCGTTATTAATATTTTGTATAAAACAGCAGATTTTTTTACGATTTCAGAGTTGGTCCCATAGTAAAAGTTGTTCAGGTTGATGGTCCCTTCTACCATATTTGGCATCAAACGAAGTCATTGACAATCTTTTAAATTAAGAATTTAATCGCGATTTTGATAACTCTAGACCGGAAAATCGACCCGTAGAGGCATTTACATCATCATCATCATCATCATATTCTTGTAGAGAATGAAATGGGTTTTTAATTTTTAAAATTATTTGATGTTACCGGCACTTAAAGCATTAAAGGTGATCGCATATTTTTGTCAGCACCCGTACCCGGCGCATTTAGAATTTACTAAGAAAAATTCAAGTTGAATGTGCGATTTGTATATATTAAACGATGAATATGTTTTATAAAAACATCGCACCCGCTCTAAATTTTGTAAAGAAAGGATGTAACAGAATTCATATTTCGCTCTAAGTTAACCTATAATTTCAAGAAACTGTCAACAGCGGTATTGTAGTATCCTGCTTCTCATCCTACTATGAAGTATACTATATCATTATAAATGTGAAAGTTTAGATGTTTAGATATCTGAATGTTTGTTTTTCAATCTCGCAAAAACCGCTGATCGGATTTGGATGAAATTTAGTACACATTATATAGTTTATAGCCTGGAAAAAACCACAGGATATTTTTTATCTCCAGTCAAAAGTTCCTTATGAATTTTCCGAACGTCCACGGGGACTAAGTCGCCGCCGCTCGTCATATCTAATGTTATAAATGTGAGATTTTGTATGTTCGTTAGTCAATCACGCAAAAACGGCTGAACGAATTTAGATGAAATGAAATACTTTTTATATCGGTCAAAGTTTCCCTAGAGATTTTCCGAATGTCCACGCGGACGAAGTAACCGTACAGTAACAGTAAAGTAAAGAAAGCTAGTAATTTTGAAATTAAAAAACATCATTTAGAAAACTTTGTTTGTTTCGTAATACTTATTTACTAGATGCTGACTCGGCAAGGTTTTAATTTTGTTATCGAAAAGTTTTATTTTATTTTAGTAGGATAAATAAAAAAAATATGAAAAGATAGTGTCTAAAAGATTTTGAGATAATATTTTTTTAGCTGCCTACTGTTTGTTAATAAAATGTATTTCTATTTAATTGCAGAGATACAAGATATTTTATTAAGTAAAAGTACAAAATGTATCATAAAAATAATTTGTCTCAGTTGCTTCGATTAGTTGTAGAAAAGGTTGTCAGTCGGTCGTAGAGTCAATCTCCCAGTTTGTCGTTGTTTAGGTCATCGTTACCGAAAAAGCTTAGGTTATGTTATTTTGTCTTGTCGGCATTGTTATTGACTGATATGGTGTTGGTAACATTAGGTCTGCAAGTTAGTGAACTTTCTCTGGTAATATCTGTTATATTATATCAAAAGTTTTACTCAAAAATAATAATAAAGAATTTTATCTACAAGGTGGTTGCTAAAAGCCTTATAAAGCCGAATATTGTAGATAGGGACCATCAAACTGAACAACTTTTACTATGGGACCAACTCTGAAATCGCGAAAAAAAAAATCAATCAAAAAATCATTTTCTTTATTAATTTTTGTATGGAACAGCAGATTTTTTTTCGCGATTTCAGAGTTGGTCCCATAGTAAAAGTTGTTCAGTTTGATGGTCCCTCTATCTACCATATTCGGCTTTATAAGGCTTTTACCAAACACCTTGTGGAACTTACTTACAAGTACAACAAGTTTCTAATTCTTATGGCCGATAAAAATTTTTGTCAGTCTTCTAAGTATGTAGGAAATAGAAAAAAAATGTTAGTAAATAAGTTATTTACCTTTATGTGAACTGACAGCGTATGCGATATCCTCAAATAAAATGTGTACGGGCGGTCGTTTGGCCATCCGGTTAAGGGCTTTTAAAGTGGAGCCTGCCCTCTCCAAAGCAGCAGGAGTCCATTGGTTTTCTTGACCTGGACTTGGTGGTATAAGGGGGTTACTCTGGTTAGCTGGGACACTATTAGCCAGAGCCGCACCGGCGATAGCACGACGTACTAACGGAACGTTTGACATTTTCCCTAATAAAACCTTTACCACAGCACAAAACAAAGATCCTAGCTTCCCACTAAAAACTTTTTGAGAATTTAAAATTTAAAAAGTAAGCAGCGGATTGGAATAAATTTTGAATTTGGAACGTTTACGTCAGATACATCGCGCTTCCCGCGTAAAGTTGCGCTTCGCGGCGAATGTGCGCGTGCGGCCTTCGTCGGCGTCGAACTTATACTAAGAATAGTTGAAACAGAAACATGAAATTGAAACACGCATCAATGAATCGTTGATGCATTTGCGGCCTTTACCTACAATCTTCTTGTTTGCGGCTAACGATCGTCATTTTGTCTACATTAAGTAAACGATCGATGAATGCGAATCATTCTAATACAGGATATACATAATTATTAAACTTTGATTCCTTGAAATGTACCTACATTATAATAACAATAACATTCATAATTGCATAGCGTAATGAAGGGTATAATTATTTTAATAGATAATACCTTTAAACAAGTATTTGATTGTATACAATGTGCCCACTGCCCAGTCATAAAGTGCACAAACGAAAGGACGTGAAACTAGGCTCAAATATATCGTTAAAAATTAAAGAATAGGGAATATGCATTTTTTTGTATCAAAATCTAAATTATAGTGCGTGAGAAAATCAACTGTTATATCAAAACTTTTCTCTTGCGTTTTTTCTCGTGATATAGTTACTTGAAGTTAGCACGCAGCAGCACCCACCGAAAACGCTCTATATAAAACGGTCATGAATTGTGACGTCACCCATCACGTTTCAGGCGCGTTTACCATGGATTTAGCCACGAATTTTCAATTATCTACCTAAATTTTGCGTTTAAGTACATTATTAATTAAATATTTTATATGTGTCATATAAAATATTTAATTAATTAATTTCTTATTCGATATTCTTCTTCTTCTTATTTTTAGTTTGGCAATCTATTCTTCACTTTAGGGAGCAATTTTTGCCAGCGTCAAGTGTTGAATAGTTCAGTGGTAGAATGTTTCAGTTTACATTAAAATAAGGGTGCATCGCATTCCAATGCTGCTTGGAGCATTTGGCACCAAGTATATCAAGACAATTTACTCGGTAAGATCAGCCGAGGTAGCCACCACTACAATAAAACAACCAAGATCGCGCCTATTTCAATTATCCCACATATTGTTTAGTTGTGTAGACACTTGTATCACAAAACTACACCAATTTTAAGATACAATATTCACTATGAATCAATTTGCAAATAATTAAAATAGTCACCGAACCGAACTTGACAAAATGGCGCCAAAAACTCATTCAATATTCCATCTGACTGTTAAGTACATTATATCCGAAAATGAAAAAAATATCGTTATTTTCCCCTAATTTAATCGTGTGATAAAACTAAAATAATATTTATTTATTTATTTTTCTGTTCCATCATGTTTTTATACGTGTCCGCAGCGATCAAGCTCAAATTTATCAAAATCGGTGACTTATGCATATTTCCTATTGTAGGATCCTTTAGTCATAGCACAGTTTTAATACTATAGATAGGAAGTGGAAAGCCTGACTTTCTGTTTATGTTATGGTTTTCAAGGATAGATTATTTTGTACGAAATGCAGTTCACGGAATTTGAGGCATCTACCTCCAGCACTACATGTCCAAAATGTCAATATGATCTCGTCGACCTCGTATTACGTTTCCGAGTCGTACCTCATCTTTTTTTTTACTTAAGGCCTACTCAAATCATAGCGGTATCCTCTAGCGGTACGGTGGCGGTAATAATCCTAATGGGTACGCGGTACGTATCGCGTACACAGCTGCGAAATTGCCATACCAAATATCGCTCGGGTATCCGCTACCCGCGGCGGTAGCGGATACCACTCAGGTTTGAGTAGGCCTTTACTCTCTGCAGCTTGGGACATTGTGCTCCTAGCCATACAGATATGTTTCTTCTTTCACAAGAGTTCTCTAGTATGTGCATCATTAACTGTTTCGTCCAAATAATAATAATACCGAGGTCTTCTGCTTAGGGCTTGCGAATCAATGTCGTAGATTTATAGTTATTTTTTTTATTTTTAGGGTTCCGTACCTCAAAAGGAAAAAACGGAAACGAACGAACGAAAAATCACTTTGTTGTCCGTTTGTCTGTCTGTCCGTCCGTCCGTCTGTATGTCTGTCAATACCCTTTATCTCAGGAACGCGTAAAGGTATCGAGTTGAAATTTAAACCATATACTAAAATCTACGGTCCCTTGAAGCTGTGAATAAATCAAGCTTCTAAGTTAACGTAAAGAAAAGATACTGCCGTTGATGCCGCAAAAAACGCATTTTTGACACTCTCAAAGGAATCAAAATTCATAGGGTACTTCCCGTTGACCTAGAACTATAAAATTTGGCAAGTAATATTGTCTTATACTACACTTACAGGGAAAAATCTGAAAACTCTATATTTGTAATTAAATCATAAAAAATAGCAATTATAGTACGTAATCAATCATCGAGGTTAAACAATGGTATGCTCGGTTATAGTTTCAACTTCTAATTGACTTATAAACTTGAAATTTGGTGATAATGTTTATCATAACGTATATTTTACCAACAAAGCAGGTTTATGAATATAATTTATCAAAGTTTTGTGTAAATTGGTTGAAATATAACGATTTGTTGGAAGTGTCTGAAAAAGTCAAGCCGCCTTACCTGTGAGCTTCCATCGAAAACACTGCAAAATCCCTTTGAGATATAACAAAACTAATTGTTAGGTTACTGTATAAATTTTTTCATTATTTTCCATAATGATTACTATGCGCGCCAAATAAGAATAGTACTGTCAAACGGCAATCATGGTCTTTTTTCCTTTTCTTGCACATGCTACACCCCTAAAGTGGAAGTGAAACGCAAACAAAATTGTCGTTTTGACAGTCCTATTCTTATTTGGCTCGCATAGTACATTATTATTTAATTTACCAAACGAGCAACTAAAATAAAAAGTAATTTTGGCCACATGAATATGAAGTTCTTTAAATCTGCCATGGTCATAGACATAGAAAAATTTTCGGTGCGCTTATTTCTATGGCCATGGCGCTAATCACAAATATTTATTTATCTTTGAGATAATCGCGCCACTAAATATTTTTAAAATATTAATATTTATTATTATTAATTAATCAGATCCTTTCAAATATTGTTTATAGTTAATTACTTTTAAAAATTATGTCACGCCCAATCACGCCGCATGACAGGGGGTCATAGAGTAAAACAAGCACGGAGTGCATTCCAGCAGACCATTGCTAATCGATCATTTAAGAGTAAATTTTAACCATCAGCGCGTTTCTCACACCGATGACGGGACTCGAACGGGATGGAAACGGATTTTCGGACCAAGGGAGGTGACGACTGGAAGGCATTTGTTTTCGTTTCAGGTGTTGTTAAAAGGTCGAAATTAGCAAAAAAAGGAAGGAACCGAAGCGAAGCGAAAGCGGTTCGCTAGTAAATAAAATCCATACATATAAAACTCTAAATTTATTGATTGATTGGTGATTGATTGTTGGGATATGCCTAGTACTCTAACGGCTGAAATTAAAGACACCATTTTTGGAGGGTTGATAACTTTCATGGTGTAGGTGAGCACTAAGAAAGGATTTTGGAAATTTTACCCCCTAAGGGGATGAAATAGGGGATGAAAGTTTGTATGGAAGTCTCTTAGTTTCAAAGCTAGGATGTTCAAATTTTGGGTTTAGGCTGACGATGACGATTAAAAATTATAAGGGGTAAGGGGAGGGGAGGTGGGATAGCGACGGGGGGGATGGCGATGGATAGATAAATCAAAAGATTGACGGTTACGGTGACGGTAAGTGTAAGTGGACGAGGAAGTGGAAGCTGAAGCGGAAGCGAAAGTCAAGTACATCAATGAATATAAACAATTTGCAATGTGGAGTGTCAGCCACTCGTTTGTAAGTCACCATAAGCAGCTGTGGTTAAGATTTGTAAATTAACTGTCCGCCTATTCGCCCTTCCACCTGTTCGCCTGTTCGCCCATCCACCTTTTCGCCTGTCCGTCGTCTATCCTACTTTTGAAAGGCTGTACTAAAGTAACAAATCCAAATATTTATATTTATGATGGTACGGAACCCTCGGTGCGCGAGTCCGACTCGCTCTTGACCGGTTTTTAATTTTAGGATTAGTTCATAAAAAAATACAGATAAACCAACTGTCGTACATAATTATAATATGAAATTCGAAGTGATAAAAATAATATTCACTATCAAGGTCTTGGAGAAAATATCACAATCGTTATACATAATACGCAATAAAACAATGTACTCGTATATCTTATAATCATATCAGTGGCGTTATGGCGGAAGACTGTCAGTAAAAATAAATAATCATTTGATCAATAAAATTTTTCACACGTTTTTAAAATGGACTAAAAGTATTCAATAATTTCTTTTTGTAAGTTTGCACCCCACGTTTTTAGGTTTAAAACTTTTTTATAGGGATCTTTAAGTACGGAAAAAATGATTTACCTAATATTTTTTAGTTCATTTTAAAAACTTGTTTTTTTTTAGTTTATTTTCAGTAAATTATTATTTTCTGCTTTTTAGTCAACGAGCTAAATCTAAAAAATACACCTATCGTAGTACTTGTCGAGACAAATCAAACGAGCCCAACCTTGATGGGCTATGACTGTGGTATTATCATAGAGTTCCTGTGGGCTTCTTCCGGCTCCATCCTTAGACCCTAGACACTATTTCTTAACAGAGTATGTACCCATTCGTCAAGATGAATCTATCGAGCTCAAACTCGATGGAGTTGCGATGAGAGTTCCTGTGGCCTTCTTCCGGCTCCATCATCAGATCATCTCAATGACACCATAATATTGCATTGTCTTCTAGTGCTATGTTCAAAGATTCAAGTCTATGCTAATCGGGGAGCTATATAAAATCATTTGTAAATTAGTGGACAAACAAACAAAGAAATAAATAAAAAATATAAAGTTTTATTAACCTTATAAAAAGTGTTAAAATAAAAAGAAAATAATAGAATACTTTCTTCTCACAAATTGGAAAGAATCTAAAGAATGTTGATAGTTTTGTTTGTCCAAAGAGTAGACATAATAATTTTCTGTGTTTTGACAGAACTTTTTTTTTTTTTAATTTTTTTAATCACTAAACACCATGGAAATAGTACTATAAACCGGAATGAGCGCTTCGCCCCAAAACGAGCCGACAGAGAGGTCAAGTAGATGTATGTGTCCTTTTCTTCATTAGGGTGACCAAACCGTATGGTTGGCCGGAGACATACATAATACTTTAAACTGTTTAATATAAACTTAAATACCTAGGTAGTTCTTTATTTATAATTAACACTTTTTTTACCGCGTTTTTATTAGGTTGCTTGCTCTTTTGTTTGTTTGAGCACAAATTTTGCAAACGATTTTATACTGAATTCCCGATAAGCTAGAGACTTGAAACTTTGAACACAGGTCAGAAATGGAAGGAAATGCAATATTACAATGCCGTCAAAACTAGTTTTGTCCGTCAGCTACCGGCAAACCTAGTTCTGACCTACAGCTACCGGTTAAACTAGTTTTGTCCAACAGCTACCGGCAAAACTAGTTTTCTGCAATAGCTACAGGCAAAACTAGTTTTGTCCAACCGCTGCCGTCAAAACTAGTTTTGTCCATCAGCTACCGGCAAACCTAGTTCTGACCTACAGCTACCGGCTAAACTAGTTTTGTCCAACAGCTACAGGCAAACCTAGTTTTGACAAACAGCTAACGGCAAAACTGTTTTTGACCAAGTGCACTATTGCACCCTGTTTTGATTAGCAGATTCCGCCAAACCTAGCTTTGGTCAAAATCGGCAAACTTAGTTTTGACTCACGTCTACCGGCAAAACTAGTTTTGCCCATCAGCTACCGGCAAACCTAGTTCTGACCTACAGCTACCGGTTAAACTAGTTTTGTTTAACAGCTACCGGCAAAACTAGTTTTGTGCAATAGCTACAGGCAAAACTAGTTTTGTCCAACCGCTGCCGTCAAATCTAGTTTTGTCCATCAGCTACGGGCAAACCTAGTTCTGACCTACAGCTACCGGCAAAACTAGTTTTGTCCAACAGCTACCGGCAAAACTAGTTTTGTGCAATAGCTACAGGCAAAACTAGTTTTGTCCAACCGATGCCGTCAAAACTAGTTTTGTCGATGGACAAAACTAGTTTTGCCGGAAGTTTTAAGTTTGCCGGAAGCTGATGAGTTTCCGGCAAACTTAGTTTAACCTACAGCTACTGGCAAAACTAGTTTTGTCCAACAGCTACCGGCAAAACTAGTTTTGCGCAATAGCTACAGGCAAAACTAGTTTTTTCCAACCGCTGCCGTCAAAACTAGTTTTGTGCAATAGCTACAGGCAAAACTTGGTTTGTCCAACCTGGCCGTCAAAACTAGTTTTGTCCATCATCTACCGGCAAACCTAGTTCTGACCTACAGCTACAGGCAAAACTAGTTTTGTCCAACCACTGCCGTCAAAACTAGTTTAGTCGATGGACAAAACTAGTTTTGCCGGAAGTTTTAAGTTTGCCGGAAGCTGATGAGCTCCCGGCAAAATTAGTTTAACCTAAAGCTACAGGCAAGACTAGTTTTGTCCAACAGCTACCGGCAAAACTAGTTTTGTGCAATAGCTACAGGCAAAACTAGTTTTGTCCAACCGCTGCCGTCAAAACTAGTTTTGTGCAATAGCTACAGGCAAAACTAGTTCTGACCTACAGCTACCGGCAAAACTAGTTTTGTCCAACAGCTACTGGCAAAACTAGTTTTGTCTAACAGCTACTGGCAAAACTAGTTTTGTCCAACAACTACCGGCAAAACTAGATTTGACCAACCGCTGCCGTCAAAACTAGTTTTGTCCAACAGCTACAGGCAAAACTAGTTCTGTCCAACCGCTGCCATCAAAACTAGTTTTGTCCATCAGCTACCGGCAAAACTAGTTTTGTCCAACAGCTAACGGCAAAACTAGTCTTGTCCAACAGCTACCGGCAAAACTAGTTTTGTGCAATAGCTATAGGCAAAACTAGTTTTGTCCAACCGCTGCCGTCAAAACTAGTTTTGTCCGTCAGCTACGTCCAAACCTAGTTCTGACCTACTAGTAGGCAAAACTAGTTTTGTCCATCAGCTTCCGGCAAACTTAGTTTAACCTAAAGCTACCGGCAAAACTAGTTTTGTCCAACCGCTGCCGTCAAAACTAGTTTTGTCCGTCAGCTACAGGCAATACTAGTTTTGTCCAACCGCTGCCGTCAAAACTAGTTTTGTCCGTCAGCTACGGGCAAACCTAGTTCTGACCTACAGTTACCGGCAAAACTAGTTTTGTGCAAAAGCTACAGGCAATACTAGTTTTGTCCAACCGCTGCCGTCAAAACTAATTTTGTCCATCAGCTACCGGCAAACCTAGTTCTGACCTACAGCTACCGGCAAAACTAGTTTTGTCTAGCAGCTACCGGAAAAACTAGTTTTGTCCAACAGCTACCGGCAAAACTAGTTTTGTCTAGCAGCTACCGGCAAAACTAGTTTTGTCCACCAGCTTCCGGCAAACTTAGTTTAACCTAAAGCTACCGGCAAAACTAGTTTTGTCCAACAGCTACCGGCTACACCTAGTCCAACAGCTTTCGACAAACCGAAATTAATAATAATAATCAAATTCATGTTTGTGCGCCTATTTCGATGAAACTCGGTTTCTGGGGGCCTATTACGAAAATAACGTACGCAATTGCGTAACGCAGTCACTTGGCCACGATAATCGTCCGCAGTTCGTTGGTTGTAGTTATAACAAACATTTTGAATTTGGCTATCGTAGCCCATAGGCTACTGAACGAACGATGTCGGATACGCTAGAGAGAAACTTTTAAACTCACGCAATCACTTCGCAATATCGCATACGAAAGTGATTTGTAATAGGAAACAAACAAAACGAAGCACGGACGCAGCTGCGTGTATCGCATTTAACTTTTCGTAATAGACCCCCTGGTACTATTTCAACATGAAAATAACAACGCAATGTTGAAAATTTTAAAAATCCAAGATGGCGGCCTACTTTTTTGTTTTTGGGCCGATTTCGATGAAACTCGGTTTTTGGAACTATTTTGACAAGAAATATCAACGCAATTTTTAAAAAACTAAAAATCCAAGATGGCGGCCAACTTTTTTGTTTATGGGCCGATTTCGATGAAACTCGGCTTTCGGTACTATTTTGACAAGAAAATAGCAACGCAATTTTGAAAATTAAAAAATCCAAGATGGCGGCCAACTTTTTTGTTTTTGGGCCGATTTCAATAAAACTCGGTTTTTGGAACTATTTTGACAAGAAAATAATAACGCAATTTAAAAAAAACTAAAAATCCAAGATGGCGGCCAACTTTTTTGTTTTTGGGCCGATTTTAATGGAACTCGGTTTTTGAAACTATTTTGACAAGAAAATAACAACGCAATTTTAAAAAAACTAAAAATTCAAGATGGCGGCCAACTTTTTTGTTTTAGGGCCGATTTTGATGAAACTCTGTTTTTGGTACGATTTTGACAAGAAAATAACAACGCAATGTTGAAAACTTACAAAATTCAAGATGGTGGCCAACTTTTTTGTTCTTGGGCCGATTTCAAAAACAAATTAGCAGCCATTTTGATCTTTTTTTATTTTTCCATCAGTTTACATTGAGTTGTTTTTTCTTGTCAAAATAGTACCAAAAACCGAGTTTCATCGAAATCGGCCCAAAAAACAAAAAAGTTGGCTGCCGCCTAAGATTTTTAGTATTTTAAAAAATTGCGTTGTTATTATTTTGTCAAAATATTACCAAAAACCGAGTTTCATCGAAATCGGCCCAAAAACAAAAAAGTTGGCTGCCATCTTGGATTTTTATTTTTTTCAATATTGTGTTATTATTTTCTTGTCAAATGAGTCCTAAAACCGAGTTTCATTAAAATCAGCCCCAATCACAAATAAAAGAGTTGGTTGCCATATTTGTTTATATTTTTTACATTTCGTTGTTATTTTTTATCAAAATAGTAGCAAAATCGAGTTTCATCAAAATCGGCCCACGAACAACGCGGAATATAGTTGGCCGCCATCTTGGTTTCTTTTTATATTTTTAACATTGTGTCGTCGTAAATCTCATGCACCCATTTTATTAACTTCACAAGTAAAGAAATGGGTGCAAGAATTTTAGACCTTATTGACATATTTACCAAAATAACAGTTTTTAATGAAACAGCAAAGTAAATGAACAAGTATAATTATGGGAAAAAGCAACCGAATTTCAAAGGTCAATAAAGTCGAAAATCGTTTGCATCTTTTTTTGACTACAGATCACTAGACAATGTTTTCCTACTTTTACTTGTTTTTCCAACATTCATTTGTTTTTCCGAAGTTCACGCACATTGTATTTTTATAAAAAAAATGGAATAAACTTTAAAGTTGCGTAATTATTTACACTTGAACTTAAATTGAATTGAATAAACTAGATTTTGTATTGGTTGAATTACCATATTTAAAAAATAAGGCCTCCAGACTTCATCATCCAACCCTGAACCTCGTCTCCCATCAGAGTACTTGTCAAGACAATTCTAACAAGCCCAAACACGATGGGGTTGTATAGTTTCATTCATCATAGAGTTCCTGTGGCGTTCTTCCGGCTCCATCATCAGATCAGCTCAATGACATTGTAATATTGCATTTCCTTCCATTTCTGACCTGTGTTCAAAGTTTCAAGTCTCTAGCTCATCGGGAGTTCAGTATAAAATCGTTTGCAAAATTTGTGCTCAAACAAACAAAAGAGCAAGCAAAAGGCAAACTAGTTTTGCCGGTAGCTACCGGCAAAACTAGTTTTGTCTAGCAGCTACCGGCAAAACTAGTTTTGTCCACCAGCTTCCGGCAAACTTAGTTTAACCTAAAGCTACCGGCAAAACTAGTTTTGTCCAACAGCTACCGGCTACACCTAGTTTTGTCCAACAGCTTTCGACAAACCGAAATTCGGTTCGAATCTCGTTTGCAATGAAATTGACAAAAAAAACCTGCGCCTTTGCTAAGCTAAGTTTAAGCTAAGTTTTCGACACTAAAAATATTGCCGATATATCGGAAAACCCGAAGTGTCGCCGATATATTGATATCGGTATCGGTATCGGAACTATCGGATGCACCTCTAATAATAAGTACAATTGTGAAAAACTTGTGTCCTCGTAAAGTTCGAACACATGGCTTCACTACTCGTAGCTTAGGCGTAGAGCGTAGACTGGTCCCATGGAAATAGTACTATAAACCGGAATGAGCGCTTCGCCCCAAAACGAGCCGACAGAGAGGTCAAGTAGATGTATGTGTCCTTTTCTTCATTAGGGTGACCAAACCGTATGGTTGGCCGGAGACATACATAATACTTTAAACTGTTTAATATAAACTTAAATACCTAGGTAGTTCTTTATTTATAATTAACACTTTTTACCGCGTTTTTATTAGGTTGCTTGCTCTTTTGTTTGTTTGAGCACAAATTTTGCAAACGATTTTATACTGAATTCCCGATGAGCTAGAGACTTGAAACTTTGAACACAGGTCAGAAATGGAAGGAAATGCAATATTACAATGTCATTGAGCTGATCTGATGATGGAGCCGGAAGAACGCCACAGGAACTCTATGATGAATGAAACTATACAACCCCATCGTGTTTGGGCTTGTTAGAATTGTCTTGACAAGTACTCTGATGGGAGACGAGGTTCAGGGTTGGATGATGAAGTCTGGAGGCCATGCCATAGGAACTCAATATTGAAATCATGCAACCCCATCGAGTTTGTGCTCGTTTGAATCGTCTTGACGAGTGCTCTGTTGGGTAATAGTATCCAAGAGTCTGATGAAGGAAGCCGGAAGAAGGCCACAGGAACTTTGTAATAAAACCTTTCAACCCCATCGAGTTTGGACTCGTTTGAACGGTCTTGACGAGTACTCTGATAGGCGGTGGTATATTTTTAATTTAGCTCGTTAACTAAAAAACAGAAAATAATTATTTATTTAAAAAAAATTTGGAACAATTTATTTATCACGTTTTTATTAAATTGCTTTTTTGTTTTTATTTTTAAATATGGTAATTCAACCAATACAAAATCTAGTTTATTCAATTCAATTTAAGTTCAAGTGTAAATAATTACGCAACTTTAAAGTTTATTCCATTTTTTTTATAAAAATACAATGTGCGTGAACTTCGGAAAAACAAATGAATGTTGGAAAAACAAGTAAAAGTAGGAAAACATTGTCTAGTGATCTGTAGTCAAAAAAGATGCAAACGATTTTCGACTTTATTGACCTTTGAAATTCGGTTGCTTTTTCCCATAATTATACTTGTTCATTTACTTTGCTGTTTCATTAAAAACTGTTATTTTGGTAAATATGTCAATAAGGTCTAAAATTCTTGCACCAATTTCTTTACTTGTGAAGTTAATAAAATGGGTGCATGAGATTTACGACGACACAATGTTAAAAATATAAAAAGAAACCAAGATGGCGGCCAACTATATTCCGCGTTGTTCGTGGGCCGATTTTGATGAAACTCGATTTTGCTACTATTTTGATAAAAAATAACAACGAAATGTAAAAAATATAAACAAATATGGCAACCAACTCTTTTATTTGTGATTGGGGCTGATTTTAATGAAACTCGGTTTTAGGACTAATTTGACAAGAAAATAATAACACAATATTGAAAAAAATAAAAATCCAAGATGGCAGCCAACTTTTTTGTTTTTGGGCCGATTTCGATGAAACTCGGTTTTTGGTAATATTTTGACAAAATAATAACAACGCAATTTTTTAAAATACTAAAAATCTTAGGCGGCAGCCAACTTTTTTGTTTTTTGGGCCGATTTCGATGAAACTCGGTTTTTGGTACTATTTTGACAAGAAAAAACAACTCAATGTAAACTGATGGAAAAATAAAAAAAGATCAAAATGGCTGCTAATTTGTTTTTGAAATCGGCCCAAGAACAAAAAAGTTGGCCACCATCTTGAATTTTGTAAGTTTTCAACATTGCGTTGTTATTTTCTTGTCAAAATCGTACCAAAAACAGAGTTTCATCAAAATCGGCCCTAAAACAAAAAAGTTGGCCGCCATCTTGAATTTTTAGTTTTTTTAAAATTGCGTTGTTATTTTCTTGTCAAAATAGTTTCAAAAACCGAGTTCCATCAAAATCGGCCCAAAAACAAAAAAGTTGGCCGCCATCTTGGATTTTTAGTTTTTTTTAAATTGCGTTATTATTTTCTTGTCAAAATAGTTCCCAAAAACCGAGTTTTATTGAAATCGGCCCAAAAACAAAAAAGTTGGCCGCCATCTTGGATTTTTTAATTTTCAAAATTGCGTTGTTATTTTCTTGTCAAAATAGTACCGAAAGCCGAGTTTCATCGAAATCGGCCCATAAACAAAAAAGTTGGCCGCCATCTTGGATTTTTAGTTTTTTAAAAATTGCGTTGTTATTTTCTTGTCAAAATAGTTCCAAAAACCGAGTTTCATCGAAATCGGCCCAAAAACAAAAAAGTAGGCCGCCACCTTGGATTTTTAAAATTTTCAACATTGCGTTGTTATTTCATGTTGAAATAGTACCAGAAACCGAGTTTCATCGAAATAGGCGCACAAACATGAATTTGATTATTATTATTAATTTTACCGTCTCGCCTGCGACCTCTAGCCATTTCAATAGAACAATTTCGTTTTTTTTGGAAATCTGAAATGGTGAAGTATTTATGGTCACACTAGTTTTGTAAAGTTACATTTCCTATAGATTGAAATTCTTAAATTGAAATTCAAGGTCAAAATTGGAGTTGCCAGGATTGACACTTCTATTTATTACCACCTCACCGATGATTGCTGATTAGCATTATTGTAGATATCTAATTAAATCAAAAAAGTTCTGTTTTATATTACAATTATTATGTGTCATTCTAAAATTAATATTTAAATAGTATATATTCGACTTCCCACTCCGAATCATTAATTTTGATACACTACTTGATTGGTAACGTACATATTTTTAGTCCTACTATCATAGTATTATTGTTTAGTAATGGCAATTGTGCGAACGAGACACCGACCTCCACCTGGTGTTGTCTCATTCACACAGTAGTGCCTTCAGTCAATGTCGTCGATAGAATTTCAACTCTATGAGCAATGCAATAAAGTTGAATTTCTTTTAAACGATAGGTGAAAATTTTTGAAGTGTACTCACTCCCTATTATAAACCTCCTTGCTAAACACGCTGTCATAGGGCGACAAGGAAGCATATGTCCATGCAGCCAATTAATTTTTTTTTTGTTTTAATTGTGTTTGTCTATGGAATCGTTGCTTTTTGGTTTTAAGTATTATATTATAATATCTGTAATTTTTGTTTGTAAAGGTAGTAGAATAATATAATAACAATTATTATTTTTTGTTTGCGCCCGTTGTTGTCACTAATTAGGCTCCCCCAGAATACCAGCGTTGCAGTGGCTTGCTCCGGTTTGCCACTGTAGCATTGCTGAGGTGGGGGCCTAGTTGGCCGCGCACAAATTAGTTTTAAGTAGGTATCTACGTAATTTGTTCTTTTTGTTTCTTATTTTATTATCCTACTTTTTATTTTTTTAGTTTATCCTATTGTTGTGGTCAATAAAATGTTTTTCTTCTTCTTTTCTTCTTTTTTTTTTCATACTTTTTGTTTTGACTTGGCATTCATGGTAAATTGTGATTTGTTTGTCAAACCGGAGAATGTTGGGCAAAAATAAAGGAATAAGACAGATGTAGCGGCATCTACCGTACCGCCGCACATAACACACGGTTGCAACAAGATTCAACCACCATATTACTAGATGGCGCTAGTGTCGAATGAACACAAAGATTAGTAAGGAATAACACCTCGTAGTATGAAGAATATATGGAGAAACCTACATCGCGCTGACGGAGTTTTCTCAGCGACGCAGCATATATACAACTGCCAACCATCATCGGTTGGACCGCGGTTCCCGGGCTAAAATCACCCAGCCCGGAGGAAGATCTTCCACTTTGGCCTTCCTACTAGTGGCTACCTCTATCCATACTACCCCACCTACTTCATATCCTACACAGATATAGAAAGTTTCGAAAAATTTTCTAAGTCTATGAGAAAGAGCTTTAGTAGTTACAAACATTGTGAATAGCTTTTAATGGTTTGATATGTACTTTAAAACAATTACAAATACCTATTAAATTACTTCTTATATTTCATCCACAATGTCATTGAGCAACACAAATGCCCTGCGTTTGAATTTTCTGAGCTGTTCTTCGGTCAAATCTTCCATGGTCAAAGACAGTATAATCATGAAATCTCTGATAGGCCCCGTTGTCGTAGAGCCCGTATCGTTTATGACGGAGTTTGCGAGGTACTGTGCGCCTAATTCACCGTTTTTCGAATCGTTTGTTTTCGTTTTCTTCGGTGCACTAGGGCATTCTTGTTCACTACAGGTAGCTTTTAAATCTTCCATTAAATCAGAAAAAGAAGATGAATTTTTTTGTTCAGGTTGTTTTACTACAAAATCCAAATGCGGCCGCAGAAATTCTAATAGTTCGTCAAATGCAAACTTTTTATTGTTTTTTATCGAATAAGAATACCCCTTCCGCAATTTTCTCCATTCCTCTCGGCACACATAATCTGTAAGGAAGAAGTTTATCTTCTGTTATAGCTATATTTAAAAAAAAATATCTTACCTATCTTACACACCACCTGACTCATGATAGGATTAAAGGTGTGTAAAGGTTTTTTTGAAGAGGTGTAATTTATGTGTTTTCGTATACTACAGTATTTAATTTGACTCACGAGACTTCACGAGAGATAGAAAAATAACTGTCCACAAGACGAAGTCATAAGTAGCCGCTAGTAAACATACTTTTTTTATGTTACTCTTCAATAATTAAGAAAATCAAGTTACCTGGTAAGAGTAATTGTCCACTTATAGTCTTCCATGCTTGTTTTTGGACTGTACTAGACGATTTCGAAGAGTCGTAAATGCACGGATGGTTCTTCACGAGCTCTATCAACTTTGTCTTACTGACTGAGTAAACTAACACGTCATGAGAATTACTCATTTTGTTTTATGAGTCGCTGGAAAACGAATGAAAAACTTTGAGGCAAATCAGTAAGTATATATACGTAGATAACAAGAAAGGAAGAGTGCACTGCGATAACAATTTGTACTAATATTCATAATCAACCTATATCTAGGGCTGTCATTTTTTTGAATTCAATGTAAACGAAACTAAATAAAAATGGTTGAATAAACATAGCACTCAAATCTCTAATTAGTATCTAATTTAAATCCAATACCTACACTAAAATAATGTAGCAAAGACTGAACAAAGAAAAAAGTGTTTTACGGTCAATTGAACAATTTTAAAAGTGTGGACTAGTGAAGGGATCTATAATGCAAAATTTAGCATTCTCCTAGATTTACCACGCAGCAAACTTGCTCATTGATCATGTTTCTATATGGAGAGGCACGTGTTTATATCATGATTTGAGTTGTTGAACAAAAAAAGTGATTTCCCCATCCAAATCAATAAGATTACTAATAGTTATCAGTAATGTATCATAATTGTTATGCCTTAATTTTAAGCCGTTGATTAAAATTATTTGATATTGTTTATCTTATAAATAGGCACAATATACGACTAGTGTATTGTCGTCCTATCAAATGTTTAAAAACATTGTTTGTAATAAAAACTGTAAAGATCTTAAAATATTTCATATCTTCATAAAAAAAAGGTTTAAGGCTGTTTGCCTACATACAGATCCGGAAACAGCTTCTGATGCGTCATTTACCGGAAGATACCTTGATTGTATTATCAAGGTAATTTTCTCAAAATACTTGATTGAAAAACCTCATCTGCATTTATTTTCTTTTGACTGGCTTTCATTTGTATCTCTTGACATTAACTGGTATTGTTAATTGTAAAAGGAGCTGGATGGCGCAGTGATTTAGCGCCTGGCCGTGCGATTGTGGAGTTTAAGCAACTTTCGCAAGGGTCGGTAATGGGATGGGTGACCAAAAATGTATTATCTCGAGTTCCTCCGTGCTTCGGAAGGCACTGTACGCTATTTGTCCCGGCTGCAATTACAGTCGTTAACACCCACAAATCCGCATTATTAAAGTTTTAATAAAGTTGCTTCTATCTTCTTCTAGACGATACGACACACAGGCGCGGTCGCAGCCCAGAATTGGGGGGGGGGGGGAGGGGGGGTCACTAATAATAATACAATTGCTTTTTTGTAATTATTAGAAGCTTTTTCTATGTGACATGTACGATTTTGGGGGGGGGGGGGGGGTCATGTCACATGAGTAAAAAAACGTAAGTCATGCCCCCTGTGACCCCCCCCCTGGGACCGCGCCAGACGACACATTGAAGCATAAAATTTCATTAACATCGCTGAGTGCTACACCGCTGTATAAGTGTTTTATTAACTGTTAAAGATACTCGTAAGTATATCATTATAATCACGATCTATTATCATTATCAGTCAAACATGATAAGTACTTAAGCTGGGTTGTGTAAAAATTGCTGTATACATAACGGGAAAATACCTCGGACGGGACGGAGACGCGCTGTGCACCATACATTTTTTCTCGTCCCATCCACGTCCCGTCCCGTCCGTGTTCTCGTCACGTATACATTGAATGATGTCAAGAAATCGCCCCGTTTCGTCCGGGAGGTGAAAAACACCCGTCACGATAAATTCGTCATCAAAACTCAGTCTGTATGTGTATAATGTGTGTATGTTACATGTGTATTTTTAATACCCTATGTTTTTTAGCATTGATTTGGGCACAAATTATGAATAGCTGCACAGTAGCAGAATAATAGCATTTGAGTGGCAGTGCAAGAGGTAACCGTGTTCTCAAAGTTGATTATTCCAGCAGAGCCCTAAACGAGACAATTTGTCACCTGTCATGACAATTTTATTTTGTATCCATTGCGTCAACCTATTTGAAAATAGAACAAACTACTCATAACTACACACAGCAATGTATGTTGGAAATAAGTAATGTTAATTTCGGAACGTATATTTTTTATTTTATTCTCATTAACTAATTATTTAACATTTATGAAATATTTTTAACATGCTTTTTATGTTTGCCGATTGATTAATTTAATTTATTGATTAATTTTGATTTTTTTTCCAACACAAATTATTTTCTTGTTGAATAAATAAATTATGAATTAAACCAAATTGTCATGACAATTGACAAATTGCATGCGTGCATAAACGCCTTTTGATTAATAGTATGTCTTAATACTTTCTGGCAACATGGACACAATGTGGCTCGTTTTGTTAAAGTAGGCACAGGAATACTGACAGTGAAAAAGATAATAACGATAAATAATATAGGTAGAATACTTTTTACATTTTGATTTGGCTCCAAAAATTGTGGGCCTGATTGTCAAAACAATGGCGTGATCCTCAGTGGCCGGACCACATTATATGTTAAATATTTCTTTATCTGTTGAGGTACTATTAATTATGATATATTCCTGTGAAGGTAGATTTCAGGTAGCAACTATGTGGAACTAAGCCATCTGAGTACTTAAATGTGGTCCGGCCACTGAGGATCACGCAAAAAATGATATTGTGGAGAATATTGAATTACAATAGAGACAGGTAATAATTAAAACATAGTTAATGCTTTAATCAATCAAAGTAGATATCAGGTCGGTCCAGTCGATTGTGCTTGATAATACTATCATCCCTCTCAGCTCCAGCGTTAAAAATTGATTCCACGTTCAGCTGGATACCGCAAATTGCCGAGGTGAGTCGGGCCGTTACATCTTCTCTTCGCTTCCTGAATCGTTTTAGGAACTTTCTTCCCATACGAACTAAGACCACTCTTGTCACTTCTCTCATCTTCCTACTCATTGATTATGCTGATGTCTGCTTTCCAGACTTGAATGCGGTTCTGCTCAATAAGCTGGACCGCCTTCTTAATAACGCTATTCGTTTCGTCTTTTGCCTTCGCAAGTTTGATCACGTTTATTCTTATCGGTCTCAGCTTAAATGGCTTCCCATACGTCAGCGCAGACAGCAAAGATTACTCTGCACTCTCTATTCTATCTTAAATAGTCCTCATTCTCCTGATTATCTTAAATGCAAGTTTCAATATCTCTGCGACTCTCATGATCGCCAACTTCGTTCTACCAATTCTCTCACTCTCTCCACTCCTCTGTTTCGTTCCAAGTATATGTCCGAATCTTTCACTCTGCATGCTTTGCGTCTCTGGAGTGGTCTTTCTGAAGCTATCAGGAGATCACCCAGCAAGTTTTCCTTTAAAAAGAAGGTTCACGCTTTTCTTTTAGAAGGCTTATAATGAGCATAATGTGAAAATCATCATCATCAATTTGGCTTTTCTTTTTATTATATAATTATTTTGATTTGTTGTAATAGGTATATATATTTATATATATTATTGTAGGCGTATCTATATATTATATGTTTTTATTTATTATACTGTATGTATTTTATTATATACTATTAAATGTACCGCATTCGTGGCTATCTGTTCCCTAAGGGTTGACTGGGAGAGAATGCTTTTAGCATTAAGTCCGCCTTGTGTACATTAATTTATTGTAGTACAATAAAGAGATTAAATAAATAAAATAAATAGATAATCAATTAGTAAAAACTAGTTTGATATGTCAAAAAAGTAGTTTAATGAAATCGATTCCTATTTTTCATCCACAACGTCATTGAGCAAGACATATACCCTGCGTTTGAATTTTTTGAGTTGTTCTTCGGTCAAATCTTCTAGGGTCGAGGACAGTATAATTATAAAATCTCTGATCGGTCCCGTCGTCATTGAACCCGTATCGTTTTGAACGGGTATTGCGAGGTACTGCGCCCCGAATTCCACGCTTTGTGAATCGTTTGTTTTCCTTTTCTTCGGAGGACTAAAGTCATCTTCCTCATTATTAGCCCATAGATCTTTTTCTAAATCTATAACACCATCTGGCTCTGGCTCTTCGTGCTTAACACCAACATTAGCCTTAGCCAAGCTAGTAGAAGCTTCTTGTTGATGTGTTTTAACTTCAAATTCCAAGTGCGGTCGAAGGAATTCTAAAATTTCATCCAATTCAGACCTTTTGTTTTGTTACAACGCGTTAATATAACGCATTCGCATTTTTTTCCATGTGTCTTGCAACATAAAATCTGTAAGCAAGAAATTTATCTTCAGTATTACGCAGTGAATAAAATGTTTCATCTGACGACCAACGTTAAGCCTATTAAAAAAAATATACCTGGTATTCCTAGTTGTTCACTTATTGTTTTCCATGCCTCTTTTTGGTATTTATTCCACGAGGTGTAAAGGCACGGATGTTCTTTCACAAGATCTATAAATTTTTTGACGACCGTCAACTCACGAGAATCATCCATTTTGCCTTATGTTGCTAAAACACGAGTGCCAAAATTTTGAGACAGATTAGCATATATATACGTAGATAACAAGAAGGAAAGAGTGCTAAGCGATAAAAAATTAAACTGACGATAATCTAGGGTTGCAATTTTTGGAAACTCGAAAATAACTACATACCGGTCGAAATGATAATGTTAATTTTCACTATCAAGGGCTTGATGTAAATACCCATCACAATAGTTATGCATTAACGCAATTGAATAGATTGATTCATATAGTACGTCTTATCACTTTCTGGCCTCATGGCGTATTTTGTTATTAAGGTTATTAAGGTCATAGGAATACTAACAGTGAGAATAAAAATAATATGTACAATATAATAGAATACTTTTTATTACATTTTCATTTGACCTCAAAAATTGTGCTTCTGGTTGTCAAAACAATGTTATTCTGCAGAATGTTGGGTTACAATAAAGAAGGAGAAAAATAAACGCACGTTAGTTATAGCTTTTCATAGTTTGATGTAAAACAATCATCTAAAACGATCTTAAATGTAGTTTAATGAAATCGTTTCCTATTTTTCATCCACAACGTCATTGAGCAAGACAAATATCTTGCGTTTGAATTTTTTGAGTTGTTCTTCGGTCAAATCTTCTAGGGTCGAAGACAATATGATTATAAAATCTCTGATCGGTCCCGACGTCATCGAGCCCGTATCGTTTAGAACGGGGTTTGCGAGGTACTGCGCCCCGAACTCAACGCTTGACGAATCGTTTGTTTTCCTTTTCTTCGGTGGACTAGAGGTATCTTCCTCATTTTTTGCCCATAAATCTTCCTCTAAATCTATAACATCATCTGGCTCTTCGTGCTCAACACCATCATTAGCCTTGGACAAGCTAGTAGAAGCTTCTTGTTGATGTGTTTTAACTTCGAATTCCAAGTGCGGTCGAAGGAATTCTAAAATTTCATCCAATTCAGACTTTTTGTTTTGTTTCAACGCGTTAATATAACGCATTCGCATTTTTTTCCATGTGTCTTGCAACATAAAATCTGTAAGCAAGAAGTTTATCTTCAGTATTACGCATTGAATAAAAATATTACCTAGCCTACCTATTTACATCATGAACAATAATTCATTTTGAATTTCCGACCGAACTGATTTCTTTGTAAAGTATAATTGAATGATTTATGAATTGTCAAAATTATAGTTCCTATACTTTGCTACACCATATACTAAATATTTCATCTGACGACCACCTTTAAGTCTATTTATAAATAAATAAATTACCTGGTATTCCTAGTTGTTCACTTATTGTTTTCCATGCCTCTTTTTGGAACTTATTCCACGAGGTGTAAAGGCACGGATGTTCTTTCACAAGATCTATCAATTTTTTGACGAATGTCAACTCATGAGAATCGTTCATTTTGCCTTATAAGTTGCTAAAACACGAGTGCAAAAAGTTTGAGGCAGATTATATTTATATACGTAGATAACAAAAGGAAAGAGTGCTAAGCGATAACAATTTGCACTAATCTCTATTAAACTGTCGATAACCTAGGGCTGCAATTTTCGGAAACTAAAAAAAAACAAACCGGGCGAAATGATAATGTTACTTTTCACTATCAAGGGCTTGATGTAAATACCTATCACAATGGTTAGGCATTAACGCAATTGAATAGATTGATTCATATAGTACGTCTTATCACTTTCTAACCTCATAGCGTGTTTTGTTATTAAGGATGTGGTCATAGGATACTGACAGTGAGAATAAAAATAATACGAAATAATAGAATACTTTTTTAATTTTGATTGGACCCCAAAAATGTGCTCCTGGTGGTCAAAATAATGTTATTTTGGAGCATGTTGGGTTACAATAAAAGGAAAGAAAAAAAATAACGCAAGTTAATTATTATAGCTTTTAATAGTTTGATGTTAAACAATCATCTAAAATAATCATAAATGGTTTTAATTAAATTGTTTCCTATTTTCCATCGACAATGTCATTGAGCAAGACAAATACCTTGCGTTTGAATTTTTTGAGTTGTTCTTCGGTCAAATCTTCTAGGGTCGAGGACAGTATAATTATAAAATCTCTGATCGGTCCCGACGTCATCGAGCCCGTATCGTTTAGAACGGGGTTTGCGAGGTACTGCGCCCCGAATTCCACGCTTTGTGAATCGTTTGTTTTCCTTTTCTTCGGTGGACTAGAGCCATATTCCACATTATTAGTCCATAAATCTTCCTCTAAATCTGTAACATCATATGTCTCTTCGTTCTCAACACCATCATTAGCCTTAGCCGAGCTAGTAGAAGCTCCTTGTTGAGATGGTTTCACTTCAAATTCCAAGTGCGATCGTAAGAATTCTAAAGTTTCATCCAATTCAGACTTTTTGTTTTGTTTCAACGCGTTAATGTAACGCGTTCGCATTTTTTTCCATTGCTCTTGCAACATAAAATCTGTAAGAAAAATGTTTGACATTTTATTAAAATAACTATTAACTATTTTACATAATAAATTCTCTAATAGAACGACTTACCCATCATCATACTTAGCTTCATCTTATTCCGAGTCTAGAAATTTTTATTCGCAGTTGAATGTTTCAAATAACGTTAAGGTCTAAGGTTAAGTTATTATAATAAAAAAATAGATGGAATCAATTTACCTGGTATGCCTATTTCTTCACTAATACTTTTCCATGCTTCTTTTTGGTATTTATTCCACGTGTTGTAAAGGCACGGATGTTTTTTCACAAGCTCTGTCAACTTTGATTGAAACTCACGAGAATCACCCATTTTATTATAAGTTGCTGAAACACGACTGCAGAAATTTGAGGCAGATCAGTTTATATACGTAAGTAGATATCAAGGTGGGAGGAGTGCAAATTGTTATCGTTTGTACTGATATTTATTAAACTTGATAGTCTAGGGCTGTAATTTATTGGAAAACCTGATACCTTTTTAGAAAAACTAGAAGAGTAAAATTTTTGAGCGCCTTAAGTTTTTTGAACCAACGTAGCATCCAAATTTTGTAATGTGATGAGATGAGATGAGAGCGTAGAGGCAGAGCGTAGAGGCATTTAGTGAAAAGACAGTGTCAGGCCACTGTGCTTGTCATTATGCTTATTTTTGTGTTAATAATTGTATGAGTCTGATTTATCACTACTTAGTATAAAACAAAGTCGCTTCCCGCTATCTGTTGCTATGTATGCTTAGATCTTTAAAACTACACAACGGATTTTGAAGCAGTTTTTTTAATAGATAGAGTGATTCAAGAGGAAGATTTATATGTATAATATATAGTGTCAAATTCCACACTACACCGAAGCGAAGCGAGGGCGAGTCGTTAGTGTTCAATAAAAATAACACACAATGGCCTGACACTGTCTTTTTCACTAGGTACGCCACTGTGCAGAGCGTACTCTGCATCAGTTATTGCAACTAGTTTTTTAGTGGTCGAATTTACTTTTACGATTAAAGCTTAAGGCCTTTTCAGTTATTAAATTCAATTACAATCACTAGGACACGAAAACAATTACATCAGTATGTTTTGTCCTTAGAAAATAGAAAATGTCTCTTTTCCACTTATTTTTAATTTTAATTACATTCTTTACCACTAAAGATTTATTCAAAACAAGCAGTGGAAATAATTCGTAATCAAGTACCTATCAGTTAGTAGCTTCATACACAGATCACAGTCTGAGTTTACCACAATTATTGAATTTTGAAAAAGGGTCGCAAAATTACCCTATAGAGCTCTACCTATAAGCTTTATAGTATAGAAGTACTTAATCGAGTTTTTGTATATAAAGTTCCGAGAAACCAATAAATCTAAACTAAATTGTAGGGTTATTCTTCTAGAGCACACTTGTATTTAAAATAAGAACACATACCTTTAACATCCTTTATTTCTACAAGACTTGGACACTGTTGTACACTTTATACGGTAGTTTCACTTTTCAAATTACTGCGGCGATGGTTGAAACAACCGAATCTACCGTAGCTCTCTGCTTAAATAGCTCTAGTGTTGCCAATAATCAATTATTCAGTAAAATGAATAACGCATATTCAGAAAATAGCGTTAACGTTATCATTAGAAATAGCCCAAACGCTAAAAAACTAGTGTTATAAAATATACAAATTAAAGTTCAATATTAATGTTAAATTCAATATTAAGTGATATAAATAATTCGAAGCGCTCATGGCGGAACTTGACAGACTGATCGTACTCGATCACGTTTGTTAAGCAACGCTCGGTCCGGTCAGGTGTCGGATGGGTGACCGTAAAGTGGCATTAAACTGAGCGCTTCCGTGCTTCGGAGGGCACGTGAAACCGTCGGTCCCGGCTGTTGTCATCTGATAACAGTCGTTAAGCCAAGTTAGAGGCCTTACAGGCGGCTTGATAAACTCTAACACTAGAGGTGGCCACTAATCCTCATTCGATAAGAAAGAAAGAAAGAAATAATTCTAAAATAACACCTGAATTAATAATAACATTGGCGCTGTCCGTAAAAAGTGTTATATTTATAAAGTCTGATCTATGATTTGCATTATCATAAAGACTGGTTGTTAATCAATGTACCTATAATATAAGTGACACTTTCGTTTTTTAAAGTGATTCAATTACTTGAAGTTTACGCTTTTGTTAATCCCATTTCGAGGAAAATATATAACATTTTTATTGCAAAACAGAGGCTTTATAGCTTTTTTAAGTGTCATGAAAAGATAAGAGAGTTTTTAAGTTGCTTATTGCTAATTTCTTGATCGTTATGGGTCCCCAGACCTACGTAGGTTATTTTAAGGTTTTTGTATAATAATCACAATATAAGTACTTCTAAGAATTCAGCGCGGAAACTATTTAATGAAATAAAACGCTTGCACGAATTACAAACCCTATATTGTTGACTAGGGAACCTTTGACCAGGATAAAAAGTATCCTATATTTTATTCCAGGTTATAAACTATCCCGTCCAGCCGTTTAGAAGAGGTAACAAACGCACATACACAAACTTTCGTATTTTTAATATTAGACTGAGGCCTCATTAGAGTGAGGCCCCATTAGTGCGTTGCGCTGTGTTGCGTCGACCGTAGCGACGACGCTGCGACGTTTTCCATATATTTTTTATGACATGCCCCATTAGACCGTTGCGTCGTCGCGCGCGACGTTTCAACGGATCGACAGACAAGAGACGAAGCGGGAGAGAGGGTGATGCGCTGCGTGTGGGTGACGGCGCAGCCTGTGATCCACGGGTACAGGAAGAAGCTAGACGAGCGTAGCCTCTTGCGTTGCGTTGTCGCAGCATCAACGCAACGCCAGGCGCGGTCCCGGGGAGGGGGGGGGGGTATTATTATGTACCCCCCCCAAAATTCGGGCTGCGACCACGCCTGCGCAACGCAGGTGTGGCATACAATGCGTTGTTCCGTTTCGACGACGCGACGCAATCCACTAATGGGGCCTCGCTCTTAGTAGGATTCAGATTTTGTTTCGAACTACTAATGATATCAACTTCAGATGACATTTGTCCAACTATTTTGCAAACAAGAAAGAAATAAAAAATAAATATCTTTTTTACAATAAGTATTGAAAAGGGGTCTTAAAAATTTGAAGTGGGTCTACTAGGGCATGTGGGGTATCATATGAAAGAGCGCCGTTTGCACATTTTCAATATTTTTTTCTGTTTTTTAGGCCGCATAGTTTTCGACTTAATTATGATAAAAAATGTAAAAAATATTACCGTTCCCCCCTTGTCGCCGAAATCTGAAATAATTCTATGTGATAGCAGTTTATATAAAGATTACAAAAAAATAAAACGATGTCTCAATATAGTACACTTTTTAGAAATTATCAAATTTCTAAAAAAGTTAACATTAGTTCCACTATCGGTCAAGAGATGGCGCTGACCTAAAACTGCAATAATAATTTTATTATTCTACTCTGCAGTGTATTTATTATGATGGTACGGAACCCTCGGAGCGCGAGTCCGACTCGCTCTTGACCGGTTTTATTTTCTATTGGTTTAAAGCAAAATTTGTAACATACCTACAAATAGGTACTTAATTTCTATGTTTGCGAAGCTTATCATATTTTGTTAATATTATTATCGAGTGTTATTGACACAGTGTTGAAAGACACCCTTCAATACTAAGTTATAATTGCATTAGGTACTAAATGCATGCATATCTAATAATATATTTGCACAATTATTCAGTTTCTGTAAAGATTATCGTTGTAAGGCCGCGGCCGCACTGCTGCGGCAACAACGTGACGGCGGGCGGCGCGATTTCGTGAAAACGAACTTATTAAGGGGGTGTACAACGCTATAAGAAAATTTAATATACCTAAGTTGCGAAATTATTGAAAACATCGTTATTAAATTGATTACTAATAAACTATTAAAATATGAATTTTTATTTCAACAAATTGACAATTATAAAACTTATATTTATTATATATATTATATATTAGCTTATATTTTTCTATTATCGTTTATTAATGGTTGGCATTGGCACAGCATTGAAAAACTACAAAATTGGAAGTCAATTTACGATTTTTTTTCTATCGAGAAAAATTTTAGCTATCATGTTTCTGTCAATCACATAACTGAGTGACTTTAATACCTTTAGACATAACTTTAATCTATTATCTACATTATTTTTTTGGGACCGATAAATCAATTAATACTGTGTCAAATCGTTGCTCAATTATGTGTATATGATGCTGCACGGCCCCTTAAGACCCTTAAGGGTATAGTGGCGCAGCCACTGCCATACAATCGTATGGCAGTAGCCGCGCCACAGTTTTTAGGGTTCCGTACCCAAAGGGTAAAAACGTGACCCTATTACTAAGATTCCGCTGTTTGTCTGTCTGTCTGTCACCAGGGTGTATCTCATGAACCCTGATAGCTAGAAAGTTGAAATTTTCACAGATTATGTATTTCTGTTGCCGCTATAACAACAAGCACTAAAAACAGAATAAAATTAATATTTAAGGGGGGCTCCCATACAACAAACGTGAATTTTTTGCCGTTTTTTGCTCGATATTAATAACGACAACAAGTAGACAGTTGAAATTTTTACAGATGATGTATTTTTGATACCGCTATAACAGCAAATACTAAAAACAGAATAAAATTAATATTTATGGGGGGCTCCCATACAACAAACATATTTTTATTCTGTTTTTTGGTACGGAACCCTTCGTGCGCGAGTCCGACTCGCACTTGTCCGGTTTTATTTGTTGTATGGCACGTCGTCTTCCCGTCCGTCACATCATAAACGCTTACTTTTGGGTCAAATAAATCAAAGTAAGTGTTCACTTATCATTGTATCTATATTTTTGTTTACATTTTGTAGCGAGAGGTCGATTCATATGGAATATTTGAAGGTGATTTAATATTTGCTGCGAAGGACAGTTTAACCACAGTATACAATACAATGTCAAGGTAATGTACTGGCAATAATTTAAAGGCGTGTAATATACCTAATTTTATCGATTTAAACACCCACATGTTTGGGTCAATCCCCTCTCCTTATTGAATGACATGACCGCCATTTTAGTTTTTACTTTTAAACTAAATGACCCTTGTTTAGTATTGCCTCAGCAAACTAAATACCCTTTGAAATTGTATAGCTTTCCCGCTCTGACCTCTTCCGTCTCGGTCTCCAAACAGTAGACACGCGCTCGCACCTAAATTATTTAATTAAATAAATTAGTTGCCCTTGATTAGGCATGTTGACAATTTTTTTATTTTATGTTACTTAAATTACCCCTAAAAAAAAGAAACATTTGTATAAGAATTATTACGCTAGCATGAAAACTGCCCGAGATATCACAGTTTGAAATGCATAAAATTGGACTCACCCGAAAAAGCTCCATACTAACGGCTACCAAGTTATGACGTCACGCCTTCCTACGTTGTATGCAACGCGTAGGATAGGAAATTTGTTCGGCAGCTATATTAAATATTGTGTTTATCAAAATGGTTTCTTTAACAAATTCACTATAAGATTTACAGACTAATTAAATGTATTATTTATTTTAACAAATTTTATACTTTTTAAATGGACTTGTCCACCCAACTTTGAAGGGTCATAAAACAAATAATACGCAATATATAAAAGCAAGCTACTCCAAAAGTTTGATATGTTTACGATTTTTATTAGTATTTCGTTATTTTATTCATAAGTCAACATCCCTTTTGTAACCATCTATATATATAAAAGAGTAAATCACTCACTGACTCATCACGAAATCTCAGAAACTACAAGTGCTAGAAGTCTCAAATTTTGCATGGAGGTTCCTTTTAAGGTGAAAGTGCTCACTAAGACGGGATTTTGCGAAATTCAACCCCTAAGGGGGTAAAACAGGGTGGCAAAGTTTGCATGGGAGAAAGCGATTCCTTGGCCCGATTGACTTGAAATTTGGCATAGACATTCTTTAACAAAATTAATTGAATAAGTGTTTCGTATTTTTTTGAAAAGTATCCCCTAAGAGGGTTGAAAAGGGGTAGAAAGCTATTTTTAGGGTGGTTGCCTTCGATATCGGAATCAAAACTTCTTAGTGCATTTGTACGATTAAGAAAAATAAATATCAGGTGTCAGGTTGTCACCGCCCCTGAGATTGTAATTATGTCACCGCACGAGCTGACATTTCATGTTGTATAAAATTTTATCCTGATTTTCACTACCTATTTAACGAAATATTAGTCTACTTACAAAACGTGGCAAAATCTAGCAAATATCAGATATCTAACGTGACAAGGAATGTGGTGTAAAGTGTTGAAATTGAGAGCCGGATAATAATGCACAACATAAGTTGCACCCGACATAATTTGCAATGTCACGTTATTTTAGCCAGGAACCAGGAACAAATAAACATACATACATAGATTTTTATTTAAAAAGAAGATACCTACCAAACTATTAAGTATGAGTATTAAATGTTACATAATATTATTATACTTATTTTGTTATATTACTGCTAAGAAATTTTATTAAGTACCTTACCTACCTACCTACCTAATACAAAATCGTGAACAGTAGGGCGTCTGTTCTGTAACCAAACTCGAACCCCACTTCGAATCTCACTTCACTGCACGGGACGGGAACTTTAAATCATAAATAAGATAATGATAAGATTTTTTTTTCATCACAAAATATTTTAAATAGCTACCTAAATTTATTGTAATCGGTAAAATTGCTCATTTAGTTAGCTGATTTCTAATAACAATTCACGCGAAGTGAAGTGAGGTTCGAAGTGAGATGCGAGTTTGGTTACAGAATCAACAGATTGTGCAGGTAAAACCGCGGGGTGCAGCTATTACCTACATATCACAAAATTGTAAAAATGTGAAATTTTTGATGTTTGGATGTTGTTCATTTTGTTACTCAATCACGTCTGAACGGGTGAACGGATATAGACGAAATTTGGCACAGGGATAGATTATAGTCTGGAATACTTAACACAGGCTTCTTTTCATGCCGATCATTGGTTTCCAAGGGAAGACTTACAACGATTACCGACTCCCACGCGGGCGGAGCCACGGGCAAAAGCTAAACATAGTATAAAACAAAGTCGCTTCCCGCCGTCTGTACGCTTCTCTTAAACTATACATAAAAATCGCAATAAAATCGATCTTTAAGTTTGGGAGCTGGTGGCCTCAGACAGACACACACACACTTTTTAACACCCCTTGCGTACATCGTATATATGTAGATATCCTGTATTATAATCAAATAACTTCACACTGACACCACATTAGCACAGTTTTACATTAGTAACTACATTGCACTGCACCCGTGCGAAGCCGGGGCGGGCCGCTAGTTAAATATAAAAAGCATTGTGAAAGTGTGTGTGGTGTTTTGAAAAATAAACAGTAAACAGCAGCCTAGAATCTTTCATTCGACTCCATCTCAAACAGCCCTGCAAAAAATATCCGGATCTTATCTTAAACTCGAAATTAAAGCTTAATTATTAAGCATTTTGAAACAAAAATAGACACATTTCTTAAACCAACGGACAAAAATTTTATTTACCTAATTATACAAGAACAATAAAAAGGTAATCCTCAAAATCTTGTACAGTAATTATTCCACAATAGTCAAATATTTTTCGTGATTCGTGTCGCAATCGTAAAAAGCTCTACTTTATGTTATGGACAGTATGAACATTAGGCACTTTATGTAAATTACATGTGGGTACTACCTCTAGGGAAACATACGTGTATCACTGAAGGTTGGTGATACTATAATACATTTTATTATCTTTATTTCGGTACCGTCGTTGCTCCTCTTTATTTCTGGGTAGGTAAATATTTAGAGTTCGTAAACGTTTATTTTAGGACGCCACCGGGGGAACTAAAACGGTTAAGATATCTGAGATATAAATGTTTTGAGGGTATTTCGAAGGCTTAAGTTGAACATACTAAAGTTTACATTTAGAATTGGAGAACCTATTAAGTAGTATACTTTTGAAAAAAAACCGGTCAAGAGCGAGTCGGACTCGCGCACCGAGGGTTCCGTACCATCACAATTGCACCATAAAACCACACTGCAGAGTAGAATAATAAAATTAGTATTGCAGTATTAGGTCAGCGCCATCTCTTGACCGATAGTGGAACTAATGTTAACTTTTTTAGGAATTTGATAATTTCTAAAAAAGTGTGCTATATTGAGACATCGTTTTATTTTTCTGTAATCTTTATATAAACTGCTATCACATAGAATTATTTCAGATTTTTCTCTTTGCAAACTTCGGAGATAGGAGGGGGGAACGGTATTTTTTTTATATTTTTCATTTTAAATCGAAAACTATGTAGCCTAAAACAAAAAGAAAAATTCACTTCTCAAGCTTACGCGCTCACTAGACATGAAATAAAACAATTTTTAACGGATACTAGCGCGGTTTTATTGAAAGCACTTTGGTAATTAGTTGGTATTTGGTTTGATTTTTGGTTTTCCCGACGTTTCGGCAACTTTGCAGCTGCCGTGGTCACGGGGGACTGAAGCTACCCGTGAGTCTAACCTCAAGCGATGAATTTTTTTTAGACGTTCAGAAATTAAAATTTTAACAAAATTTTTAAATGTTTTATGTTGATTTATAATTTAATTTTATGAATTATTTAGTGCTAAAAAGAGAGAGAATCTACTGAAGCTACCACCATTTCATAAAATTGGGAGGCCCCTCCAAGAAAGAAATGGCGAAAGAAAACTTGGAGAGGAAAACCGACCTCCGTCTTTTATATTAATTTATTTATTTGCAAAAGGAACTAACTGTATCATTAGATCTTACAGTGTGTGTGAGGGGCTTAAGCTTGTGAATGATGGGGTCCCAAGCTGGTGGAATTTTCCAACCATCATCTCTATTGAAATTAGGATATTTATTTATTTCGATAGCCTCGCGGAGCATTCTAGGAATAAATCTACGTTCCCTAGCAAGGATTTGGGGCTTGTCAAATCTAATATAATGGTTGGGCCCCTCAAAGGCGTGTTCACTCACTGCAGACTTGTTATCGCGCCTATGTTTCATGTCAGCTATATGCTCTTTGACGCGGGTCCCTATGCTTCTCTTTGTTTGCCCGATATAGGAGAGCCCACAGTCACAATCTAGTTTGTAGACGCCTGCGGCTTGAAGGGGGATATTACACTTGACAGGTCGTAAGAATTGGTTGATCTTCTTCGGCGGCTTGAAGTAAGTTTTGATTGACGCTCGCTTCAGAATGTTTCCAATCTTGTCAGTGACACCCTTCACGTATGGTAGGACGGCAGGTTGACGCTCTACTGTGGCTGGTTTGGCGCGTTTTTTGTGATGAAGGCGTGGTACTTGCAATTTGTTGTTACGCAGTACTTGTTTGACATGCTGAAGCTCAGCAGTCATGTGTTGTTTATCACAGATGCCGCGGGCTCTCTGAAATCTTTGTTTCAGAGAAACGTCGGGAAAACCAAAAATCAAACCAAATACCAACTAATTACCAAAGTGCTTTCAATAAAACCGCGCTAGTATCCGTTAAAAATTGTTTTACTTCATACAAAAAGAAAAAAATTATTAAAAACGTGCAAACGGCGCTCTTTCATATGATACCCCATATGCCCTAGTAGCCCCACTTCAAATTTAAAGACCCCTTTTCAGTCCCTGTTGTGAAAAACATATTTATTTTTTTATTTATTTCTTATTTGCAAAATAGTTGGGCAAATGTCATCTTAAACTATCCAAATTTCAAGTTGATACCATTAGTAGTTTTCGAGATATCCAGCTGTGACAAACAGACAGACAGACAGACTGAGTCACACCATAAGGGTTCCTTTTTTACCATTTTGGTACGGAACCCTAAAAAGAAACCCAAGGAATCATTTTGTTTTTCGTTTTTCTCGTTGACTGAGACGTAGACTTGAAACCCATTGCTTTCTGCAATTTGGCTGTGATGTAGAGAACAATGAATTCCTTTATAGACCAGTAGCCCGTAGAACATTTAAATCACCAAAAAGGTTACCGTTTGCCGTTGTAATATAGTTATTTATTACGAAATTATAGATACTTTAACCCAACTTTTACAGATCGCAACCCGCCGTAACCTATATTTGTATATCTCCAAAAATGTTTTTTTTTATTTTTCGAGGTTTACCACATGATTTAGCTATTTTCATGTTCTATAGCTTGGTTTGATTGCCACAGATAAAAGTAAGACTATAAAAAGTAGCCATACACAGATTTAAGACCTGATGAAAATCGTTAAACTTTATCTGGTCTTAAATCTGTGTATGATCACTTTCCATAGTCTTACTATTGTCAGTGGCAATCAAACAAAGCTGTAGAACACGACAATAGCTAAATCATGTGGAAAACCTTGAAAAATAAAAAAATATCATTTTTGGAGTTATACAAATATAGGTTACGGCGGGTTGCTATCTGTAAAACTTGAGTTAAAGTACCTATAATTTCGTAATAAATAACTATATCACAACGGCAAACGGTAACCTTTTTGGTGATTTAAATGTTCTACGGGCTACTGTACTATTACATCCCAGCCAAATTAAACTTAAAGATCCGATTTTTTTTGTTTTATAAAACGCTGCATTCGCGTAGAGTCCCACATCCATGGGAATTTCTTTGGTGAAAATATTATATTCTATGGCATTATATAGTGGAACTTTTTATTGGTTTTTATCGGTTGATTAGTTTCAGAAAAAACATGTTTTTTTGTGCTACATAAATCAGTAAATAGTACAATACGGCCCGACACTAACTAAAAAAGGATTTTTAAAATTGACTCGAATTAAAAATCCTACTTTACTCAAACTTTTCTTTTTTAAAGTTTTAAAGTAAATAATTCAAATAATCTTATCATACACGCTGAAATTTTAATCATTTGGTTCCCGCCGTGGGTGGTTCCACTCATGATTACAAGCAACTTTTACTATGGGGCCAACTCTCCTACTCGCAAAAAAATCAGCTGTTCCATACAAAAGTGCAGTACCTACTCGACCTTAATGTATGGAACAGCTGATTTTTTATATACCTTGCACGTTGTTGTATGCCTCCATTTATCAAACAGCTGAACATCGAAATGAACATTATCAGATTATTAAATCATATATTTTCTTATAAACACACCATAAACTTAATATTCCACTCGAAAGGAATATTAAATTTATGAAACACACTTACCTGTCCGTATGATACATTAATTCGAAAGTCAACTTTCGTAACTTATTGCTATTCTCTGCAAATATATAGGTAATCAAAAAACACTTCAGATTGTCTTCGCCATATTATTTTATGTAAATTTTTAACCCTTGCTGTCTCAAGGGAAATTAACAGAAATGACCTGCATAATATTTTGTCTGGCTAAGAAGGTGAGAAGTTAATATTGACTTTTCAACACCTTTGTTGTATATAGATTGTTTTCTTAACCTTGCAGGTCTTTCGAAGCTGCAAACTTGGATTAACGCTGCTGGTAGTGGTCCTAACAACATATTAAAAAACCAGAACTAGCCGTTAGTTTGCGAATTTTAATGTTTGATATGACGGGCCTATTGAGCGATTTGAAGTTTTGATATTTTGTACCCAAAATAAAAAAAATAATATCTGGTGTAGGAACTCTTACAAAATGTCAAATGTTAAAGAAAACATTTTTTTATTGCAAACGCTATATGAACTACTAACTTAGACAATTTTTGTATTACGTTTTACTAAGTTTTGTTGCAGATGTTGTTTGTTTGTATTGCACTTGAGTCAACACAATATTAAAATAATAACTTCAAAAGATTTCAATTACTCTATTTTATTTTCAGATGTTCAAATTTAATCATGAAAATATGAAAACATTTAGTAACAAATTAAATTCTTATAACAACAAACAGCCTGCACTTATTTCAGATTCAATATTATATTCTCTGTCGTTAATAGATCTTTCAAAAGCAATTTTAACAAGAGCAGCCTCAACCGTCTGTTCATCCCTTTATTTTACATAAAACTGAATTTATTTTAAAATAAATTAGCAGAACGGTTAATAAGAATTTCATCTCAGAGTTTCTGTAAAACACAGTTGCGGCACGCTCGCTACTCGGTTAGGTAATTTTAATTCCATTGCTCCTCTCTAATTAAAATATAACAATCAAACATCCCTTTGTCTACATTTTAAAAGGCTTTGAGATTCACAACATCTCGAGATTGTCGTGATTTTGACATAATACGTAAAAGTGTGTTTGTTTGTTATTCACGTCTTACCACTTACCGCTTAACAGCTTCATCGTGAATTTTTGCATACACGTTGTCGAAATCAGTCATTTTTAGGGTTCCGTACCCAAAGGGTAAAAACGGGACCCTATTACTAAGACTCCGCTGTCCGTCTGCCTGTCTGTCTGTCACCAGGCTGTATCTCATGAACCGTGATAGCTAGATAGTTGAAATTTTTACAGATTATGTATTTCTGTTGCCGCTATAACAACAAATACTGAAAACAGAATAAAATAAATATTTAAGGAGGGCTCCCATACAACAAACGTGTTTTTTTTTTTGCCATTTTTTGCTCGATATTGATAATGACTACAGGAAGACAGTTGAAATTTTCACAGATCGTGTATTTCTATTGCTGCTATAACAACAAATGCTAAAAACAGAATAAAATAAATATTTAAGGGGGGCTCCCATACAACATACTTGATTTTTTTATGCTGTTTTTTGGTACGGAACCCTCGTGCGCGAGTCCGACTCGCACTTGGCCGGTTTTTTTTAAATGTCCCCACTGCTAGGGCACAGGTCTTTCTTATGGGGGGATAAAGAGGACGGGTCATAACCCACAATGCAGCTGGGACCAACGCCTTAACGTGCCTTCCGAAGCACGGAGGAGCTCAAAATAATAAAGTTTTGTTCACTCATCTCATGACCGAACCTTGCGAAAGTTGCTTAAAGAGGTTGTGTGACCGAAAGTGGTACCGCGGTGAATTGTATTTAATATTGTAATTCTGATGCATATTTTATTAAAACTTTACGTGGAATATTTAGGGTCCATAGTCCAGTATTTTTAAACGGTATCATTACATTCTCTAGTAGTCACTGCTATAATTAGATAGCAAAACTGCTAAAAGTGGTCGTTTTTGACACATTTGCTATCTACTTGTACGAATGACTACGAGGGAATATAGTAATACTTTCTAAAAATATTAGACCATGGGCCCTAAAAATTCCACATTAAAGTTTTATTAAAATCATTTTCTATGAACAACTTATTAAATAAAAACCTCTGAGGGCACAAGTTTCGACGGTGGTATAACCACCTTTACCCCTGCAAGCTGTAACGGTTCAAAACTGAACATGCTATTTTATCTCAAATATTTTTCGAATTTTGTTTCATACTGAGCATAATATTATTTAACTATCGAACAAGTTATTATAATAAAGAGTAGTTCAGGTTTTGAGTTAGCAATAATGCAGGAAGTTCTTTTAATCTTTCACGGCGCTAAAATTCAAATATTAGTCTCTGTGTAGGTAGCGACGCTAATAGGCTTAAAATTTATTTATATTTATTATTGTTTATTTATCAAATTTTATTAGAGCCTCTCGAATATTATTATAATAATTTATTTTAGAAGATTACTTAAAAAAGGATTGAATTCGGTGTTAATTATTTCTGTAAGTTGTCAGTAGTGTCACACCACGTGATGTGTTTTAGCTAAAGTACGAAGAAAGATTGATATGAAGTTTCTTCGAAAGCGAGATTTTATGCTGCAGGTTTATAACTCAAATGAGGGTAGGCATTTAAAAAAATGTAAAAGTAGTCCGATGGGTGTTGCCAGTTAGGGTTTTTAAAGTACCAACATTGTGATGCTAAATTGATCGGAAATTTTAGGTTTAATTGGATCGAATACTTAATGGAAAATGTTGTAATACGTATTTTAGCAAATTGATTCTAGAGGTTATGATATTTTGGGGAAGGCGAGATAAAAAGATTGAAAAAGGTTGGATTCAAATTGTAGCATATGGGAGGTTCAATTTGTTGTGAATATAAAATTCGTATTAATCAGAGTTCTATGATTATAGTACAATAATTTCATATGATTCTGGATAAATATGCTGAATATTATTCAAAGTTGTTAGTTTTGTTAGAAATGATGTAAGGGGGAAAACTTGTTGATTTATTTATGATTGAAACGTTGTTTCATACAATTGTATGAATTACTTAAATCAAATGTAGCTGAAATGTCAGTATAGAGAAATATTTAGGTAACAGATTAATTTTAATTTGGTTACAAATTGAGTGGCATTGTGTGCTTGAGTATAGAGAATCTTGAACATAGGAGGTTATTGGTTAGTTGAATTGTACGTTGAAATTATTGTTTAGTATAGGGGTTCATTTTGTAAGATTAGTAACTTAAATATTATATTTATAAGTTGAGTAAGACAAAACTGAATTCTCCCCATTTTTGAAGGAGAAGGGAAAATTTTAGGAATAATTTATGTAAAGTAGGGAAATGAAGGTAGAAAAAAAAGATGCTTAGATCGTGTGGGGTGAGTTTCCTGCAGAGAGTGAATGATTCTGGGGGATTATAAAAGGCGAAGTTGGGGGGAAATCGCTCCCTTTACTTTCTCCGATCTCAGCGAAGCATCAAGTGGAACTCAGAAGAAGCCGTCGATACCCTCTCTGTAAGAAACTTCAATCAAGTAGTATTTTATTTTAACGCAAGAAACATCAAGAAGTCAGGAAGATAGTGTTTTTGATTGAGGTTTTGACGTATAGGTCCGCAACCGGGTGCGAGTCTTTTGCTTATATGCTTTAATTAGGGCTTATATGGTATAAGTAAGCTTGAAATTAAAGTATGTAGATTTTGCTTGCGAATTTTCATGAAGTAAAGTAAATTTCCCAATAGTTTCAAGAATTTTCATGGTTTAAGGTTGTTCGAAATTTGTTTAAGCAATCAGGGGGAAATAAAGGGGGGGTAGATTTCTCTTTAGTTTTGTGTCTTTATTGGGCGTTCGGTCAATCCTCAAAGGGGTAGGTAAAATAGCATTGCTTTGTGGCGTGCAATGCGGGTTTCTGTTGAAAGATACCTAGTTTAGTCACTTAAGGTTACCAAGCTAGCCAACTCGCTCATCAACCAACGGTCCGAACGGTGTGTGGATGTAATCCCGTTTGAACGTGGAGGATATGGCTTGGTAATGTTAATCCTCTTCTGTCAGGACTCAGCGCTGTCCCGTCCCACCAGCGCTGAGCACGTCCAAGCTGTTAGGGGAGTTTAGGCGAGTCATGCTTGCTCACGCTGTACAGGATCGGGGCATCGGGGATGATGGTAAGCATCCCAAATATTGCATAGGAAATCGGAATTTAGTCGTTGGTAGGCAGGTAAATTCATTAGGTTTATAAATTCATTGTTAGGCGCGTAGGAACAGTAGCTTAGGTTAGCATCTCAAGGCGGGAGGGAAACTTGGATGCTGGTAAAAGGTTAGACATCCTCAAGAAGGTCATGTTGTCAGCAAGGTAACAGCAGGAACGGTAGACAAGCTAGGAGCTTTTAGGTAGGCGGTGGAGAGGTAGATCACTTCGTAGTGTATCGGATTTAGGTAGGCCGCAAATAAGTAGGCGTCGTCAAGATGGCCGCCGAGGTCAATAGGTAGTGATTCGAAATTTAGGTAGGCGGTGTTGAGAATCGGGTCGACAAAATGGCCGCCGTGGGTCACCAAGTGGAACATTCGAATTTATATAGGCGGTGAAGAGGTAGGATGACTTAGGAATGGAACATGGTGAATGCGGAAGTGTACAATATAATGGACGAAAGTTTATGTGGAATTACTGGTTATAATCCAATAGGATAGTATCAATCTTTCATAGAATCAGTGTTGTGAATGATTACTACAGTGTGCTAAATTGTGTAGACTTTGCAAGCTTCAGTAAGTACCCACAAATTAATTTACTCTTAATTTAATTTAGATATCTTTTTCAGTTAATATTGAATAATGATTTAATAGATGGAGTAGAATCATAAATAAAGAATAGATTATTTATCTTTGAATTGGATTGGTTGAAGGGAGCTATGGTTGAACCGATTGTTTATAGATAGAATAAACTATTTTGGTAATTTTGAGAGGAGTGCTGGAACAAGATCTGAGTGTATGGAATAAGCTCGTGTCTCTAGTAAGTTAAGGTCGATTCACAACTTCTAGGTCACTAGATCAATGCTTTGAGTAAACCTTTCAAATTAACAGAATGATGTTTATGATTAACCGAGAAATAATACTTTGAAAAGTATCTACCAACTATGAAAGTATCATATTATTTAGTGAATATATAAAATTCACAAATAATAATGACAACATATCTTTTATCTGAGTTCAAATATTTAAACTATGTTCCACCAGCCAACTCAATTGAAAGATGTTAGAAATAGAATCTAGTTTACAATTGAGAACAAATATTGCCAAGTCTACTCAATATTAAATCGAAATACTGCTTTAACCTCTAGTAAATGACCTGAAGTCAATTCAGTTTATGGTTGTATATTTATAATTTAGATGAGATTGAAGTATGGAAATCCCGTCATAGAATTTTACCTTGTTTAGAATTGTCTTTCCTTCAGAATTTGAGAACTATCAGTGTCCCAAGTATATGGATAGTAATGTTGTGTCCATCTGTTATAATGTTAAACAGTCATACTAGAACCAATTATTTAATTATTCTAAATTTAAATTCGTAATTCAGCCATCGCAATTGAAGGAGAATTCTTCATTGTGAGAAACTGGTAGTTCGCTTGAAAGCACTCTGCTTGCCCTCTTTTATTAAAACTGACTGACAAAGACTAAGTACTATAACTTAAAAATATTCATTAATTAAATTTGTCATGAAAGAATATGGCTGGCCAGAAGGGAGTTGACCAAGTACGGAGACGAGACTCATTGTATCGGGCGGGGAGCGGGCCCATACCTTAGCTGGCAAAAACACAATTGCATACTCATTACTTGTACAATAACTTCAGAAAGTAAAAGAATTCTTATTTAATAGCGCTGAAAATTTTATTATACTTTGATCTCAGGCGACTAAAACTTCTTAACTTACCTGAAATAATCTCTCTTATTTTAATGAACTAAGTTGACAATAGATAATTTACATTATTTGGAATAACGTCATACATGGCATATAATTTGACACTTGGCAGCGGAAGAGAATTGCTCAAATTTAACTTTTCTCTATAACCCGACTTACCTCTTTTTACCTTGCAGTCTATTATGGTTGAACATACCCTCTTTTACCTTATAACAATACTCCATTTAACTCATAAATTCACTTTGATCATTTCCTATCAACGTAGGTTTATTTCGCTCATACTTACTTCATCTACGGAACGTAATTGGGAACGCTTTCCTTTTTATTTATAGTATTCCCATTTTTTGACACTAAAGAACTATGGGATTTCCCTTGGTAGTATGACAAATATTAAGAATTAATATGAAAGTAAAGTAAACTCACTTAAGAAAAATACAGACTTAATTTCTATTTCACTGGTTATATCAATAGAGCAATATCTTTCATTTAGTGGTATTTTCTTTTAGAAATAAATGTAATAGCAGGAATAATTAAGACCTAGTAAAGAAAGCGAATATTTCCATTGGAAAATGAAAATCAATACTAATCATACTTTTAAAAGAATTTGGGTTCACTAATTATCACATCCAGGGTTCCTCCATTAGACTTTCACAGGCCCTCTCAGATCACACAAAGCTTGTTAGTAAGGTTCTTTGTAGGTTAGTTAAGGTTGGATAAAGCAAACTTAGTAAATTGTATTTTGGAGGTTATTTAATCCAGTAAAATTTAGGTTCAATAGTTTAGTTATAATCAACGGTAAGTAGTAAGCGGATTTTGATTGTCCTCCTGTCCTGTAGGTTATTAGGTTTCCACTTAGGTTTTAGTCTCTTGCATAGGCCGTGATCATCTAGATTCATTGTAGTTAGGTCGTCGGTTAGTCGGTTACATTTTGGTGCCGTGACCAGGATTTCATATTATTATTGCGAATCTTCAGGTTTTGTGTGGTTTGGGAGTGAGTGACTGTTAACAAGTGAGATTGTGACAGTCACATTTTGTTGCGGTGAAGTGGGTATAAAGGTTTGATATGTTGAAACACTGATTTTCTTTTCCAATGGTTGTTAAGTTATCATTCTGGTACGAGTTATGGCGTTTAACTTGTCACTTTGGCTGGTCCTTGAAACTTTTGTTTTGCGAATCATTTGTAAGATCTTAGTTAAATATCTCTGAAAACAAATATACAAATAACCACTGTTATAAGACAAATCTTGTAAAATATTTCGATACACTTAATGTTTTCATTGTCATTATAGTGCTGCCAAGACTATCGACGTCTCTGATACCTTATCGATATTTACGTAAATTATCGACACTTAGGTTAACTGTATTGCATTTGGTTCTATAGTCATTTTACACACTACGTTTGGTTATGCAGGCCATACGCCATCCGTTCGATCGTCCAGTCGGCGTGATACTGCCGATTGAATCCAATCGAATTGACCGTGTGTGGCCGTGGATCGGAGGGACGATCGAATTGACGGAAAAATCATTTGGCTGGATCATGCCGATTGGATCCTGCCGATTGGACGGTGTGTGGCAGTGGGCAATCGATCGTGTGATTTTCTTGACCGACTTCAGAAAGGGAGGTTCTTGGTTCGATTGTGTATGTTTATTTTATCATTGTTCTCGCGTATCTTCGATAGGTATTTATAGACCGATTTTGATGATATTTTTTTCTTTTTCTTTCTTTTTTCTTTTAACTGATTTAAAAATAGGAAGTTCTCAGTTTGACCTGTATAATCTGTATATGTATGTTTCTCCATGATTATCACAAGTTTGGCTGAACCGATTTTGATGCGCTTACCAGAAAAGTATTTGTTACATTTAGGAGAAGGTTTTGGTATTTTAACCGACGGCAAAAAAGAAGGAGGTTCTCAATTTGATTGTATATTTTTTATCGTTTTTCATGCGTATTTTCGATATTTATGGACCGATTTTGAAGATTATTTTTTGTTTGATAGAATTTTCTTGCGCGATGGTCCCATTCTTTGAGCAGTTTTCAATTGAAGTAATCCTGAAAATACTATGATTATGGGTTAACTACCTTGATGACAATTTATAAACCGAATTAAGTGATTTTTTGTTGGGAAATGGATAGACAGCGTGAATTTGGAATTGAGTTATGGGAATTTTGAAAATATATAAAGTTAAAAAATATTACACGCCTAGTTACGCACGACGGCACGAACAACTCTTATTACGTACGGCATAAAGGCGGTCTCAAGGTCAACATGTATAGTCTGACGTGCCGCTGACTGTACCATACCACAAAAAAATTTAAAATAAATAAGCTTTAAAAAAGAAAAACCTCCTTTAAAAACCTAAAAATAAAAACAAAAACAGCTTTAAAATTAAATAACAACGATAAAGCAAATATATGCAGTCGAGTTGAGAGCCTCCTTCTTTTTTGAAGTCGGTTAGGAGACTCATGCGATCGATCGTTCACTGCCGATTGGACGATCGAATTGATGGTGTGTGGTGTGTATGGACGAACTGCAGATTGGATCCAATCGGCAGTATCGTGCCGATTGGACGATCAAATGGATGGTGTATGGCCTACATTACAATGATACAATTATGCAGTTAAATTATTACTTGTTCATACAGTATAGTCTCGTTTAAGGTAAATTGCGTAGTTAAGCAAATCGTATCGCGATAGTTTTTTATTGATATACACTATCGATAATCGATATAATTATTTTCCCAGTTCCGGTTTATCTACTCAAGTCAAATTTATTTTACTCTGTTCAAAGGTCCGCATCAAGGTCCGACCGAATCCACTTTTCGGCCATGGACCGAGACCGATTTAAAAATTGAATTCTGACTTGGATTTTATTCACTGATATGATTAAGTTAGAAAAAAAAAGGACATTTTTATAGGTAACCACATATACGATTTTAAATGTATAACTAAGGACAACGAGTGCCTGGCGGTTTTTTATCAATCATATGTCAATACGCATTAATATTGTCGTGCGGTGTCAAAGAGATTTGACAAAATAATAGCATAAGTCACTTTGGGGATCAATACTTCCCAACTATTGACCTTGAGGGAAAGTAAAATAAGAAACTTCAACGTTATTTTTAAAGACACGTTATAAAAAAAAAAAAAAGAAACTTTTGTTCTTCTTTTGTTTATACCTAAGAAATAAAGCAGATCATAGGATATGTACGATTATAAAATTCTAGTCTTGTTAATTTGATGATTGCGAAGTAGGATGACGGTGATAGGTGGACTGTCAATTGAATTTACGGCTATAGCGAAATCATAGGTGCTTTGTTGTGTCAAAGCTATGATTCTTAAAGAAAAAAAAAATGTATGGTCACACGTGTGCACTCTTTTATTTATTTTTTATCATTCGTAAAATCGAATTAATTGTTCAAAATTGTGGTTGATAGGACACGAGATTTGTAGTAATTTTATTAAATGTATACGCACGTGTGCGTAACATTGTCTGTGTAACTTTTAGTAATAGCGTGTTGTTACGTAAATGGCTGAATGTGAATAAGGTCAGGAACGCGGCCAAAGAAATTACATGTTATCGATTTCCGAACGAAACGTCAACTTGACAGATTCCTACTCCTTGATTTTAATGACATATATAATAAGTTTTTGTTTATGCCAATAAGGTTAAATTATATTTTGTAAGATTACGTAATGGTGGCATATGCCAATGGAAAATTAACTATGGAAGTAGACATGCAGAAAGTTTTGTCCATAATTACTTTATAGGTATACGATAAACAATTAACTCTAATCATTTAAGAAGGATTGACGTTTTGTCATTGGCAGGTTGAGAGATGAATTCTGTCGTTGCCTTTATCACGTTTGTGGTTAACTTAATATTATACGATTGATGCGTTAGATAATAGGAACGGCAGTAACGTTTAGTAATACTGAAGTCGTGGATGAATTTAGGGTTAGTGAGTGTTGTAAGATAATTCTAGATTCAACTTACAAAGTTACAAAAAAAAAATATTAGCGTATAATGTAATAAATAGTTTTAGAGTTTGTGTGTTATCGCTAATTTCTGAATAGTAATAGTGAAGTTAGAGGGATATTAGCAGCATAAAATGATGGGGTCGTGAAATATTTTAATAAACTTTTAAATTGAAACTAGAAAACTTAGTATGTGGTGATTAGATTTTAGCTTAACTTAGTAACCTACCTTTGAGATTGTGCTATTGAAGGGATCATGATCGTTTAAGATTTGAGTTAGTCATTTATAGATTATCATTTTGAAATATTTATTCGAGATGAATTAATTTTGTAACTAATCGTCGTGACTTTCGAAAATTAGCTAACTGGGGGTCGTTGTAGAACTAGTTACTAAGACGTTTTAGTTGTAGAAACAACGTTGAGGAAGTTGGCTAGGGAGGTATAATGTGTTGGGATTTAATGATAAAAGGAAAGTTTAAAATATTTAAATCATGTAGAATAGTAATTGTAGCAAAGAATGTGATTGACGTTTTTCTGAGAATTAGATATTTAATTCGAAATGATTAGTTTCAACATTTACATTAGTCGAATATTAGGGAGCGTGGTTTTGTGGAATCCAAAGCGGTGGATTTTTTAAAACCAAATTAGTACGGGTACTATATTTTAATTATTTGAAGATCTGACCTTACAACAAAAAAAAAAAACAAGGAGAGTTTCAAAAGCTATTGTAGAGATTAAATATCAAAATGGGAAAACCATCTCGTGTTCGACGAGTGCCCAAACGATATGAGCCAGATGACGAATTAGGAAACATAGAAGAAATCAATAGTGACTCTAATCGGCCTGTTCAACCGGAAGAGGTGGAAGTTAGAGATTCTAGAGTGCTTGATGAACCCCATCCGATAGTTAGAACTATAAGGCGACCGAAGTCGACACGTTCACGGGAATTGGTGACCATACAGCGTATGTTGAGTCGTACCATAGGGGTGCTTACTAGAAGAGTAAATGCTCTGAGTGGGGAAGTTAAGAAAACGCAGCGAACTATCCAGGAGACTACCGGAGGGGAAAAGGAATCGCCAATAGTTGAGGTAACGTCATTGAATAATGAAGGAATGGATTGTGATGAGGTGCATGGGAATGTAATTAAAGAAACTAGTCCGGGCGCAGATATTCATAAGTACGTGATGTGTAATGTCAAGAACATAAACTTAGATAGACCAAAATTCGGAGAATCGTCGATTCATCCGGTTGATTTTATAGAAGATTTAGAGACCTATTTGAAGAAGTTAGGAACATCGGGCAATGAACTAGATTTAATACGAGAATGTTTAACTGGAAGTGTAAAGGATTGGTCCCGGATCTATAAGGGGAGATGGACAGGTTTAGCTGACTTTAAAGTAGATTTTCTGAAAGAATGGGAGAAGAAGAAAAGGGGATACCAACAGAATTATAGGCAGTGGCAGAGACCGAAGGAGGCTGAAGTACAAGCAATTAATTTAAATGATAAGTCAAATGTAGTAGATAGTGAAATGTTAAACTAGTGGAAGTTGAGTCTTTAGTCCTCGGATCAGCTTCAGCCACAGGGGACCCAAATTATAATATGATGGTTAGGATGAATTGGTGTCCAGGTGAATCTTTAGGAAGAAATAAAACCGGTGTTAGGATACCAATAGGTTTAGATCTTAAGGATAATTATACTAGGTCACGAGGTTAGAGATTTCTGTATAAACTATCTTGACGATTTAGCGATCATAACTACGGGAACACTATCTCAGCATTTAGAACACATAGATATAGTATTAGGGAAATTATCACAGGCAGGGTTAACTTGTAATCTAGAAAAGTGTGAATTTTTGAGTACTGAAGTAAAGATGCTAGGCTATATTATTTCAACTGACGGAATTCGTACAGATCCCGAAAAAGTTAGAGTAATTCAATTATTTCCTACACCAAAAAAGTTAAAACAGGTGAGGGCATTTTTAGGACTTTGTAATTTTTATCGCAAATTTATACCTAATTATAGTTTTCATACGGGACCTTTATGGGAACTTCTAAAAAAGGAAAAGAAATGGAAATGGGGAGAATCGGAGCAGGAAGCCTTTGATAAATTAAAGTCACTCTTTATTAACACTGTCGAATTGAATCATCCAGATTTTACTAAGTCGTATTATTTACAGACAGATAGTTCGGGAATAGGGCTAGCGGGGTTTTTGTATCAAAAGGATAATCAAGGGGAGATAAAAATTTTAGGGTTTCATAGTAAATTACTAAGAGGAGCACAACTAAATTGGACAGTTACTGAACAAGAACTCTATTCGATAATTTGTTGTTTGGAAAAATTTGAGACTTATTTAAGAGGGGCTAAAGTAATAATACGAACGGACCATAAAGCATTAACATTTGTAAAGAATAGTAAATTATACAATGCGCGAGTAACTAGATGGATAAATTATTTAGAACAGTTTCAATATGTAGTTCAACATGTAAAAGGTAGAGATAATGTAGTAGCTGATGTGTTATCAAGATATCAACCAGAAGGGGATTTATTACAGGAGGATAAAACTAATTCGCCTAGAATATTTTACACTGAGAGAGGAATTAATAAAGAGTTACTTGAAAAATTAAAGGATTTAGCTAGACTACAACGGGAAGATGTGGAGATAGGAGAAATAATTAGAATTTTAATCAGTGGGGTTGGAATAAATGGTAGAGTAAGTCAAATTTCTAAAAGGTGTGTATTAGGTGATGGAATATTATATTATTTACCTGGCGAGGGAAGTAGAAAGGTGTTATTCTTACCGGAATCAATTAGAGAGGAAGTTATTTGGCAGGTATATTTCGAAATGGGACATCAAGGGGCTTACAAAATCATTAAGTACATTAGGGATAGATTTTTTTGGAAAGGATTAACTAAACAGGTCAAACGTCTATTAAAGGGGTGTCACGATTGTCAGATAACTAAGAGCGATACAGCTAAGTATGTAGGTCCTTGTCGCTCAATCATAACTGAGAATGTAGGAGATATCGTTATGGCAGATTTGTATGGTCCACTTCCGTCGGGGAAGTTCGGTATGAATTATATTTTGGTTGTGCAAGACTCCTTTAGTAAGTTTGTGAAATTTTATGATCTTAGAAAAGCAACTGCAATTTCGGTACTAACTAAGGTGAGAAAATTCTTTCGCATAATCAAACCCAGAGCTATAATGACGGATAATGGGTCGCAATTTGCTAGTAGGATGTGGAAGGAAGTTATGAAAGAAGAAGGGGTGAGAGTTATTTATACCACAGTTAGAAATCCTAGGCCTAATACTACGGAAAGAGTAAATAAGGAGTTAGGACGATTATTCCGAACTTATTGTAGGACAAATCATAAAGGTTGGGTTGATATATTGCCCAAATTAGAAGTTCTATATAATAACACTTACCATGAAAGTACGGGTTTTACTCCTTGTGAGATTTTATATAGTGAACCTACGAGACTATCTTTTGATGACAATTTGCCGAATGGTGTGGTATCTCTACCTGTAGACGAAATTAGGGAGAAAGCTCGTGAGAATTTAAGGAAGGCAGGGCAATTACGACAGAACAAATTTAATGAGAAATATCGTATCATTCAATATCAAATAGGTGATTTGGTTAAGATAAGGAAATTAAATAAGTCTGATGCTAAATTAAAAATTACGAAAAAGTTCGAACCATTGTATGAGGGTCCGTATGTGGTTGGCGCTAATCCGTTTAAGAATGTGTATTTACTTGTAGACCCTAAGTCTGGCAAGGAACGAGGAAGGTTTAACACTATACATTTGTCTAGGTATTATAAATAAGCTTTGTAAATAATAGATAGTATCTTGTATAAGTATCAAATATCAATTGTTTTTTTTCTTAAGTTGACTAATAAATGGTAAAAGGGGTAACTTTGTATAGAGACTGTTGGGCAAGGGAAAAGCCTGTCTGAGCTTACAAAATTTTAACAACTCGATTGTTAGTCTGATGAAAAAAAAAAAAAAGAGAAAGGTCAAAGTCTAATTAAAAAAAAAAATTAATAATTCTCTGATGGAGTGTTATTCACTTGGTACGTTACGGGTTGGACAAAAAAATTAGTTAATTGTCCAAGTTAATTAAAACATATTTCGTTGTTCGAGTTGGTTGAAATTGTGAGGTCAGATAGAGGGGTGTGTCGGTGGCTTTTCTTTCCGGGGGGGAAATTTTTTTGTTTAGATATAGGTCTAGGTAGACGTTAAGTTGATGTAGATTTAGGTAATCGGTAGAATATCCGACTGTGTTTAGGCAGCTTTATGAAATAGAAAAGGCATATACAATTAAGTACACCGTTAACTTAAATTGATAATGAGTCAGTTAACTTGAAATAATTTCATATATAAAAGGGTTGTTTAACTTTAACACATCGTGTAAAATTCACTCTCGTTTAACGTGTGAGGCGTGTATTATTATAGTGTGTCGCGTAGTGTAGAAAGTGCGTAACATAAGATTAATTTTTCGTAACGAATTTGAGATAATACTTTATTGTAAATTTTGCATATAATTATGTTTGGTGACAATCGGCGTATTGAATCCTAACATTGTATGATTAATCTCTACCCAATTTAGTTATTTATATTTGCATTCAGGGTGTAGCTATGATATAATCTTAGGTGGCGTGAATGTAGGCTAGTGAATGAAGACAGTGAATGCTGCATGAAGAGAACAGATGAATAGAATGAGAATCTAATCTAGTTTATGAGTATGAATGGGATGTTAATTTAAAAGATTGCATAGAATGAGAGTTAATGTGGATTAGGAATTGGAATTAAAATATAGATTCTATATGGAGGGCTTTGGATTATAACATATGTGAAACCTGAATGCAGACTTATTATTTTTCCAAGAGATAGGACCACCACACTGCTCTAGCGTTTGGTTTGTGCTTGCGGCCGGACCGGCGTTTAGGGTTGACAAACTTGAATTTTGTACAGTAGGACTTTTGGTGTTAGGTTAGAGAAAAAAAAAAAAGAGAGAAAACAAACACTATTGACGTTTGTAAATTGTCCTGGTGTGAACAACTGTCTGAAATTCATACTACACAAGAAGCTAAGAGCTATGAATATGAACTCGACAACTGCACACTCTCCAAGGCGATATTAGGGTTGTTCTAGAGTCTTAAGTAAGCTTTTGGAAATATAGGGTCATTGTATAGGCTCACTTCGAACCGACGGAGTAGGCCCTGTTGGCAAGAAAGGAGTAATACTTGATTGTGGAAGGGTTCAATGCACAAATATGTAGCGTCATACGCAAACTTTTTCATAAGGTTAGAAAAAGACTTATTTGTCGCATGTAGACTTGCTAGAAGTTGTGGATTCACAACCCACACCTTACTGTGATCTTGTACGACTCTGGTGTTGAATATGCATAAGACGGAATTGGCAAAAGTCACATAAAACTTAAAACTCGCTTGATAACTTTTCAATATTGTCTTGGTTTAAATACACTCTACAATCTAAATCTCATTTACATTAGGTTTCACCCAACAATTCTTTGATCTTGGAGAAATAATAATGGTTAGGGTTATTAAGGGAAAGGTTTTTTTTTTTTACAAAAGGGATGTCTGAGTAAAAATTGAGGATTAAGAGTAGAGGCGGAATAAATATTTGAGAATTGAGAAGGAAAATCCTACTCCGGATCCAATACGTAGTCTTGTCACCTGTGCAGGATTTTGGGGTCGAGCTGTAACGGTTCAAAACTGAACATGCTATTTTATCTCAAATATTTTTCGAATTTTGTTTCATACTGAGCATAATATTATTTAACTATCGAACAAGTTATTATAATAAAGAGTAGTTCAGGTTTTGAGTTAGCAATAATGCAGGAAGTTCTTTTAATCTTTCACGGCGCTAAAATTCAAATATTAGTCTCTGTGTAGGTAGCGACGCTAATAGGCTTAAAATTTATTTATATTTATTATTGTTTATTTATCAAATTTTATTAGAGCCTCTCGAATATTATTATAATAATTTATTTTAGAAGATTACTTAAAAAAGGATTGAATTCGGTGTTAATTATTTCTGTAAGTTGTCAGTAGTGTCACACCACGTGATGTGTTTTAGCTAAAGTACGAAGAAAGATTGATATGAAGTTTCTTCGAAAGCGAGATTTTATGCTGCAGGTTTATAACTCAAATGAGGGTAGGCATTTAAAAAAATGTAAAAGTAGTCCGATGGGTGTTGCCAGTTAGGGTTTTTAAAGTACCAACATTGTGATGCTAAATTGATCGGAAATTTTAGGTTTAATTGGATCGAATACTTAATGGAAAATGTTGTAATACGTATTTTAGCAAATTGATTCTAGAGGTTATGATATTTTGGGGAAGGCGAGATAAAAAGATTGAAAAAGGTTGGATTCAAATTGTAGCATATGGGAGGTTCAATTTGTTGTGAATATAAAATTCGTATTAATCAGAGTTCTATGATTATAGTACAATAATTTCATATGATTCTGGATAAATATGCTGAATATTATTCAAAGTTGTTAGTTTTGTTAGAAATGATGTAAGGGGGAAAACTTGTTGATTTATTTATGATTGAAACGTTGTTTCATACAATTGTATGAATTACTTAAATCAAATGTAGCTGAAATGTCAGTATAGAGAAATATTTAGGTAACAGATTAATTTTAATTTGGTTACAAATTGAGTGGCATTGTGTGCTTGAGTATAGAGAATCTTGAACATAGGAGGTTATTGGTTAGTTGAATTGTACGTTGAAATTATTGTTTAGTATAGGGGTTCATTTTGTAAGATTAGTAACTTAAATATTATATTTATAAGTTGAGTAAGACAAAACTGAATTCTCCCCATTTTTGAAGGAGAAGGGAAAATTTTAGGAATAATTTATGTAAAGTAGGGAAATGAAGGTAGAAAAAAAAGATGCTTAGATCGTGTGGGGTGAGTTTCCTGCAGAGAGTGAATGATTCTGGGGGATTATAAAAGGCGAAGTTGGGGGGAAATCGCTCCCTTTACTTTCTCCGATCTCAGCGAAGCATCAAGTGGAACTCAGAAGAAGCCGTCGATACCCTCTCTGTAAGAAACTTCAATCAAGTAGTATTTTATTTTAACGCAAGAAACATCAAGAAGTCAGGAAGATAGTGTTTTTGATTGAGGTTTTGACGTATAGGTCCGCAACCGGGTGCGAGTCTTTTGCTTATATGCTTTAATTAGGGCTTATATGGTATAAGTAAGCTTGAAATTAAAGTATGTAGATTTTGCTTGCGAATTTTCATGAAGTAAAGTAAATTTCCCAATAGTTTCAAGAATTTTCATGGTTTAAGGTTGTTCGAAATTTGTTTAAGCAATCAGGGGGAAATAAAGGGGGGGTAGATTTCTCTTTAGTTTTGTGTCTTTATTGGGCGTTCGGTCAATCCTCAAAGGGGTAGGTAAAATAGCATTGCTTTGTGGCGTGCAATGCGGGTTTCTGTTGAAAGATACCTAGTTTAGTCACTTAAGGTTACCAAGCTAGCCAACTCGCTCATCAACCAACGGTCCGAACGGTGTGTGGATGTAATCCCGTTTGAACGTGGAGGATATGGCTTGGTAATGTTAATCCTCTTCTGTCAGGACTCAGCGCTGTCCCGTCCCACCAGCGCTGAGCACGTCCAAGCTGTTAGGGGAGTTTAGGCGAGTCATGCTTGCTCACGCTGTACAGGATCGGGGCGTCGGGGATGATGGTAAGCATCCCAAATATTGCATAGGAAATCGGAATTTAGTCGTTGGTAGGCAGGTAAATTCATTAGGTTTATAAATTCATTGTTAGGCGCGTAGGAACAGTAGCTTAGGTTAGCATCTCAAGGCGGGAGGGAAACTTGGATGCTGGTAAAAGGTTAGACATCCTCAAGAAGGTCATGTTGTCAGCAAGGTAACAGCAGGAACGGTAGACAAGCTAGGAGCTTTTAGGTAGGCGGTGGAGAGGTAGATCACTTCGTAGTGTATCGGATTTAGGTAGGCCGCAAATAAGTAGGCGTCGTCAAGATGGCCGCCGAGGTCAATAGGTAGTGATTCGAAATTTAGGTAGGCGGTGTTGAGAATCGGGTCGACAAAATGGCCGCCGTGGGTCACCAAGTGGAACATTCGAATTTATATAGGCGGTGAAGAGGTAGGATGACTTAGGAATGGAACATGGTGAATGCGGAAGTGTACAATATAATGGACGAAAGTTTATGTGGAATTACTGGTTATAATCCAATAGGATAGTATCAATCTTTCATAGAATCAGTGTTGTGAATGATTACTACAGTGTGCTAAATTGTGTAGACTTTGCAAGCTTCAGTAAGTACCCACAAATTAATTTACTCTTAATTTAATTTAGATATCTTTTTCAGTTAATATTGAATAATGATTTAATAGATGGAGTAGAATCATAAATAAAGAATAGATTATTTATCTTTGAATTGGATTGGTTGAAGGGAGCTATGGTTGAACCGATTGTTTATAGATAGAATAAACTATTTTGGTAATTTTGAGAGGAGTGCTGGAACAAGATCTGAGTGTATGGAATAAGCTCGTGTCTCTAGTAAGTTAAGGTCGATTCACAACTTCTAGGTCACTAGATCAATGCTTTGAGTAAACCTTTCAAATTAACAGAATGATGTTTATGATTAACCGAGAAATAATACTTTGAAAAGTATCTACCAACTATGAAAGTATCATATTATTTAGTGAATATATAAAATTCACAAATAATAATGACAACATATCTTTTATCTGAGTTCAAATATTTAAACTATGTTCCACCAGCCAACTCAATTGAAAGATGTTAGAAATAGAATCTAGTTTACAATTGAGAACAAATATTGCCAAGTCTACTCAATATTAAATCGAAATACTGCTTTAACCTCTAGTAAATGACCTGAAGTCAATTCAGTTTATGGTTGTATATTTATAATTTAGATGAGATTGAAGTATGGAAATCCCGTCATAGAATTTTACCTTGTTTAGAATTGTCTTTCCTTCAGAATTTGAGAACTATCAGTGTCCCAAGTATATGGATAGTAATGTTGTGTCCATCTGTTATAATGTTAAACAGTCATACTAGAACCAATTATTTAATTATTCTAAATTTAAATTCGTAATTCAGCCATCGCAATTGAAGGAGAATTCTTCATTGTGAGAAACTGGTAGTTCGCTTGAAAGCACTCTGCTTGCCCTCTTTTATTAAAACTGACTGACAAAGACTAAGTACTATAACTTAAAAATATTCATTAATTAAATTTGTCATGAAAGAATATGGCTGGCCAGAAGGGAGTTGACCAAGTACGGAGACGAGACTCATTGTATCGGGCGGGGAGCGGGCCCATACCTTAGCTGGCAAAAACACAATTGCATACTCATTACTTGTACAATAACTTCAGAAAGTAAAAGAATTCTTATTTAATAGCGCTGAAAATTTTATTATACTTTGATCTCAGGCGACTAAAACTTCTTAACTTACCTGAAATAATCTCTCTTATTTTAATGAACTAAGTTGACAATAGATAATTTACATTATTTGGAATAACGTCATACATGGCATATAATTTGACACTTGGCAGCGGAAGAGAATTGCTCAAATTTAACTTTTCTCTATAACCCGACTTACCTCTTTTTACCTTGCAGTCTATTATGGTTGAACATACCCTCTTTTACCTTATAACAATACTCCATTTAACTCATAAATTCACTTTGATCATTTCCTATCAACGTAGGTTTATTTCGCTCATACTTACTTCATCTACGGAACGTAATTGGGAACGCTTTCCTTTTTATTTATAGTATTCCCATTTTTTGACACTAAAGAACTATGGGATTTCCCTTGGTAGTATGACAAATATTAAGAATTAATATGAAAGTAAAGTAAACTCACTTAAGAAAAATACAGACTTAATTTCTATTTCACTGGTTATATCAATAGAGCAATATCTTTCATTTAGTGGTATTTTCTTTTAGAAATAAATGTAATAGCAGGAATAATTAAGACCTAGTAAAGAAAGCGAATATTTCCATTGGAAAATGAAAATCAATACTAATCATACTTTTAAAAGAATTTGGGTTCACTAATTATCACATCCAGGGTTCCTCCATTAGACTTTCACAGGCCCTCTCAGATCACACAAAGCTTGTTAGTAAGGTTCTTTGTAGGTTAGTTAAGGTTGGATAAAGCAAACTTAGTAAATTGTATTTTGGAGGTTATTTAATCCAGTAAAATTTAGGTTCAATAGTTTAGTTATAATCAACGGTAAGTAGTAAGCGGATTTTGATTGTCCTCCTGTCCTGTAGGTTATTAGGTTTCCACTTAGGTTTTAGTCTCTTGCATAGGCCGTGATCATCTAGATTCATTGTAGTTAGGTCGTCGGTTAGTCGGTTACAAAGCGAAGGACCAGGAGCTAAACAAATGCGCCGCCACCGATCTCCTCAACGATACACGTTGTGAGGGGTAGTAAGGAACATATGGTACTTTTCTTCCCGCAATAGTAGTTTATGATAGAAGGTTGGTAAGGAGGTTTTTAAAACGAGTTGACGTCAGGCGAGGGTTTATAAACGTCACGAGTTTTAAAAAACCTTAACAACCGTGTACTATACTACGTTTTTCAATACATTTGCGAGAAAAACATTATAGTGTACCACTGAAATTGTAATCTATACATATAATAAAACTGTAAATTCTAAATATTTGTGCGCAAATCACGGAAAAACCGCTAAACGAATTTTGATGGGCTTTTCACAGTTTCGTAGATTGAGGTCCAACTTAAAATCTAAGCTATGTTTCATCAAATTCAGATGGGTGGAACCAGGGAAACAGCTTGAACTCTTCGTAGTAGTAGCTTTCATACACTAAAGAGGTCATTTTAAACTGGTCGCTGTATTTTTCTACTGTCCACGCGAATAAAGTCGCGGGCGGAAGCTAGTAGACATTAAAAAAAACGTACGTAAACAAAAACGCACGGCGCCGGCGTGTGGTAAAATCTACTTTCCGCACGCAGCTCACATTTTCGAGCAACTGTATTGAAAAGAAAATTATTCCAAAGCGAAATAAAACTGACTGTCCTCGCAGACGAAAAAGCAGGCGGCCACTAGTATTTAATACTTGTTTAAAACACTTCATGTTTATTTTCGAGAATTAACAGTAATTCCTTACACAGCGTTTTCTAATTTGTTTTTAATCTCGTTTCACGCAAGAAATATCACGTTATTTATCTTTATTCTCCTTTTACTTTAATTAAAGAAAAACAAGAGGTTTATGTGAAGAAGGTACTTACTTAAATTCTTAACTTTATTCTAAAGACGAGAGTTTAATTTTCAGTAGTTTTAATGATTTCTAAATATTAATGCATTACATTAATAGTAAAGTTAAGTTAGGTTAGAATGAAACATTTCAAAGTTTGTTATTTAACTCTGTTTATACTTTTAACAAAAAATCAGTGATATTTTATATACAAGGTGCATTTGTAACCACTCTCCAAATTTTAAGGATGTGTTCAGTCCATGAAACTGAACAACTTTCTCTAAGAAACATAGGGTCAAATATGTAAAAAAAATTTCATACAAATCAAAGAGATCACGTGATCAGCTAAGTATAGGATGACCAAAATTTTTTGGCGTATTTCGACACGTGTTTCATGGAGAAATATATTCAGTTTCGTGGACTGAAGACATCCTTAAAATTTTGGAGAATGGTAACAAATGCACCTTGTAGAATAATGAACTGAAAACGAAAAAAACAAGCTTGTTTCAACATCCTTGCACTGGAACTACTAGGTGCAAAAAACCATATTTTCAGAGAAACGTAAATAATGTAACCAAGGTGAAAAAATGGAACTCTCTGTTATACTTTTGCACGTTTCCGTATCCAGCCAAAGGTCGTGCAACTGACGCGCCATTTTTCTAACCGACTTTGAAAAACGCAAACGTTAACTTCATTCGTTTCATTTTTGCACTATGTAGCGAACAAATTGTCTCAAAACGGTGCTGTCATCTAAAAAGGAATTCTTTGTAGGAGGAAACTAACTCTTTTTTAGTTTGCAGTCGTTTGATATCCTTTTTATAGTGATTCATGAGCAGATAAATACTATTATCTAGGTACAAATTATGTTCAGGTACAAAATGGACGTGTTAATTCTAAGCGTAACCGCTCACGGGCAACTATTAAAATTTGTAGCTGCGATAATCGCGGCGTTAATCGCCCGCGAAATCACATGACAAAGGTTTTACTTAGTAAAAAAGTACAAAAAGTAGCTCGTGGGCGTCTACGTATAGAACTCGGTATGTTCTATTCTCAGCGACAAAAAATCGCTCAGCCATTAATCGCCCGTCAGCGGGGACGCTAATACTGACTGCCTATAATAATGTGCGTGTAAAAATATTCTGAAATTTTACGACAAGTTAAAGATTAATTTCTAATCCTGAATACTGAGAACTTGTTGAATTAATTGGGAGTAGGTAAAACATAAATTGCCATAAACCTTGAATTTTTCAGTCACTGACTGCATTATAAGTTTAAAATGCATGCTGTGGCTGTCTTATTTACATTGGTGACCTATTTACATTGGTGACTAAACTAACTTTTACCGTACGACGAAAATCGACCGTGTAAATAGCAATTTGGCTTAGGCCGCAGGTGACTGAACAAAATTATCTGATCCGGTGGCCAAAACACGAACTACGTTATTTATTACATAATAGTGTTACCTAAGTTACGCCATCAACTACATAGACGACAGCGACAGCGACAGCGACAGCGACCATCACCTGCTATTCAATTTCGGAAGCGACTTGCTAGGCGACTAAAGTCGACCGTCACAAGTGACTAAAATCAATCCATGTAAATAGCACATTATTATAGACTATTCTAAAATTCAGCTTCAATTTGTAAATGTTAGTTATAAGGACATGTTTCTCAATTGCCAAATACTCGTAAATAAATATTTGTCAGGTTATTCTCCGAAATTAGTCTCTTCTCCAAAAGTACTGTAGCGACAATAGTTTCAAGCCGCCTCCCAATAAAATGTTTTGTTTACGCGCAGCGACATCTGGCGGTGGCGGCCGTTTCATTACGGTTTTCACTTATAGATCCTACGCGAAAATTGGATTAGAATATAGTTTTGCTTTTTAGGGATTTTGTATGGGAAGATTGTCTTCTGATTTAGTTCGGCTTACCGCTTTTTGTTAGTTAGACATAATAATTACCTACTAATTTGTCGTAACTGCCAAATAGAACATTTCTTGTACATCTGATGACGTCAAGCTAATGTTTAAAATGTATTTTATTATACCTTTATTTTTATACAGTCATGTATTTTATCTTGTCATGAGGAGCTCGGTGGCGCAGTGGTTTAGCGCCTGGCCCAGCGATTGCGGAGGTTAAGCAACGTTCGCAAGAGTCGGTCATGGGATGGGTGACCAAAAATTGATTATCTCGAGCTCCTCCGTGCTTCGGAAGGCACATTTAGCCGTTGGTCCCGGCTGCATTTGCAGTCGTTAACACCCACCAATCCGCATTGGGCCCACGTGGTGGGTTATGGCCCGTCCTTCTTATCCACCCATAAGGAAGGCCTGTGCCCCAGCAGTGGGGACATTAAAATGGCTGAACGACATGTATTTTACATACATACTTTTTAAATTCGTCCTTTGTATTAACTCAAAGCGAAAGCTCGTGTAAAGTAAAAAAATGTTCTTTTTCTTTGTTAAAACTTTTAACTTAGTTAAAACTAACTTGAATAAACTTAAAAATGAGCGTTGGAAAAAATATAATGTAACACAAAATTTTCCATTTAAACCACAGGAAACCTATTATAACAAGAAAGCATTTTCATGTCAACTGAAAAATTTAATGAATTCCATTTTTTTAATTTAGGGCTTTAGGTTACATCGTAGTCTACAAAGAAATGGTAATGCGAATTTTATGATAAAGTTTAAAATTTAAAGTAACAATATTTATGATGTTTAATTAAAAGTACAAGGGTAACATGATGCAGTAATAGAGACAATATATCTTTATGGTGTTGCCGCTTCGTATCAGCGCGTGAAAAATGTCCATAAAGATCCCTTATTTCTTGTGAAAATGAAGAAAGCCTCAAACACTGATTCTTTGTGACAAAAAAATATTTGCACAGAAAAAATATTAGCTAACAGAGGGCGGGCCCTTTTGCGAATAATTACAAAATGTTGCTAGCGTGTTACTTTTGTTGAGCTTTTTCGCTAACATATTTTATGGATGCTTCTTAGAGCTGTGACAAGAAATAAAAAAAAAACGTTTGTTTGTTGAACGCGAGCTTTTGTTTGTGATTTAAATGTGTGCTTACTCTGGCAACTTTATTGGTTACATATTAAAATAAATCCCAGTTTTAGATATTACTTTTAAAAGTTCATCCATTTTTTCAGCGTTTGCCTTTCACTAATAAAATTTTGTCTGCGTTTTATTAATTTTCAATTTACCGCTTTATTGCCCGGAGCCAGCGATTTGACAATATTTTAATTTAGGTACATTACCTCATTCATTTTTAGGGTTCCGTACCCAAAGGGTAAAACCGGGACCCTATTACTAAGACTCCGCTGTCCGTCTGTCTGTCTGTCTGTCTGTCCGTCTGTATGTCTGTCTGTCACCAGGCTCTATCTCATGAACCGTGATAGCTAGAAAGTTGAAATTTTCACAGATGATGTATCTGTTGCCGCTATAACAACAAATACTGAAAACAGAATTAAATTAATATTCAAGGGGGGCTCCCATACAACGAAAGTGTTTTTTTGCCGTTTTTTGGTATGGAACCCTTCGTGCGCGAGTCCGACTCGCACTTGGCCGGTTTTTGTAACGATAATTCTACTAAAGCTTAAGTGAATGGAATTGTATTTTTTAATATTTGAATTATTTAGAATTTGCATGTTGGCATGCTTCGAAATATGTATACCTGTTTAAAACTTTTGTCATCTTTAAATAACCACGTTTCATGCAATAAATATCTTTATCTTCATCTTTACAAATTGTGTTTAAACGGTTTTCGTAAAATTTTAAATAATGCCATGATAGAAGTAACTTAATTCTTTGTAATCGAACTACCAATTAAATTGTGCTTTGGTGTCCACGCATTTATTTATTTATTTATTTATTGAATCATGAGTTAAAATTTGTTCCCTTAGTAATTTAAAATCCCTCATCAAAAAGGTGTTAATACACCGGGAAATTCAAAATCCAACCTAAACCTTTTTTATTTTAGTTTCAGTAAAACTGTTGTATTACAACATACCTATAACGTTTTTAAATAGTTTCTAATATGAATAGTAATAGTAATAATAATAGTTTCTAGTTCAAAGCTAAAGCCTTTGAGCTTGAATTAAGATTGCGCGGAACGCTGTTTCCGAACAAAGAAGAAATATTACGGAAAAGCAAATTACTCCAAAGGGTAGCCAAAGACCTCATACGCGCATATAAAGATAAGACCGCGCGGGGACAATACCGCGTTGCTCCTATTAATGCCTTTACCACAATGCCTTGAAACCGGGATAATCTGTTTGACTAATAAAGGAACCTTCGTTGTTTAAATAAAGTTTAAGTACTCTCAACATGCGAAAGTATTATCTGCCTTCCCAAGATATGACTTTATGGCAACGCCTTAAGATTTAAATTTGGGTCTTGCTCGGGTGAGCGGTTACCTGCCCCAAGTATGTTATCTCTCTTAGGCTCCTTTTAAGAGCAATTTAATATTTATCGTTGTTAGTAGTGTGTTTATTTATTCATTAGGGAGGGGATGTCTCCCTACGCGCAATAAACTCGGAAGATAACCTTTATGGTTGTGTATTGTCCCCTTTTTGTGAATGTGGTTGGAGTCTCCGAGTAACTTTGAATATTTTGTGCTTTAGCCGTTCGTTTCTCGTATGTGGAGTTGTGTTGTCAGCTTAATAAAAAGCTAAAAACGCAACCTGCGTGTTGTTTAATAATTCAAAGTAGTTTTAATACATTATTAGAGTACCTACCTAATTTTAAACAACGAGTCAATATGGCTTTGAACTTATTTTTGAAGTGAAAACTTCTTTAGCGGTGTTATACGTTTTTTTGTAATGGGGAAAAATGCTAAACTCGCGTTAGTAAGAATCACGTGGCTGATCGAAAATGCGTAAGACGGATGTGACGGATGGAGAGTAGACAGCTGGCGGTGGAAGTATCCCCGTCTCTTTCTAAGGGGCGCGTTGAAAATGGCGGCGCGTCATTTTAAGACGTAAACACTTGTGTCACCAGCAACGCGTTAATTTTGAAAATGGAACTAATAGCAGCGATCTCTTCGGTGAAATCATAGACTTATTCATACTCTGTGACTATAAGTTTTAATCGTAGAATACGTGCATGTAGAAATTAAAAAGGCCACTGACGAGAAATCTTTAGAATTTTTCTCTAATTACAAACTGATTGAATTGTGTGACTGTATAGTAATAGGAAAGAAATAATTTTAATCCTTTGCCGCTAATTTCAAAATATCAAAAATGCACAACGTTAATATTCAAGTTTTCAATTCTGCCGGCACTCCCGGAGTGCAACCCGATTTTTTTATTAGATTTTATTGTAGAACGAGAAGAATTAATCTTATCTAGCTATAGGTCTATATATGCAGTAGCATTCATTTAATTATTGTATTTTTTTAACAGCACATATTCCAAGCTGTTACTTCTAAAACTTTAACTAAATAAATAGGTACCATCCATAATAGTGGGCTGTTTCATGAGCACTTGTCACATTTCAGGGCCAGTTAATTAGTGTTTGGACTTTTATTTGACCCTTAAACGGCCCGTTTCACGGCGGAAAACGGTCATACAGCTGTAAAAAACGCCTAATTAAGTTTTGTTACTCCATTTTGCTACTGCGAGGCAGTAACGTGAATGGCTGTCGCTATAAAAGGATTTTGGGTGTGATGTCTCAATTTTAAACTTTTTGAGTGTGTGGAGACGAAATGATTGGGAGGGTGCGAAGGTATAATAAATCGATCTCAGCGCTCATGGTGGCAAAAAGTAGAAATAAAGAAGGCTCTGTAATCTGCTTGAAAATTTTATTTAATTTATTACTAGCGATACAGGAATAATTATATATGTTTATTATCACTTAGTAAAATTATTAAAGTAGCTTTATCCTCTTGTTTTACAAAATCTACAACTAAAAAAGAAGTAAACAAACCCTGATATAACCAATATTAAACACTTATTTTGAATAGATCTTGCTTTCCATATTTAATTTAAATGACCAAAAATGATTTCACAACACTTTGTCCACCCAAATCATAGTAATTTTGAAATTTACATTAATAATACAATATGTATAGTATTTTTTAACATTTTGTCACAATGCCGCCATTACATATAAAAACGTCGAAACGGTCAGGTCAGAGCCAACAAAGTTGCAACACGCTAGATGGCGCTAAAAGCGTGCACGGAGCCAATACTTACTGAAAAACATTGAGACTGTTTTACTGGTCACATTTTTATGTTATGTCATCTGAGTTGGTAACGTATTTTTTTAGATTTTTATTATATATTTTTGAATTTTACGCAGCTGAAAGTAAAGACGAGAAAGAGCATTAAATACAACTTTTATTATTCCACAAATATTAGTTAATTAAACAAAGCCACACTTTTTAATTAAAACCTCGCATCGAGTTAAATCATTTAATATAATTTTATGATCTCAGAGAAAGATAAATCTCAAATACTGCTACTAAATATAATTGAGTTTCCCTGATGCAAAGCTAATAGGTATTGTTCTTCCACATTAAAATATTACTTTAACAATATTTCCCCGGAAAATATGCTAAACTGATATAAATCCCGAGCATTGGCATTTAATTTGCCGAGGAAATTCGTAATAATTCAAAAAAGTCGTATCTTAAGGTAACGAAAGGAATTTTAATTTAGGGATAACTGGTGGGAGAACGGCGAAATTATGAATTTGACCTAGAATTGGGTCATTAGGGAATCATGGGATGAGGTGGGATGGGATGGGATCATGGGAAGTGTTCATTATTTGTCATTCAAAGTTTCGATTTTGAAATATTGAAATTTTAAGTCAGATGGTTTAAAAAATATATATATTTTGTGGCTTGAAGCTGTTTTCAACATAAATTAATAATATTAATAATTTAACAAACGCATAACACAAAATCCGAAAATGTAATTTATTTTATTATTGACATAAATTAAGATTTGACAAAGAAAGATGTAAAATATCAATAAGATTTAAATTACCTAAGCAAAAGAGTTAAAAAAAGGTTTAGTTTCTCATAGTGAATGGAAAAATATGGTTAATGGATGTTTATCTTCATCCTATCAGGAAGTTTTTGGAAAACGTAAACTGGCAAAATATACGTTATAGTAAACAAGCCGGTAAAGATCAAAAGCGAAACATTTTCCTCTGTTTCGTCGCTTTTGCATAAATTTAAATATATGGGAGAGCATGAGGATTATTACCGTATGTTTTCGTATTTATCGAGATATGCTATTAAGTTTTCGATACAATCTGCCTGTGGTATTCACAATTAAATGACGAATCATATAATACGTAAAAGGATTTTCATTACAATGATATTCAAAGGAAAAATCGTTGAAAATTAAGTAGCATTTACTGACAACCGAACTATATAATATCGTTTTAAATTAAAAAAAAAAATAATTGAAAATAAATACTCACTACCAACTTTTAATATTAAATGCGAATGTTTGTTTATTTGTTACAATTTCATGTCTTACCTACTCAACCGATCATCATGGAATTTTCCATACATATTGTCAGGGAGACATAAGGCAGCGAGAAAAAAGTAATGTTCCCGAGGAATAGAAAAATGTCTGTCGCAGACGAAGTTGAGGGCGGCCGCTAATAGGTATTTGAAATAAAACACAATAAGGTCCTATGTAAAGCAGAGTACCTATCACATGTTATTACCATGGGTTTAAGAAAGTCTATCACATCAATAATGTGACGTTATGCTTTATTAGAATGTTTTGCATGTTGTTTGTTTGAGCGACATAATTTTTTGAAAGGCTTCGCCAACATTTACTCAGCTAACGGCAGAATACTCAAAGGCTTCTTAGCTAAAATCTTAAGTTAAGGTCTTCTTAACTTTAAGGAAGCTGTCACTTTCATACAGTTTATGTCAAACCTGAAATTTTTTTGAATTTAAGGTGGCCTTAACTTAAAGATACGTTTGAGTATTTGGCCGTAAAAGAGTTACTTTGAGAAAATGTAACTTAAAACAATGCGAGGCCACTTGCTTCCACTAGGCTAGCAAAATAAGAGTTGAAGTAGCAAAACTCATTTAAAACCAAATAAAAGTGTTTCATGAAAAAGCAATAAAAGTTTACGGACGGAAATTTTATTACAGAAATGCGACGATTGACACGATCCCAGTTATTAAATCATTAATTATTCAACGATTCATTTTCTGCTCTGCTCGGCGTTATTCATTAAAATTTCATTTTTAATTATTGAATGTAAATCATGGAGGAGATTTACGTGTGCATAACGGGTGAAGTGCATTCCAAATCATTATGTCATTATGAC